>CM039316.1:86577652-86671215 GCA_022316695.1 Camellia oleifera
TTTCAATTCCAACCCATATTTTCATACACGAGAACTCAAGCATTTACCACTACACCAATCAATATCCCCCTCTTTGATGAAACTTCTATGTTTATCTAAAAGGGATTTTCAGCTCTCCTAAAAAGCCCTAGCACAAATTACATCCAGCCACTGCCTCTAAATTTTCTATTAATGAACCAATTGAAAAGTCGGGAACCAAAGTGACAAACCTTAAACTATAGACACCGTTAGTATAATTCGCCCAAGATAAAAAGATCAAAAATAAAAAGTGCACTTTTGTAGTGCACCCCAAACACTCTCTTAGCTTAAATACATATTATGGTGGATCAAAAAATCTTGAGCATATTAGCTGCTCTGCAACATATCAGCATTGCGGCATCACCACATTCTAATGTCATGTACTGATGAAAATATAAAAACAACTCCAGTTCACATGAGGAGAATGTGTTACAAACCTGGAGCACATTGAGCCAATATGTCACACATACTTTGTTATCCATAGTTCCAAGAAAATTCCATGCACTCCATGCTGCTGGGTTTTTGGGCATTAAATTGTTGTCACGATGAAGAAAAACATCACTGCCATAAAGAGTTAAAAGAATCATTGTGCATTTTGAGATGATAAACTAAGGGCCAAGTGGCCAACACAAATCATTAAAGCATGGATTATGCTCTTTGACAGACATTCCACCACAAAACCATATTGAAGCAACAAAAAAAAGTGGTTGGACATAAGAAAAGTAAATATGGACATCCACACAAGCAAATCAGTTTTTACTTAGAATGGAGAACAACAATCAATGACAAACATGTAATGACTTTATCGGCTTTGACACTGAACAAAAAAATTTAGAATACGAACAAATTATTTTAGAATCAGATTATTGCTGCAAAACCTTGTACACCAATGTTTCTCGAGTTCTAAGGTTCCCTTATCTCCTTTGGAAGTTCAAGACCTTGATCGCATAGACAAAGACAAAGAAGAAGAGGAGTACCCAACCAAGATGAACCACGGCAACAGTTCCGAGGAAACCATAATCATAGCCAAGATTCCGCTTGAAGTAATCTTTCACTCGCATATTACCAATTTTAGGTATATCTATCTGATTCATACTGTCACCCAACTGAGAGCACAGAAGGCCATAGATAGTCCATGCTATTGGTGAAGCCCAGTAGTACCACCTCCACCATATGGGTATTTGCTGCAAATTTAAAAAGGTTGAAGCAAAAAGTCAGATTTATTTATTTATTTATTTTCAAGAGTGAACTTGAAACATATATGAACTTGAAAAGCAATCCTTCTAATTCATCATAGCATTTAGAATGGATGTGTTTTATTTCCATAATATGAAATTGATTGGTTTTCTTAGTACTATTCCATTTTACTGTCATCTCCTAATTCATTTTCTTTACATATCATTAGAAATTTTGTGGAAAATATTTCACTTATCTGTGATTGTAATAACCTATTATTTTTCTCTCAGAAAATGTTTCACACGATCTCATTAGATTCATTGCCTACCCTAAATGCTAGACTTTGCAGCTTTAATTATGTATACATACCGTCCTAGGGAGGAGGAAACCGGAGAATAGGTTCCAGAAGCTGAGGAAGAACGACATGGCAATGGAAGCGATCTGAATGTTTGGAGTGAGTGCTACAACCATCATTCCATACAATGTCAAGTAGATAAAGCACATAGCGATGTAGTAGTAGAACGAGACAAACTTCTCCACATGCCATGGAAATCCAATCATTACATAAAGGATAACAGCATAGACCAATGTTTGGATTGCAACATAAATTGTCTCTATAGCCGCCTGAAGAACATAAGGTATTGTGAATTAGTTCACCATTACTAATGTTATTTATCGAAGATTTATTACTCAAATTTGAAGCTGTTTCGTTTTAATTTTACCTGAGCAAGTGTAAGATAACCTTCACTTAACTTAGTATTGTTGATAATTTCTTGCAATGCCTCCCTTTCGTTGTCATCTGCAGCCATCTCTTCATCAAGCTGAAAAGTAATACCCTGTATGAAAGAAATCAATAACCAAACACTATCTGCAATCAATTAAAACTAAACATTAACTTGATGACTTGCAACAACAGTAAAACAATTCAAGGATGAAGCTTCTAAAAAGAGGTCTTTTCTTGTTGGTAGGATCCTTTCCAAACTTGACTTCCCGCAATTGATCCAATTGAGCCATTACTTTTTCCACCGGTAAATCCAAGGATTTCTTTCTAAGCTCAGTTAAACCATCAAACTTCTTGTCTTTCCTCCAAAGGTGGTTATCAGGCAAGTAAGCTCGATGACCCACCCACCCAATCTTACTGATCAACCCGCGTGACAACGGATTATCATTACAAGGAGGGCAAGACAAATAACCTTTAGTTCTCCATCCGGATAAGTCACCATATGCAGGGAAGTCATTTATGGTCCACATTACAGCTGCATGCATCCGGAAGGTCTGTTCAGTGGAGGCATCGTAAGTCATCACGCCATTCTCTCACAACTCTTTCAACTCATCAATCAATGGCCTTAGGTAGACATCAATATCAGTCCCTGGTTGATTACGTCCAGGAATAAGTAAGGACATCATGAAAAAAGGGGCCTTCATACATCGCCAAGGTGGGAGGTTATAGGGCATGAGTATGATAGGCCACATGCTATAGGAAGTGCTCATGTTCCCAAAAGGGTTGAACCCATCGGTGGCTAGGCCCAACCTAACATTGCGAGTCTCCTGGGCAAACTCTGGATAATGCAAATCAAATTCCTTCCACTCTTTACAATCAGCCGGATGCCTTCCTACACCATCATCCACACGCTTATCACTATGCCATCTCATGTCTTTTGCCGTCTTCCTAGACATGTACAATCTTTTCAACCTAGGTGTCAATGGAAAGTAACGCAATATCTTGTGAGGGATCTTCTTACCCTTGCTATCATTTAATCTGTACCTAGATGCTTGACATGTGGGACATTTTTCCAAGTGAGCATTCTCCTTCCAGAATATTACACAATCATGTTTACATGCATCGATGGGCTCGTACCCCAAGCCCAAGTCACGTAGTAACTTCTTGCACTCGTAGATTGACCCTGGCACCACGTGGCCTTCTGGAAGGAATCGCCTTTGTATCTCCAAAACCTTGTCAAAAGACTTATTGCTCCACCTATTTTCTACCTTCTCATGTAGCATCTGAATAACGAATGATAACAAAGTATCCGAGTTTTTGCAACCTGGGTACAAGCAACATTGGGAAGCATCTAACAATTTATCAAAATGTCGTACATCCTCTCTTTGTAGAGTATCACCCTCCATAAAATTCCCCCTCTGATAGTCCTCTATTAGTTCATCATATTCATCTTCATCCTCATCATTTTCACCATTGCTTTCATCAAGGTTATTGTGTTCTGGAAGTTCACCGTGTTCTAACCAAGTGGTGTATGATACTATCATCCCACTTATGAGCAAATGAGCCTTCACAATATCATACTCCTGCTTATAAAAGTTACAACAGTTGATGCATGGGCACTTAATCTCCCTACCCTCACCCAAATGAACCTTTGCAAATTCAATAAATGAGTTCACCCCATCTACATATGGCTGACTGAATCTATCAGAAATTAACATCCAACTCCTGTCCATAGCTGATCATAAGATAATAGTTAATACCAATAGGACACAACCTTTTATTTATTATTATTATTATTATTTATTTATTCTTTAAACATGAAGACAAAGTAGTTAATATGACACATCATCGTCAATAAAGGTGCATCTACCTATAGGCTTTTTTAATTTTGTATCAAGGTTTCGACCTACAAATCCTTTAAAATTCTATTATATCTGCACCTACTCTGTAATATGGTTGACAATGTGACATTTTTTGATAATATTTTTAAAAATAATATTTTTTAATATTAGTTTTAAAAATATTACAAAAAATAATTTTTAGTAATATTTAATTTTTTTATTATAAAATTTATAGTATGTGAATATATTTCAACATATGAATTTGGTGGAATCATCTTGAAAGGGAAGGTAGGGGAAGAATAAAAGAAAACAATAAAGAATATGAATCTACAAAATCACCATGCTTATTCTATCAAGCCTATATATTATAAAACTAAGCAACATATGGGGCATCTCAATTAAGCATAGTTCTAGTCTACAACCACATATAAGAGACCAAATCATGATCACTCACAATAATGGGAGTCAATACCAACGAAGCTACATATGCAGACATCTTTCTTGCACTCTTAACCATAATGTTTCAATGTCAGTCACCAAATACAACAAAAAATATAATGGCGTCACATACTCAAACCATTGAACTAGTGGGCTTAAAAATGAGAAGATTGCATCACTTTGAAAATTTGAGCAACAGAGTCTCAAATTCTTCCACAAGGGCGTGAAAAGCACATAATCCAATTTATGGAGAACAATTAACAGATTTCAAGCTACAAATTTTGACGATAATCCCACTTAATGATTATGGTGTGCACAAATTCATCAACATATATAGTTGTAATGGAGATGCATAAGCACACAACCATGCAGGAACATCACTAATTGACACAAAGATGCACAATGAACCATAAATGTATATACTATACATTACATTATAAGTCAACAAATAAATATGAATAACAATTGTCATGTATTAAAACATGCCACTTTAACTTGCACATACATTCAAGGAATAGTATGATCACATAAACATTGGACCTATTGATGTGGTATTAACATGTTCCACCCCAGCCCAATATAAATAAACGGCGACAATCAACCCTTCTTCACAAACAAATGACTTATTCAAAAGAAGGTTATCAAATCCTTCTATCTATGAGATGTTAAAATAATGTACATTCTCTCTAGTATGTGTCGGTTGTAAGTTAACAAAAGAGAAGGTATATAACCTTCAAGATTTTCACAGTATACATGTCACATACGTCAAATTGCCAAAATATATAAAGACATCATCTTCAACTGATTTTTATTGGTTTAACATGTCATACAATGATAAAAACATATCATCATTCACAAGCAAAGTTTAGTACCGTCACAAATTTGCAAAGCCAATTCTTCACACTGAGATTAACAATTATTCTTTATACCATCTCAACCAACAATTAATTTCTTTAGTTTTTCATCCCAATATCCTAGTTTGGCAAACCTAACCTTTTTTCTTACTCTTTGACCATTAATTTAGCAACTAATAATCTTGCAACCAATTTATCTGCAAATGCCATAAATTTCTCACACCCTCTAGACCCTTAATCTATGGTCTTTCCACAAGAAAACCCCCACAGAAACCTATTTATGGGTGATATTGTTGCAAGTGTCATAGAGCTATTGTATGGCACTAAGAAAATGTTTGACAACTAAATTTTCAACTAATGAACCTATGTACTTCTTGTCATGCAACTTGATCATAAGATTTACACTCTTAGAGCAACTCCAACCACACTCTTTATTTTTTACTAGCTAAAGTACAAAAAAGGAACACTCTTTGTTTTACCTAATTAGTTTAGCTATTGTATGTTCCAATCATACTCTTTATTTTAACTAATCATTCAAACTAATTAAACCAATTTTCAAAACAAAAAATGCTATATATATTACTATCTTTTTCATAAAATGCCACATACGCACCAAACGCTAATATAGTTGCCAATATGACATTTGCGATAATATTTTAAAAAATATATTTTTTAATATTAGTTTTAAAAATATTATAAAAAATAATATTAAGTAATATTTAATTTTTTTTATAAAATTTATAGTACGTGAATATATACCAACATATGAATTTTGTGAAACCATCTTGAAGGGGAGGGGAGGGGAAGAATAAAAGAAAACAATAAATGGAGATCATGCATGCTTGTGTCTGTGTTGACATGCAAGTACAGGCCATTTATACTTCATATGAAGCTAATATATGTCATTCATACAGCTGTGCTTGCATGTGTTTGGACATTTGTGTCTGTCTCTCTACATTTAACTACATTTCCAACTCTAGTTCTTGTGAATGTCAAAACTGACATGTTTATCAACATACCTTCTTTTTAATGTTACTCATTTTTCCATTTCATTGGAAGTGGGTGAAACTTATGCACAATTACTGCTACCTATTTGAAATCCTATATATCTAGGAAGCAAGATCCAAAAGCAAAAGCCAAAAAAAAAAAGGAAGCACAGATCAGCAGACCAACACAGACATTCAACTAGGACAGACCAGCAGATAGCAACAAGCTCCACAGTAGAGACCATCACAGCAGATAGCAGCAAACTCCCTAGACCAGTAGCCAGAGACCATTCCAGCAGACGACACTACACTAGAGATCATCACAGCAGACAGCTACACACTAGCTCAGCCACCATTTGTAAAGCAAAATCAGACCTGGTCTTAAGTATGCTGTCCAAAATCAGTGGTTAATATCATAGCTCCAGCCACACATGAATCCAACTTGAGACTAAAGCCAAGCTTGTCACAGTAGCAGAGCTTAGCAGACCAACAGATCCCAACCTCAGAAGCAAAGTTAGCACAGAATTATCAGAATCAGCACAGATAGATAGGGAAACAAAGAACCACCAATCTGAGGAAAGACTAAAACCTAGACCTCCTTATAAACCTCAGCAACCTGATGCTAATACACACTCTACAGCTTCCTATTTGTCAACCACCAAACAGCAATGAAAAGTTGAACTTCATTGTGGACCCAACAACACTTTCTAAAGTAATGTTTTCTAGTGGTTATATAGCATACTTTGTGATGTGAGGTCTCACATTCAATTGTTATTAATAATTTGTATGAATGGCAACAAAAAAAAAGTCCTTTTGCTTTTTATAGAAAGCAAAATAAAAATGATCCACAAATGTAATTGTTAATGCATTTTAATGTTTGACTATCTATAAGGTGTATCAGAAAAATCTATTGACAAGTTTTGGCTAATGGCATAGAGGAAGTACCCTTCATCATATGACACATCAGAAAAATGCAATGTAAGAGTGACATTGTGTGAGACAATGAGATTCAAGATCCTATAAGGAGCAATGAGAGAACGGTGAGAAAGTGAAACACCGGGAATCCAATTATAAGGAGCACCTAATAGGGTATAGGCAATGAGATTGAAATCAATTGGGATAGAAGCATAACGCTTATCTTGGGGATAGTCACACACAAGAGGCCGTTCGAGACCAAGAATATTAGCAACAATATCCGCATTAAACTCAAAACTTTTACCCCTCACATACATCCGAAAAGATGATGAATTAGAGGATGAATGTTGCAATAAAATTCTCGAACCCAAGACCTATTCACTATGTCATCAAAATTCAACACATCATTACCACCCAAACAATCAAACCAATTCCTAATAAGAAGCTCATCAAATGTGTTGGGTTCAACATTTCGTTCTAGTAACACAGTGCAATCAGTGAACTGTGCATTAAACAGATTTTGATGGTCTTTAGAGCGAAAGGAATATGAATCAACAATATCATAAATCGATCGATCCAGAGAGAGAGAGAGAGAGAGAGAGAACTACCTTCAGTTTTCTTTGAAATTGATTTGCTTCAAAAACCCTAAGAACTGAGAGAAGAATAAGGGAACCCAAACCAGAGGGGAATCAGGAGGGAACCGTCCATGATCAGGGGAGTGTTGGCGCCAAAATTTTAGGGATTTTGGTTTTTCTCAGCTTTATCTTTTCAATTAGAACAATAATAATATGTCAAGACTATTAAAATGGGAATGAATGTTATAAATAAATAAAAATAAATAAATTAAACTAATTTAAACATTAAAAATTAAAATTATATTTTCAAAATTTTAAAAATTATTTATGGTCTCCTAAAAAATAAAATTATACAAAAATAATAAGTATTTTTTTATTTTTCACCAATTTTTTTTTTTTAGTTTTTTAGGAAAAAAAATTCTAAAATAAGTTTCTGAAAATAAAATCAAACATATTGAAATTGATAATTTAACCAGATTCTTTGAAAAAGTTTAGATTATCTCAAATTAGCCATATAAACTTAAGAATGTTTTTGGATTTGATGGGTTCATTTTGTGATCTAATTCGATGATCACTTTAATTTTACAATTCAATAATTAGAATATTTAAAAAATTTTGAAAAATTATAATAAAAATACAAATAACTAAATCACCTCATTTCACTATCAAAACATTTACCGACGAATAGTATTATCGTCGCTAAATGTTTAACTCTTTGCCCATGCCAACTTGTCGTCGCCAAAAGTAAGCACATTAATAGCGACGCTTATTGCGTTGCTAAAAAATAAGTATCGTAGCTAAAATTTATGAAATTTTGGCACCAACCAATATTTTTGGCGCCTAATCAATGTTATGCTTTTTTAGCGACGATAGTAAATTGCGTTGGTAAAGGTCTACTTTTCCCAACGAAATTGATCACTGTGTCGCCAAAAATATACTTTTAGCTACGAAAAAATGACGTTGTCGCCAAAAGTAGTCGCCAAAAGTGCAATTTCTTGTAGTGCCAACTCTAATTTCACTTGGTCTCTTTATTTTGGAACTTATAATGGTAATGGATAAAACCTATACAAATGGCATCTCAAAAGCTTTTCTTAGTTGTTATCTTTCAATTGTTGCTTGTTGTTCCTTTTGCTTTAGGCCTTGCTAATGCAAATGGCCTGAAGCTTGGCTTCTACCACAAAACTTGCCCATCAATTGAGGCTATTGTCAAAGAGACGACTGCTCGATTTATTTCGCGTGTTCCGACTCTTGCTGTTTCTTTGATCAGAATGCATTTTCATGATTGTTTCGTCAGGGACATCTCTAGGCACTGGATTTCTATTTTTTATTTTTATTTATTTATTTTTAAATAATGCTATACAATCAAAAAAAATTATTCAAAAAAATATCTAGAATTTAAAATTTATAGGACCAAATTTAGTTTGATTTGACCCTATAAAGAAATTTAAATCTATGACAATACAGATTTTAATTGGACGATTTTCTAGATACATAGTATTTTTGGTTTTCTTATTCATTTTACATATTTACAAAAGTGTTGTTTTATCATGCCGATTACTTACTCTTATAATGATAATCAGGTGGAGTTTGGAAATTACTTGTTTAACAGTTTTTTTGTTTATTTATTTATTTTGTCTTTAATGAATTATTATTTTTTTATAATTTATAAAGAATTTTACATTTTTAGATCCTACTCAGCTAGACAAACCTGAAAAGATTCCTACCCTGCCCCAAATATATGTATAATTTTTAATGGCATTCTAAACTGGCCAGACCTAAAATGTAATAAATAAAAAAAAGATTTGACACAAATTTTAAAAGGGAAATGATAGATAAGTGACGAAAAAAAAATATTTATAAAAAAGTGATAAATGTTATAAATATTAATAATTACAATTATAATTTTTTTCATCTTTTTGTAAATTGTTTTTCTGATTCCCCCTAATCAGTAATTCCCCCAATCTTAAAAACCCTTCCCTAAAGACAAAGTTGAGAAGAAAAAAAAACAACAAAAGTGACTGAGCATAAGAATCAGTCTGATGATAGAAAGAAAAGTTAGAAAATATGCACATAACAGGATAATGATAGTAGGGATTGAAAAACTTTTTTAACTCTTATAATGATCATCAATGGTAGCAATTTTATCATAGCTAGTAAGTTTATAATCTAAGTTTTGTTCACAAGGATGTGATGGTGGAGTACTACAAAATTCAATGAAGAACAACCAAGCAGAGAGAGATGCATTTCCAAACTAAAGCCTGAGAGGATTCCAAGTTATCAACGCTGTAAAATCAACACTGGAATAGAAGTGCCCAGGAGTGGTGTGTCCCGTGCCGATGTCCTAGCTTTAGTAGCTCGAGATGCAATCTCACTGGTAACCAAAAAAAAAAAAAAACTAAACTTTCTTTGCCAACTTCTTCAATATGGTTGGTCTAACAGTCCCAAAAAAACATGTTTTTATTGATTTGATTTCCTGATTACATTGCAGATCCAAGGACCATTTTGGGTGGTGCCATTGAGGCGTAGAGACGGAAGAGTATTGATCATGACAGAGGTCTTAACTGGTTTACCTCCTCCTTTTGGCAACATCACTCTCCTCAAAACAATTTTTGCATCCAAGGGACTGAGTGTTAAAGAACTTGTTGTTCTTTCAGGTAGAATTAAATTTTCAAAATTGACACTAAAAATATTTGAGAAGAAAAACTCTGTTCTTACATATTGTTTATACACAATTGAAGACCAAAATAACATAATAGTGTATTTTTGGAAAATTTTAAACCACGTTGATGGAATTTTTGTTTTGAAGTGATACGATCAAAAGATCTATCATATCATTGTGTATTAATTTTCTGTATGAAATTTTTAATTTTTTACTGAGTAATGCTAGAATGATCGATTTTGTATATAAATTTACTTATCATTTGATGAAAAGAAAGTATCATTATACAAATAAAAACTATATAGAAAATCAATACGCATGTAATAAGGTGGCAACTATTCAGCTTATCATAACAACAAAAGACTATTGAATTTTTAAGATTTTTAGAGAAACATCATTGAGGTTGTAAATTCTGTATAAAATTTATGTCAAAACTGCAAGATTTAGCTTGAAGTGTTTCTTTTTGTTGACAGGGGCACACACCATAGGGATTTGTCACTGTAGAAGCTTCACCATAAGGATTTCCTTTGTCATGCAAACAAGAAATGCAATAGGGTTAGTTGCTCCAGTTATTGTCGTTGGTTTAGGTGCATTAACACATAGATTGGGCACCCTCATCCCTATGATAGAAGCAAGTGGATTTACTGGAACTACAGGTGCAACTATTATAGGAACTGTTGTCGGTAGTTTTAGATAATCTCTTAATAGTTGTCGATATGTTTACAAAGTTAGATATGCATAGTTTTGGATTGTTTAAACTTTTTATACAGTTTAGAACTTAAGGATATAGTTTTCGAATGTTTGGAATGTATAGACAATTGTTGAATGTTTATAATTTATGGATATAGTTTCTTTTTGATGTTTCAAAAAATATTTTGGTGGTTGATGATGTTTTGTGATGCTTGTCTGTAATATTTGTTACATTGTACAAAATTGGTCAAATAGAACCTGCTGAATTTAAAATTAAAAAATAACACATACTCTATGGCTGGCATAATAAGTCGTATTACATATTTTACGGCGCGCAATCGGCGTCGTTATTTGTCTCACCAATTAACGGCATGCAAAAGTAGTCGTAGAAAAAGTAACAATGACGCAATAATCCATTGTTAAATAGCTTTTAATGGCATTCAAAGCATGTCATTGAAAGTGAATGACTTTTTATGACTGTCATATATGACGTGCGTTGCACGTCGTAGAATGGTTTTTACGGTGTGCATTGCGCGCCGTAACAACTTTTTTTTACTGTAGTGTATTTGTATTTTTATTAGTACCAATGAAGGTCAAAATTTTAGATATGATTCATGATGAAAATCATAAAATACTAGCACCAAACAGAAAAAAAAAAAAAAAAAAAAGTTTTAAGAATAATTGCTAGCAACACCTTTGCTATTCTATGAATAATAACCAAAAAATGCAGCTATATGTCTTGTCACAAGATATTAAAAGGAGAGAAAATTGAATAGATAATTAATCAAAATAAATAAAATATCCAAAAAAAAAATGTTAAAAATTGCTTAATAACTACATTATTTGTTTGATTTTTCAATGAATTTTACTGTCACTATTGAAAATAATAAAACTAAATCCATAATTTCCTTCTATGAAATTCAATATCGTGGGGAGGAAAACTAAATGGGCATGAAGATTCTACCAATAGAGCCCTTAAAAATAGTATAAGTTATTAACTTTAGGTAACAATCACCAATTCACAATACAAATGACTATGAGTTGTATCAAGGAAATTTACTAATAGAATAATTTTTAAAAAATCCAATAAAATCATACTGTTGGCTGTATGATTTGTAAAAGCCAATCGTAGAGTGACACATGACACTTAGAGGGCAATTTGGAGAATTAATACAAGTCTCTAATCAAAGACAAACACGTGACAGTTCATATTGGTAATATCGGATCTGCGTGGCATCGGAATAGTCAAGAGGCACGAGATGATGTAACCTAACGGTAACCTACAATTCAAATTCAAATTCAGAAGGGAAGCCTAACTACAAAAGAGGCGTAGTGGGCGCTGGTTGAGCGAAGCCATGACCAGAGATCGTGCAAGCGTATTTTGACAATTAGAAGACCACTTCGACGGTTATCACTAAAGAATATAAATAATAGAGAAGGCTAAACAGAAAGGACCTAGACTCAGATCCATAAACCAATCATTTACTTCATATTTTCTTTCCAGTTTTATATTTCCAGTTCTTTACATTTTCAACATGTCAATTCCTGTACTAGACTTCATTTCCTAAGAGTAGTTCTCAAGTAGTCATTGCTATAAATCTTTTCAAGACTGGGTTATTTTATTGTAAATTCTTATTTATTCAATGAAATTCAGTTTCTAAATTGTTCTGTATTTGTTATTTCTTATAAATTTCTCCTAAAACAAACCACCAGTAAAAGTCCTCTTCATTGAAGTTAAAAGAACTTCAGCACAATCGGTTGATAATTGGTTGGCAATAAAAATTCTGTAAGGACTTATTGATCCTTGCTGGCACGCTTAAAATTACACAATTAACCTTCGAAAGCCAAAAAAGTCAACATATATTTTTGGCATGCCTGGTAGGACAATTAAAAATGGCTAGACATAAAGCAAGAAGAGAAAATGAACACCTGGAAGATGGTGTGGAAGGAGAGGTAGAAGTACCTAACCTAGAGGATAATTTGATGGATGCACTTATCCCGTCACATCCTCCACAAATGGTTGAACAAGCCAACACTTCAAAATATACAATACATGTTTAACACATTGGACAGGGCTATGAGACTGGACCTTCGAATGTCCCTTCTACCCGACCACTGAATCCGAGTGGAAGTTTAGTAGATGCTATGGGACAACAACTAATGTATGCAATAGAAAGATGGGCAACATCCTTTTTGGATCGAATGAATTCTCATAAACCAAGTGTTGTAAGACAAACTGAAGAAAATGTAAATAATCCTCAGCAACGATTAGCTTGAGATAAATAGCCTATGCAAAATAATGGATAAGTCAATGGTCAGACTAGTAGTCACAACCATGAGAGGCCAGCATCTGTGCCTCAGTCATGGTATGAAACTCCTTCGAGACCAATGGCCACTTAGAATGCACCATTCTCTACTAGTGAAACCATACAATTTGGTGAATCTAGGCCAGCCCAGGGTAATGGCATGAGGGCATTTCCAAATCCTATGTTTGAAAACATGCCTGGCATAAGGGGTTTCACCAACCCTGTGTTTGAGTTTGCACCCAGTAGGTTAGAAGGATTTCTTGCAATTGGAAGAGAAACAACACCTGCTTCTCCTCCTATGGTACCTTTTGCAGGACCTTTCGTCGTAGGGTAGGCCCCAAGAGGCCAGCCATACCTTTAACAGCAGCCAGTATAGTAGGGATAGCCAGCCCTGAATGTACCTATATATGGACCAAGAGGCCCACAAGCATATGGTGTTCCTCCAAACCCTGTGTTTGTCCCTCCAATAATGGTTCAACCAACACAAAATATGGTTTAAAGGGACCAAATTGCTAATATAGTTAGAGAAATGTGTGGACCTATGGCTCGACGGGTCCAGACACCAGTGTATAGAAAACCTTACCTAGAGTGGGTAGATAGGGTACACGAATATCTTAGGGGGTTTAGAATACCAGACTTTGCCCTCTTTTATGGAAATAGAAATCAGTTAACTATAGAACACATTGCCAGGTTTACAGGCCAGTGTGGTGAGTTCACTAATAATGATTATATAAAACCGAGACTTTTTCCAAATTCTCTAACTGAGGCAGCCTTCATATGGCACATAAACCTTACACTTGGCTCTATTCAAACTTGGTAACAAACGCAGGAAGTTTTTCATGCTCAATTTTTCCAAACAGAACCTGAAGTTTCTATGGTAGACTTGGCAAGATTGAGCCAGAGGTCTGATGAAAAAGCTGCTCAGTTTATTGCCAGATTTAAAAGGGCACGAAACAAATACAGGGTCATGCTACCAGAGCTTGAATTTGTAAGATTGGCTTAGAATTTAGGCTTCAAAAGAAGTTTGATTCAACCGAGTTTTGAGACTTAGTAGAGTTAACCTATAAGGTGTCTAGATATGAAACTTTACTCAAGGAAGAACAAGATCGAAGTAATGTATCATGTAAGACCTACTATAGGGACCCTAATTATGAAATTGATGCAGCAGAGATAGTACGAAAAGAACCTATGACTTGTGAGACATTAATTCAAAAAGATAATACAATAGACCAACAGTTTAAAAAGAAAGACCTGCATAGGAAGTATTCTTTTGACTTAACAAAAGTAGATGACATTTTTGATCATTTGCTTACAGCAAGTTTCCTAAAGTTCCCAAAGAGAGTCAGGATTCCTTCCCTTAAAGAACTTAAAAGAAAACTGTATTGTAAATGGCACAATTCTTAGTCTCATTCAACTAAAAACTGTATTGTTTTTCAAGACAGGATTGTAGACACCTCATTTTTGACCGTCCTCAAGACTTGGACATCACCATTTGAACACTCGGTGATCATCCATTTTCGTGTTCGTCTCGAGTTCTCGGAGGTTTTGGCCGCGTGCCTTGCCTCAAGACCTCCCGACTTGTGTTTTTTGCTTCTGAGGGCAGGGAATGGCTTGATTGGACATCTCCACACCTCACCGGCCATGGCTTGAGGCCACCGGCCCTATTTTCTTGCCACCGGCCATTGGTGATGGTCGGTCAGCACTATTGGTGGTCGGTCGGCACCTTTGGTGGCTGATTGACACCTTTTGTGGCCGGTCGGCACCTTTGGTGGCCGGTCGGCATCTTTTGTGGTCGGTCGGCCATCTTTGTTGGCCGATTGGCTCTTTTTCTAGCCGAGACCTCTTCTTGGACAGGCTTGACCCTTTTGACCCCCCTATTTTAGCTTCTTGAGGAAGCTTGAACATTTTGAACCCTTGGTTTTAGCTTTTTGAGGAAGCTTGAACCTTTTGACTCTTTGTTCTAGCTTCTCCAAGAAGCTTGGCCCTTTGACTTAGTTTCCCTTGGAAGCTTGCCCCTTTTGACCCTTTTTGTTTAGCTTCTCTTAGAAGTTTGGCCCCTTTGCTCCAAGCTTCTAAGAGAAGCTTGGACCCTTCTTCCTCTATAAAAGAAGAGCTTCTCTTCTATTGCAAAGGTTCCAAGAATTGGTCTAAAAGCTCCATACATATATCTCTCCATATCTCCTCCATTTTAACTCCAAATTGCTTGGTTCTTGGCCCCTTTGCACACCACCTCTCAACCACATCTCTCCCTCATCCGTCTAAGCTTCTTGGAGGAAATTTTCAGAGGCTAAGGGACTTGTTTTTGGGACCAAAGGCTGTTGTTCTCTTTTGGCTACAAAGGTAACTCCTTTTCCCTCTTTATTCTCCGTTTTTGCACAGTCTTTTAGCCTTACTTAGAAGCATTTTTGAGATTTTTCATAAACTTAAAAAAGTCTTATTTTGAGCTCCTTTTTAAGTTTGTTTAAGAACACTTTTGTGTTTGGGGTCGTTTACCCCCTCTTAGGCCTTGTTTGGCCCCATTTTGTGCTATTTTTGGTGAGCTCCGGGACCACCTTGTTTGCGCCTCCTCACCACTGAAATCTTGAGGGATTTCAGTGGTGAGGATGGTGGTTTAAGGTCCTAAGAAGGAGAGGGTCATCCCCTCTCCTTGTTGTCTTCAAAAAGTGCCATTTAAGCCTCATATGTGAGCATCATTTTTAAGTGCATGTTGGCCATGTCTTAGCTAGTATTTGTGCTTATTTTTCCATGCTATAGCACTGTTTTAAGTTGGTTTAGACACACCATGCTCGCTTTGCATACTTGTCTTGTAATGCCATAAAATTGCCCTAACATGTATCTAGCATTTAGACCACTATGCTTGCTTGTTTTGGCTTAGCTTTGTGAAGCTTTTATGCTTGTTTTGACATGCTTGAAGTTTTTTTTTGGTCATTTGGGTCATCCATGCTTTGCTTTGTATAGCTACCATGTAATCCCCCTTGTATGTCTTAAGCATTTACCCCTCTAGCATGCCATCATTGCATTATTTCAGTGGTTTGGAACCACTTGCCATGTCATTTCAGTCTTTGTGGTGTACTTGTATGCTTGCATTTGATGCCCCTTTAATGCTTTATAAGGTTGTTGTCTTATGCTCCATACTTGGACCATCGTGTATGCTTCCATGCTTAGACCTTTTAGATGCCATCTAAGTGATTTTTGGGACTTACTTTTGCGTGATTTAGGGCTGTTTTGACTCATTTTGGTCATTTGCTTCATGTGTCATTTGATCCTAGTTTAAGTCCTTGAGCTTGGTTACATGTCTTACTTGCATTGGTAGGTTGATTTGGCATCATCTTCTACTTGTTTTCAAAGATTGATATGCATGCCATTAGTCCATGATTATCTCCTTTTAAGTGTGATTAAAATTTATCTCTTCATGCTTAAGTGTTGTGTACCTAGTGTACATTGCATGTTTGCATTGCTTGCCCTCATGTTCATAATGCATCCTTAGTTTGCATGCCTAGGTTGCATTGTATCTCGCATGCATGCCTTGTCTCTTCACCAAGTGATAGAGATTGGGATTTATATGTTTGTTTGGTGTGCATTACATTTGATATCAAATTGCACAACTTGACATCTTGGGCCATCACGCATTGAAATGCGCGATTGGTGGTCCGAGGGTCGAGTCCCAAACTCCTTTGAGTCATAAACATGATAAGGAGTGGGTCGGTGCATACATTTGCTTGAAATGCATTGCCATGCCATGTTTTGCCCTCTGCTGCTGTCAAAACATGATTCTGCAGGAAGATTTGGCCGGCCGGCCGTCTCCAGTGCCGATCAGCCATCCATAAGTACCCGATATTTTAATCAGCGACTGGTGATCATTCCCTTTGGCCGGTGGCTATTCCTCTCAGCCGGTGGTGTTCCATAGTGTCTAGAGAGCATACCTTGGGAGTTGTGCAATTTTCAGAGGAGCAGAGCAGGGAAAACAGAGGCAACTTGTGCATGGCGGTGGATTTCTGAGCAAACCCGAGCATGCGTGCATTGGACCTTCTTCCGAGGCCTTTTACTGCTTTCTTAGTGTAGTTAATTTGCTTAACTAGTTAAGTGGTCTGTAATATATAATTAGCTTGTAGGTTAATTGATTTGTATTATTCTTTTGGTCCCTCTGATCGAGGGCGAATTTGTAATAAGTGTGGGTGCGTGTGTGTATGTCTTCCAATCCCCATTTCTTTCTCCCTTTTATTTAACTGCTTATGATGGTTAGTATTAGGACATATTTCAATTAGCATCCTTACGCTATGCATGCGTGCATTCATACATTTGTCTTGCATGCGCTAGGCTTGGCGCATCATGCTAACTGCATTGTATTTTAATTCCAAATTGAATATGTGTTATCTGTTGCACTTCACATGCCATGTTTAGGATAGCCAAGCCTGCCTAGATTGCATCTTTGCATGTGTTGCATTAGCCATCTTAACATGAACTAAGATCATGCATTGACTACTAACTAGTTTCTGTTTTGGCTTGGAGTACTAGGTAAGCTTTTATGTTTTAGCATCCTTGCATGCGTGTGAGTGTTTGCCATGACAACATGCTTTCCATGAGACTAATTGCTTATGTGATATAACTACCTGAATGCCTGTGGGTGAAGGTTGGATTGTTTGAGTTGGAACAACTCACTGAAATCCATGTTTTAGCCTGCTTGTGAGTAGCAAATTCTAAAACATTTTCCAAACAAACGGATATGCAAGTTTTGTTCCAAATTAGGCGATCTAGTCTATACTTGTTTGCTGTGCGCACAACATAGTAAATCTAGGTTAATAACCGGAACAAGGACACATAACGTTTTCAAAAGAGGATATCATGGTTAGTAGAGGCCGATCTTCGGATCGGGCGAGAGGGGGTGCTCATAGCTGACCTTCCCCAATCGTACCCAAGTTCCCGAGCCGAGGCAACTTTGGTGATGACGGACACGTGGCCTTTGGCACCGAGTCAGGGTTTCCTAAATTCCCCCATAAAAAATATTTAGGTGGCGACTCTGTATCTGGTGAAGCAGTCCATGTTTGGCACTTCCTTCAAAATCTGTTTTTCTCAAAACGATTTGCCAGATTTGGACTCTTCGGTTCAAGATTAAGAACCGTGACAAGACAAGTCCGAACTGTAGCATCGAGGTCCCTCGCGGACTTGTTACAAGGATGCAAGAACAGATTCGGAAGAGGAGACTAAAGTTTCTAGCCAAGTCTGAGAAAGCTATGGGAATTGACACTAACCCATTTCCAGAGATTGGGGAGCCTGCAGCCAATGTTGGCATGCCAGGTTTTCAAAACTTATCCTTGAAAGAATTGAAGGAAGAACCTAAGAAGTTCACCAGCTGATGAACAAAGCTCTGCAAGCCTAAAAAAAGGCTCTACTGAAGACATGTTGGATGATGACTCTCTCGAAGTTGTTATAGTGTAGAGGATGTCTCCCAGGTACAGGATGTGTTATAAGTGGTTGAAAGGGCTCCCAGTTGATTGAAAGCAGCATTACAAAAAGGAGCAGAGGGATCGAATAACCAACACCCATAACAAGAGGCCATACCCAACTGGCCCTAGATAGCATTCATCCTTGGTAACCCCACCAGACACCAGGATGTAGTCAAAAGGAAAGAGGCCTCTGTATGAAACTAGGCCACCCAATTATGATAGAGTAGACAACCAGCTTGAAAGGAAGCATGGATTCAGTGCAAGGCATGGGACCATGACTGCTAATGGGCCCCCGAGGACTGTTTCGAAGATTATTTCAAAAAGTGGGACAGCAGATCCAGGAGCTAAACCAGTGGGCTCGTAGGTCCCAGGAGTTCCAAATTAGTTTGTTGTGCAGAATAAACCTAAGGAAATGCTTACTCAAAGAAAGGTTTTTGGAGACCAAGGAAGAATGATCAAACCTCCCTTGGTGGCTCCAAACTACTGGGTGTTATTAAAGAATACAAAAACAAGGGAGCCAGATGTGTTTCCTATAATTTCTAGGTCTTAAAGGAAGAAGATCCAACGAAGATACACCCAGTATCGGAGGGATTTGAAAGAAAGTGGAGAGAGCACTTCCATGGCACAAGCAAAAAGACCAGACAGATGGGGGGATAGGTTCGAAGCCTGCTCCTAAGATCAAGAGGAGTGCCAGTATGGAGCAGTTGGCTAAAGTTCATGCTGAACTAAGAGCCAAAGAAAAGACCAGTTTAGCAGGCCTCGAGAAGGCTTTAATGAAAAGTGATGATGAAATGGATGAAGGGACTGAGCTAGGCCAAGATAGAACATTGGCTGAAGATGGAATGTTTAAGGCCTTTATGCCTAAGCAAACTTTTTTGGTTGACAAGCCAACGGAGGCAGATCACCAATAGGCTGCTTCAAAGGAACCTGCTAGCACAGAGGTACCAGAGTGCAGAATGGAAGATGCTTCCGAAATAACAGAACAAGCTAGTTTAGAAGGGAAATAAGTATAGCTAGCAGTTCAGTTTGGCTCATTTCCTCCAGTGTCAGTAAACATGGTATATATACTGCCACACGAGTTCCAGGCTGAAGAGGGAAACCAAGAGGGTCAGAAAGATAACCCTATTCTAGTTTCTAGTGAAGATTCATAGGCCAGCATGATTCAAGATAAGTGTAAAGTAGCCACATCAATGGAAACTGAAGAAGAAAGTGAGAAGGTGAGTGTTAACCTCTCATATCCCTTCGAGTACCCTATAACATCTATGACTCAACACGTTGAGCCCTTGTATATCAAGGCTTACTTCGACGGGATACAAATGAACAGGGTGTTAGTAGACAATGGGGCAGCAGTGAACCTACTTTCGAAGTCCTCCTTGAAGAAATTGGGGAAAAGAAATCTCGGATTAATCCCAACCAGCACAACCATTGTTGGTTTCGCTGGGGATAAGCAGATGGCTTAGGGCACTCTGCCCATCAACTTGAGTATGGGAACTAGAGATTGCATGGCAGCATTCTTTGTTATAGACAGTAATGCCAAGTATAATGCTTTGCTTGGCAGGGATTGGATCCATACCAACAAATATGTGCCCTCCTCTCTACATCAGAAAATAATGATAGCCCTTTGTAATGGAGAGATAGAAGAGATTAACGCAGACCCTCAACCCTTTATCGCTTGTGCTAATTTTACAGAGACCAAATTATACACTGAAGGGGTGACACCACTCAATGTACTAAGGAAACCTGATGGAGCAGCCGAAATGATGGCTGATAAGGAAGTAGTATACCTGAAGCACTTAGTGCATGAGAGTGCTGATAAAGAGTTCGTCACTAAATATAACAATGATGCCTGGTTGTAGGCAAGAAGATAAAAACCAAGAAGCCAGACCCTTGGCCTTAGTCAAGTTTTCAGTATTGGACGTAAAGTCAATATTCCAAAAGGTGTAGGAACAAGAGAATGAAGCCATGGTAGTTGGCTATAATCAAGAGCAACAAAAGGCCAGGCCTTTGGCCTTTGATAAGTACTGTGCCTTGGACATTGATACAGAAGTCCAAGAAATACAAGAAGAAGAAGCTTTATGGACAGATTTTGTCTATGAGGAAGAAAGCAAATATGTTAAACCAGAGAAAATAGAAGCAGAACAAAATGAAGAAGTTGCTTTGAAGGCAGAAGAAGTCAAAGGAGAAGCATTAGTAAGTGTTCAAGTACAAGACCCCTTAAAAGAAATCAATTTAGAGGAAAGTTCTGCATAGCAACTCATTTATATCAGCGCTTGGTTAAGTCCTATTGACAGGAACCAGTTGTTTGTAGTCCCAAAGCAATATAAGGATTGTTTTGTGTGGTCTTATAATGAACTACCTAGATTGGATAGGTCATTAGTGGAACATAGGCTCCCTATGAAACCTAACTTTAAGCCACACAAGCAAAAACCAAGACGGATGAGCCTTGAAGTGATTCAGAAAGTGAAGGAGGAGATTCTCAGGCTCCTTAAAGCGGGCTTCATTAGAATAGCTAGGTATGTTGAGTGGTTGTCTAATATTGTGCCTGTGGTTAAAAAGAATGGCAAGATGAGGGTATGCATCGATTTTAGAAATATGAATTTGGCAACTCGAAAAGATAAATACCCCATGCCTATAGTTAATCTATCGGTGGACAGTTCAGTAGGGCATAAGATTTTTTTTATGATGGATGGGCATTCTAGTTACAACCAGATCTGCATGGTAGAAGAGAATGTCCACAAAATAGCATTCAGGTGTCTTGGGAATATTGGCACTTTCGAATGGGTGAAAATGCCATTTGGTCTAAAGAATGCTAGGGCAACACATCAGAGGGCATTGAATACTATCTTTCATGATCTTATTGGAGGATACCTAGAGTGTTACATTGATGATATTGTTGTAAAGTCCCAGTCTATGGAAGAACACTTAGTTCACTTGGTAGCAGCTTTCGAAAAAATAAGAAAGTTAAAGTTTAATCCTCTCAAATATGCTTTTGGTGTATCAACTGGAAACTTCTTGGGGTATGTAGTGCACAAGAAAGGAATACAGATTGATTAGAATAAAGTCAAATCCATCATTGAGGCCAAACCTCCATCAAGTAAGGAAGAATTACAAAAGTTCCTTGGTCAAGTTAATTTCCTTCGAAGATTTATTTCTAATACTGCAAAGAAGAATAAAGTATTTTCTTTTTTGTTAAAGTTGAAAAATGAAGAGGAGTTTGTATAGACAGCAGAGCATCAAGCTGCTTTCGAAGGAATTAAAGCCTACTTGGCCAAGCCTCTAATGTTGATGCCATCAAAGTGCGATAAGCCCTTGAAGTTATACATTACTGCAGCAGAAGATTCATTGGAAGTTTTCCTAGCTCAGGACAATGAAGAAGGCAATGAGTAAGAAGTTTATTATCTTAGTAGGTTTTTAAATTCTTGTGAATGTAAATGTCCAGCTGTAGAAAAGCTATGCCTTGCATTGTACTTTGCAACAATGAAATTAAGATATTATCTTTTGCCTACTGTTGTTTTGGTAATTGCAACCACAGACTTGGTTAAGTATATGTTATCTAGACCTATGTTGCGAGGAAGAATTGGCAAATGGATATTAGCTCTATCAGAATTTCATCTAGAATATGTCCTCTAAAAGGCAGTAAAATGATAAGTTTTGGCTAACTTCTTAGCAGACCATCTATGTCAAACAGAAAGCTAAGAGATAATGGACCTTGGTATGGTCAATGTTGAGCCATGGAAAATGTGGTTCGATGGATCAAAAGCCAGTGGCTTGGTTGGAATTGGTGTTATAATTAAATCACAACAGGGGGTAGAAACCACAAATAGTTTAAGAGTGGATGAAACTACTTGTTCCAATAATCAAGCTGAATATGAAGCTTTAATAATGGGACTTGAGATACTTATTAGATTACAAGGTCATGCAATTGATATATATTTGGGGATTCTCAATTGGTAATCAACCAAGTAAAATGAATCTTCAAGTGTCAAAGTACAAACATGTTACCATATTATGTTGTTGCACTGCATTTGCTCTCTCAGTTTCAAAATAGCCAATGTGACTTATATCCCAAGATTCATGAACCATAAGGCCAATGATGTGGCTCAAAAGGCCTTGAATTTCAGAAGAAAAAGGGAATACCGAAGTGGACATAAGTCAAGCAACATATCAGAAATTAATACCACATTTGGCTAAAATGGGTATCATGGTAGAAATTAACTAGAATAACTTAGAAGAACATGATTGGAGACATCCAATCATTCAATATTTAACTAGCCCATCTTCGAAGGCCAGCAGGAAAATTAAATTACAGTCTATGCAATATATAGTGTACAACAATACTCTTTACAAAAGGGGAGCAGATGAGCTACTGTTGGAATATTTAGGGCCAAAGGAAGCATTGACTGCTATGGCTGGGGTGCATGAAGGTCTTTGTGGTGCCTATTAGCCTGGTGTGAAAATGAGATGGTTGCTTTGAAGGCATTCCTACTATTGGCCAACCATCCTAAAGGATTACATAGAGTATGCAAAAGAACGTCAGGCATGCCAGAAGCATGGCATGATAAGACATGTGCCAATAACTGATTTGCATGCAGTAGTGAAGCCATGGCCATTTAGAGGATGGGCAATAGATATGATAGGGAAAATATATCTACCTTCTTCGAAACAACATTGTTTCATTCTAGTAGCTATAGATTACTTCACTAAATGGGTCAAAGCTAAACCTTATAAGGCTATGGATCAGACTGAAGTTATTGGATTTATCAAGGAACTGATCCATAGGTTTGGCATCCCACAGACCATAACTGCAGATAATGGAACTGTATTTGATGAAAAGATGGTAAAATCTTTAGCAGCAGAGTTTGGAATTAGCCTTATTAATTCCATTCCTTATTATGCATAAGCAAATGGTCAGGCTGAGTTATCTAACAAATCCTTGAAAAAAGGAATACAAAGAGTTGTGAAAGACAATCCTAGGGATTGACATAACTTGTTAGATGTGTTGTGGGCCTATGGAACGTTTCCAAAGTCAAGTACAGGAATCACTCCTCATGCCTTAGTATATGGACATGATACGGTGTTGCATGTGGAATTTAATATTAAATCCTTGAGGGTAAAATACAAGGACCCGTTAACTTTTGAGCAGTACCATCAAAGCATGTTCTTGAAATTAGAAAATATGAATAAAGCTAGAATTTTGGTATTAAATAGTATTCTTTTCCAAAAGAAAAAAGCAGCCAAAAATTATAATAAGAAAGTCAGGCACACTAGCTTCAATGAAGGTGATTTGGTATGGAAAACAATGTTTCAAATAGGAATTAAAAGCCATAAGATTGGCAAATGGTCACCTAATTGGGAAGGACCATACCAAATTCATAGAGTCTTGCCTGGGAGAGCATACTATCTGAGAAATCTGAATGGATATATGCACCCCAAGAAAATCAATGGTAGGTTTTTGAAGTCTTACTATCCAACTGTGTGGGAAACACAAGAAATGTGAGAAATGTTAAAGTAAAAATAAAAGGGCATGAAACACTTAGATAGCAAGTAAAGATTTCATTTTTTAAAGAATTGAGTACACAGCCACAAATTGGCCCAAAAATCAGTACAATGTTTTAGTTGTTCTCTTACAATTGATTCTCTACTTATAGGGAATGGGAACAACTGAATGGCTGTAGCCATGTCTTGCTTTTGTCAGCCAGACCCTGGTTAGTAATTTGCAACTCCTTGGCATTTCGATCCAAGGCCAGGTTGCCTACTGTTAACTCTTCTTCTAGTTAAGCTCTCTTCTCCAACAGCTGGGATCGAAAGTGGGATGCATAGAAGTGTTATCACTTCAATTCAAACACTTCAGCATGAATATGAGATACAAACTCCTTATCCTTCAGCTATTTTTCTTCAACAGCCTTAGCCATTTGGCAGACGTTGATGTAAAAGTCCATGGTGGCTGTTGCCTGAGATAGGTGGCTTGAAAAAGCCAAATTGGACTGCTCGAAGGCCTAACAACATTTAAGGAAACCATTCTTGATGATATCCTTTGTAAAGCTTCAAACAGAATCCTCAAAAATGTTTGCAGTAAATCCAGGCAAGTGCCTAAGTCCATTCGAGGTAAGGAGGCTTCAGCAGCAGTAGAGGAGCTCTTAATAATCTCGAGTAAAGAATCAGCAATGATCAATGGCTCAGCCTCACTGCTTGGTATCCAAGTTGGTGAAGAGATGCCAAACAAACTGGCCAGCTGAGCCTCGAATATGTCCATCTCCTCCTCTGACATTATCAGTACAGAAGAATTGCTAGTTGAATGAAGAGATGAAAGTATAGGGATGGGTGAAAAAGTAGAAGTTCCCCTTACAGAGTCAATAGTCCTGGTGTAGTTTGACTTTTCGTGCCCCTATTTGGAAGACGAATAAGCCCTTCAGTTCGGACTCTACTTATGGTTCTAAATCTAATTTCACAAGTGCAATGTGAAATAGTGAAAATACAAAAAAAAGTCCAAATCCGGCAATTCTTTTTGAAAAATAGATGTTTTGAACAAAATGCCAAAAATGGACTGCTTCGCCAGATTTCAGAATCATCACCTAAATATTTTTGAAAAATTTAGGAAACCCAAGACTCGTGTCAAAGGCCTATTAGTTCGTCATCACCAAAGTTGTCTCAGCTCAGGAACTTAGGTACAAGAGAGGAAGGTCATGAATCGAGCACCCCTCTAGCCTGATCAAAGATCGGCCTCTACTAATCATGATGTGATTTTTATTTACACTATATGCTCTTGTTCCAATTCATTAGACTAACTTACTATGTGTTGCACACAAGTATAGACTAATTTGCAAAATTTGGAACATTTGATTCGTGTTTGTTTTGAAAATTGTTTCAAATATGTACCACTTGAAAAAGTGATTGCATATGAACATTACTCAAATTATTCCAATTCAAGCAACTAGCCTTAATCCACAGGCATTTAAACAATTTATCATTTAAGAACTTAGCCACATGGTGAACATGCTTTGACATGGCAACGCTAACATACAAATGCAATATACTAAAGCAAAAATGCTCACCTAGTACTCCAAGCCAGAGAAAGATAAAGGAGTTAGAACAATGTATGATCCTAACTTATGCAATATGACTAATGTAACACATGCGATATGCAATTACTAAGCTTGGCTACTTAACATGGCATGTGAGTCAATTTGATAGCATATGGCCTAAGCACGTATTCAAAGAAGTATTTAATTAAAAATGCAAGTTAGAATGATGAACCGAGCCTCGGTGTATGCAATACAAGTGGATGCAAACATAGAGAATGCTAAGAAAAACATGATGCCCTAATCTAACCATTATAAGTAGGTAAATAAAAAGAGAAAGACGTGGGGTTGGAACACATACACATCATTACAACATTGCGCCCTCACACAAAAGGGTCCGAATGAATAAACTAGCTAACTAATTAAAGCTGAGTTAATTAATTAACTATTACAAACCCAAATGAATAATTTAGCTGAACTACTTAACTAATTATTACAAATCGAATAAAATAATTAGTTAACTACTCTAGCTAATTAAATAATTACAAGACAAAATTAAATAACAACAACTAATTAATTACAACATTAAGTAACTAAATTAACTATTCTAATCACTCCTCCTCTGGAAATGGGGAATGCTCATGCATGCGTGAACTTTCTACCCGAAAAAGCCACTGTTTATGTTGCCAAATGCCTCTGTTGCACAGTAGAACACCTGCCCTGTTGTTCACCTCTGAACCAACTCTATTCTGCTTCAAAAGTACTCTGCTAGATTTTGCACAAGTGGCCAGTAGGCTAGAAATGGTAGCCTGCTGTCCACAAAAGGTGGCCTGCTGGCCACCAATAGTGGCCTGCTAGCCACTGATGACTGGATTTTCATGCTGCAATAGAAAGCAAACAGAGCAGGAACAAGGTATTCTCAAGGGTTGTTTGCACAACTCACCCCTCCTTATCATTTGAACAGCTCAAATGAGTAGTAAACTCGGTTCACAAACCATCAATGGACGCAATTTCATTGCATGATGGCCTATGAACCAAGAGTGTGCAAGTTTAATAAATGCAACAATTAAGACTCTCAAAACCACCTTCCTATCATGAATGATCAAGGGAAGTAGTTGACAATGAATCTTGAGCAGTTTGCATCACTTATGAGTATGAAACGACTCAAGACTCAAGGGCTCGATTAACATCCGATTAAACCCAAACCAAATTATTATCTTGTATCATTTTAGTCCAAGTTTTATTATTCCATTTTAATTACCTTTCCATTGTTTAATTCATTAAGTCCAAAGGCGAGTTTAAGTCCTTTAATGGAAAAAAGCATCAAACCAAGTGTTTGTTTTAAGCATGAGAGAAGTGTCATGCCGTTGGTAATGAACCTCCAAAGGGATTAAACCATTAAGCATAAGACCTTAATCTCATGCTTTAAACAAACAACTAGTTTAAACCAACTTTCAAAACAAAGCAAAAACCAAGAAAAGAGGGAGGTTACAGAGATGATTAGGGGTGAAAACAAGTATAGACAACATAAATAACTGCTATGAACTCCAATGGGATAGTAGCTAAGGCCTAGACCGCCAAACCTATGAGGACAATTGCACTACAAGCATGCAATACAAAGCTCAAATGCAACAATAAACTAAAAACAATCCTAAAACAGTGCTAAATAAATCCTAAAACATGCTAGAATTAAGACAAAAATAGCTAAAACAATAAGCTAAAACATGGAGTTATGAAAGCTAGTAAACAAAGCATAACAAAAGGAGGTTAACCCCTCCAATTTTGGACTTCAAAACATGTTTTTAGCCACTGAAATAACTTTGAAAATTAGGGTTTAAAAGATTAAAAAAAGATAGTGTAAAGGTGGGAAACACAAGGGTAAAGGCTAGAGAAGTAAGGTGGAAAGAGAGGTGAACCACCCCTCCACCCTTTTAAGGCCTTAAACCACAAGTTTCAGCCCAAAATTACAGAGTTTACATAGCCCAAAAATAGTACTAAAACAGTAGGAAAATAGTAAGTAAAACCAAGGAAAACAAGCTAAGCCTTATACCTCTTGAAGATGAGAGCACTTCTACGCAACAATACAACACAAACACACACTCAAGAGCTCAAGTAAGACTCAAAAGTACCTCAGCTCAAAGATGGTAAGGTTTGGTTAAGAGTATGTAAGGAAAAGCTCAAGAAATTTCAAGAGAAAGAGAGAATTAATTTTGCTCCAATTTTTATAACCCTAAAAAATGGGAAAGGAGGTCTTATATTTATAGAAAAATAGGCCACTCCCTCAGAAACATCCATTCATACTCGTGGGAGCAGATGTAAGCATTTGTGCAAACAGCTAGCATAACTGGTCGAAAATATCTACAAAACACACTTGTAGCCGGCAGGCCACCAATTCTGGCCAGCAGGACACACTCTTGGTCGGCAAGGCACAAAAAGGGGTAGCTGGCAGCCCACAAAAATAGCCATACAAGTCCCAAGTTTTTCAAGTTTGAAAGGCTGAGACTTTGGTGCAAAGACAAGGCACAAGGTTTGTAGAGTTCTTAGGCTCAGAGTTGTGGTATCCCGCTGAGGACTTTCGAGCACTTAACAAACATATGCATTCATCATTGGGTGTGCAAGTGATGGTGCCCAAGTCGTAAGGGCGGTCAAAAATGGGGTGTCTACACCTGGCTACCAGTAAGTCTAAGGAAGAAGGACTGGAGCTTGGTGGCTGGAAAGAAGTTGGTGAGCTGCTAGTGTCATCCTTGGGAAAGCCAACGACAATTGAAGTAAAAGTGGTAATTGGAGTATTTTCAATTGGGAGAGGGGCAGCCAGGACTATAAGAGGAACATATTGGAATGAAACAAAGGATAAACGAGGTAAATATGGATTTAAGCCTAGACACAAGACATGTAGAA
Source organism: Camellia oleifera (assembly GCA_022316695.1). Classification (NCBI taxonomy): domain Eukaryota; kingdom Viridiplantae; phylum Streptophyta; class Magnoliopsida; order Ericales; family Theaceae; genus Camellia; species Camellia oleifera. Next base: position 86,606,193 of record CM039316.1, read on the forward strand.
GACTCTGCCTCACAAGAGGAAAGGAAGGGCATGGAAGGTGCAAAGCTAGGAAGTGAAAATATTGCCTGAATAGGCTCTATCTTCATTAGCACTTCACTATAAGTCTTCCTTCCTCCTTCTAAGGCTGCTTCCAGTTCTGTAAAAATCTGGAAAGGCCTTTCATCTATAAAATGAGAGGTCTGTGTTGAAGGAAGAAGGAATAAACTGATTTCTGCTGCATATAAAAAAAAAATTAAAAAAAAATTAAAAAAAAAAAGAAAAAAAGTGAGGGGTGTTAATTCCATGCTGACACCTGGAAAGGGAAATTATCATAAGGAATTGAAGGAGGTTACCAGCTTTAAAGGTTGTGGTCGTGCTAGTTGGAGAACTGCGAAAGGAGTAGTGCTCAACAGTTTGTTGCCTCCTTGCAGCCTCCTTTTGAAGTGCATTTGTAGCAGTAGCTTCATCCCTTAGTATTTGTTACTGTCTCCTCTTTTCAGACCTCTGAAATACAATGATTTCCTTGGAGTGCTTTCTTCCACTGCTTTGTTAGTTGCCTCATGAGTAGAGTCCCTAATAAGATCAGATGGAGAAATTGCCTTTTTTTTCTTTCTCTTCAATGGTATTTTTTTCCTCTTTCTTTGCTTTTTCCTCTTCCAAATGAGCCTCAGGTATCTCTTTTTCAAGATCAAGCAAAAGTTTTCTTTTCCTTTGTTGTTGCTGCTTGCCTTTAAGGATATTCAAAGCTTGAACTCTCTGAGGAGAGTCTTCCTATGAGGCTCCTGCACCAAAGAAAAGTTATAAGTAAATAAGCAAAGCATCATAAAAAGAAGAGAAAGGGAAAATAGAAATGCATACATTTCTTCAAAGTAGTTCTGGTAACTCTTGGAGGAGATAAGGCAGTAGGAGCAGATACAGAGACAACAAGAATAAGAGTTGGAATGATAGGGGCAGTAGAGGCAACAATAATGGTCCCAGTCTCTTTGGACTTAGCTTAAGAGGGCACATCCAGCCCAACCAACAGATCTCAAGGAGAGATGGCTAGAAACACCTCTATATTGGCTGTCCACCAATTCTGGTACCTCTTCAATGCAGTGCTGTGTGGGATGAAGGGAGTGAACCTGAATTCCACCGAGTCTTGTATTATTGGAAGTTGCCTCATCCAGCCAGGTTCTTGGCACCTTCAACTCTCTGGTTGCAAGATTGGTGTTAGTTCGGCTACAGAGAGGGACATGAAAGAGGGCACATCCAGCCCAACCAACAGATCTCGAGGAGAGATGGCTAGAAACACCTCTATATTGGTTGTCCACCAATTCTGGTATTTCTTCAATGCAGTGCTGTGTAGGATGAAGGGAGTGAACCTGAATTCCACCGAGTCTTGTATTATTGGAAGTTGCCTCATCCAGCCAGGTTCTTGGCACCTTCAGCTCTCTGGTTGCAAGATTGGTGTTAGTTCGGCTACAGAGAGGGACATGAATTCCTTGAGTAAGCCCAAACTGCCTAGCAAATTGAGCAGGGCAGTAAGGTTCAGTAATGCATTTGTAAGCTCGAAAGTTTAAAGTACCAATGTAGAGCTCCCTTGGAATCAAAATCGAGTCCCACATATCCCTATGAATGGGGTTAGAACAGGTGTTGTCAGCCAGGAAAGTCCTCAGCCATGTTGGCCTTGTGTTAGTCGCAAAGGGGCAGAAGAAGGTGGGAGAAAGGGAAACTGGAAGTTGATAGAAGAAAGTAAGGTAATAAGCAAAGCAAGAAGGGTAGAGTGAAACTCTGGCATACTTCATTCCATAAGAGGTGGGGTCTTGCACCAAGAATCTTAGGCACCTAGAATGTAAGTCAATGAAATACACGAAAAGCCAGAGTTGCAACACCCAGAGTGGTCTTCCTTGGTTGACATCGAGGGGTTTCTCACAGAACTGAGAGGAAGTTCTGTATACATAACCCAGTACATAGGGAGCTAAGGATATCTTCTTAATCGAAGCGAGAGCTTTAGCAAGAGGGGGGAATTCAAGCATAATTCTTTGTGAAGAGGTACAGAATAAAAACTTGCAGAGGCAATATAAGAGAAAAGAAAAGATCACTCGATCAGTCACAGGACCTTCCTTTTTATTCTCAAACTTCACAAAATCACTAAATGAAGAAGTCAGAGGGAGAATAGAGAAAGGAACATTAATATCAGGATAATAAAGACCGAAGGGAGTACTAGCGGGCAATAACCCTAGAAGATGGCATATGTCAAGGACAGTGGGGGCCATCATACCACACCGACATTGAAAGAAATTGAAAGTTGGGTTCCAAAAACAAATAGCAGTGGGTATGAGAAAAGGGTATTCAAGAATGGAAAACCTGGCTAATCGAAGGGCGTCAAGGAGACAGAGTTCCTCAAGGTCCAGCGTCTGGGAAGGAACAACTTGATCGTACCATTCCTCCAATTTTGGCCTCAATGTGAGCTAACAGCGATGGGGACGGTTCATCTTACAGTTTCCTCAATTAAGGCCACCCTCGTAAAAGAGGCATTGACCTTCTAAGCATAAGTACAGAGCAGAAAGTTGGGCGGGGCCTTCTCTGAAAATGGGACCAAGGATAATCTTCTCTTCAGCATGGTGTTAGGTAATAAAGAGGCGACCATTGATAGCACATCATTTCCTGGCCTTGTATTTGTCACATTCTTCGTTGATGATTCTCTTCAAAGCCATAAATAGTCTTACACACTCGACGATTGGTATTTCATAAGAAGAAGCCATTAGCAAGGAATTAAAAGAAGAAAGTGAATGGAAGGGCGAAGAGCTGCAGATAAGAGCAATAGGGATGAAAGAGAGACTTTGGACAAATGTATAGATAAAGCGTGAGAATAAGGGGTTTTAAAACCTTTTTGTCCAAAGTTACCTATTTAACATAACGGGTTAAATAGACCGAGGTTCTAACCCATGTGTGATTAGGGCTTTTATTTTAAATCCCTGAGAACACAAGAAAGCAGACAACCTCCGAGCCAGGATGTAAATACCTTATGAAGGAGGAAAACACATTTCAAATACCCAGCTTAGCTTCGAAAGGTGTTAGGTGGCTTCGAAGCCAGTTTTCAAATACTTAGCTTAACTTTGGAAACATGTACTTGGCTTCGAAAGGTGTTAGTTGGCTTCGAAGCCTGTTTTCAAATACTTAGCTTAACCTTGAAAATAGGTAGTTGGCTTCGAAAGGTGTTAGTTGGCTTCGAAGCCTGTTTTCAAATACTTAGCTTAACCTTGAAAACAGGTAATTGGCTTCAAAAGGTGTTAGTTGGCTTCGAAAGGTGTTAATTGACTTCAAAACCAGTTTTCAAATACTTAGCTTAACTTGAAAAACAGGTAGTTGGCTTTGAAGCCAGTCTTATGCCTTGAATTCAAGCATAGTTAAGATTAGCTCACTTCAAGAATCCTAGAGGTATGCTTTTAATGTGACACCCTAATTAGTTAATTAATTTACAAAATAATAATAATAATAATAAATAAATAAATAAAATAAAATAAAAATAAAAATACTAGGAAAACATTTAAATGACGTATGCTAAAATGTAATTTAATGGTTTAATTATGTTAGAATTTGGGCCAAAGATAAATAAATAAATAAACTAATTGAACTTATCCATTTGGGATAAGTTCATATCTCATATCTGAGGGATACCTCCTAAGCATCATAATGACTTAGCTTAGGCAACGTGTCACTTTATGTACTGGCTGAGCAAGTATGAGGCTTAGTATAAATAAGGGAGTTGAGGTGAATAGGAAATCAAGGAAAAAAAAACACAAAACAAATGTAATCGGGGAAAAGAGTCAACACGCAGTGAAGGGAAGCACGAATAGGAGTTACTATTTAAGTGAGTAATATTATATCTTGAGTCATTATAATATATTTTACGAATGTTTTAAGCTACCACGAATTATTTTATATAATTTATATTTTATGGTTGTATTCATGTTTCAATTACGTGGATTATTTTCTAAACTCTATTTGCTTAAATTGAAACCCATGGATATGTTTGTTTGAATTTTAGGAAATATTTGACAATGATTTTATAAACATTTGTTTTGAATAAGTATCACCACGGAGGTCGCATGCTTTAGGGGACTTAAATAATTACTGGCCCTCTAAATTGTCACTTTAGTCACCCTTTGACAGTCACATGTTTTGGGGGACTTAAATAACCTTTGGCCCTTTGATTAGTCATTTTGTGACCCTCTGTCTGTCATGGATCCATTGACCCTCTAATCTGTTCTGTACCATGGTTGTAATTATTTTATATGATTTTGTGTTCTATGTCTGTTATGGAAAAAAAAATTTATTCAAACCAAATTATTCATCATTTAGCCTAAATAATTATCCATGGTGATTTTATACCCTCATGCTCTCAGTATTATATTTCTCACTCTGCCATGTGCTTATAGCTGTTAAAACCCCTTTCAGGTGAAGAAATTTAAAGAATGATGGTTTTACCTTGTGGATCAGAACCTCAAATTTGATATGGATATCATGTGTTTTTTTTCCTTGTAGTCATCATCCAACTAATGTTATATCATAAATAAAAATTTCCATGTACGTTTTGGATATTAATCTACCCTTTTTATTTTATTTCGCTGCGTTATTCAAATTAATTACTTGGAATTACTCTGTGGAATTTTAGGATTAGCTAGTTGCGATCCAGCCTTGGTCATCGAAATGGGTCATGACAAAAGTGGTATCAGAGCAATGGTTTAAAACAAATAAATAAGAAAAAAAAATCTTACCTTAGTCCTTATGGTCTTACCTCAGTCCTTATAGTAATACGTCTTTTCTTCGTTCTATAGCTAAGTTGGGCATCCTGTGGTGCAAGCAATGTCAGAACTTAACTTTGGCGACTCTTTTTGGTATGGACTTGATCCTCCGGACATTGAAGGAATTTTTGAAAATAACAATTATGTTCCAAACTTACCTGAGGAAATAGGAGACTCTGAAGCAATAGTTAGGCAGACAAACCCGATCCTCAACCAACTTATGGGCCAACCAGTATACTTAAGGGCCATCCCCACAGCAGTAAACACACAGTGGCGGAAGGTTGACGCTATGAGTACCTTAGACAGGTTTTTAGGACCTACACGGGTAGTAGGCATGGCCCCAAGTCAGGAATATCCTCGTTATTTAGTGGCACCTTTACTTTCAGAGTTTATGGCTCAGTGAGGAAATGCCTTCTTAAGTGATCACATTCAAGCAAGAGTCCTTGCCCCTCAGAACCTAATTGACACTCAGACGGTTGACTTTGGTGACATTACGACGTATATGGAGGTACCTGTGCGTATCATAAAACGACAACTGTGGGGTTACGAAGCAGGCATCCCTATATACCAAGTGGAGGTGGCATGGCGATGTTTTGGCATAGAGCAAAACGGATGGGAGTTTGAGCATCACATGCAGCTGCAGTACCCATGGCTGTTTTCAACCTAAGATCCTGATAACAAAATCCTTTCTTTTGTTCTTTTGGTGTTTTTCTTTTGTTTGGTGTCTAAACAAGCTGACCATGATCTAGTTCTAACCCGTTTTGTCATAAAGGGCTAGGCACTAAAATTGACATAACTACAAGTAATGTACCAACACCATTATACATAAATAAAAACCGGTGTTTTGTGAATAATGTATGTATTATCCATGTTTTGTAGATTCTGTGAATATGTTTTAATTTAGGTAATTAATAGAAATCATGCACCTTGTTTATTAAAATTGTTTTATAGCTATGGCTAACGATGGAAATGGCACCGGGTCATCATCCAATGGAGCCGATCCAATGGAATGGATTGTGGAGAGAGCTATTACCAATTTCTTGCAAGTCTTGCAGAATAATGGGTCACTAGAACATCGAGAAGGGACAACTACGATTAAACAATTCCAAGACCTGAATCCTTCCATGTTCACAGGAGGTTCAAATCTGTTGATAGCTGAAGCTTGGGTTAAAGAAATGGAGAAGATTTTTTGTGCCCTACCCTGCACAGAAGAACAAAAAGTATCTTTCACCACTTTCACCTTCAAGGAAGATACGCAAGAATAGTGGCTTCTCACCTTAGAAAAGGAAGAGATTGTGACTTGGGCAAGGTTCCTAGAGATATTCTATGAAAAGTATTTTCCAGAATCACTACGGGAGCAAAAGGCATCCAAGTTCCTACATTTAAGGCAAAGAACAATGTTGGTGGCGGAATACGAAAGTAAGTTCACACGACTAGCACGATTTGCACCGAATGTTATTCTGACAGAAGCCCGAAAAGTAAGGAAATTCGAAGTAGGATTAGATGTGGAAATCAAAGATAGGCTCGAGGTTCTAAAACTACCAACCTATGCAGAGGTGGTGGATCGAGCATATATCGCCGAAAAAGGAATTAAAACCACACGTTCCAATGGAATGGGTCAAAAGAGGTAGTTTTGGGAACCAGTCGGAGGATCAAGGGCAGCCCCGCCAAAGAAAGTAAATCCCGGATCTACTAGCTTAACTGGTTCAGCTAACCAAGGTTTTACCATTCCTAAGGATAGCACCATTCCAAATTGTCCAAGTTGCGGAAAGGCTCATAGGACAGTGCTATCGGACAATAGGAGCATGTTATAGATGTGGCCAAGTTGGCCATGTGATGAAAAATTGCCCGAAATTCACCGACTCTGTGATAAGTATCTCTGAACTAGCTCAGAAACTAGAAACCGCCACAAGAGGGAAGAAGGAACAGGTACGTCAAGGAAAAGCTTTTGCGTTAGTACCCAGAAACTCCAATGCTACAAAGAACGTTGTGACAGGTACACTTTCTGTCTGTGGTCACTTAGCTCGTGTTCTCTTTGACTCTGGTTCCACTCATTCATTTGTGGCACCACACTTTGTTTCCAAGTTAACATCAACACCTGAACCATTGGGATATGCATTATCTATGGCTTTTCCATCTGGTGTCACCACACTTAGTACAAAGGTATAGAAGTCCTGTGTTATATCCCTAAAGGATGAAACCTTGTGTGTAAATCTAATTCCACTTTGTATTAGTAGCTTCGACATAATCTTAGGGATGGATTGGCTTGTTGCCAACCATGCCTCTATCGACTGTACGACCAAAAAGATCTTTCTTTGGTTACCCGACCAACGCGAGCTGGTTTTCGAAAGAATTGGAGTTTCTACGCCTCTGTATTTGATATCCTCCGTATAGCCCAACGGCTTTTGAGAAAAGGTTATGGTAGTTGTATTTGTTATGTGGTCGACACTCAACAAATAGACTGAACCCTCGATTCAATACCGATCGTTCGAGAATTTCCTGATGTTTTCCCAGAAGACTTACCTGGTACCTTAGTTGATCGAGAAATCGAATTCACCATCGACACTGAACCCAATACACAACCGAACTCCAAAACTCCTTACCACATGTCATTGGCAGAATTGAAGAAACTAAAAACCCAACTCCAAGAACTCCTGGGCAAAGGCTTCATTCGACCAAGTACCTCACCATGGGGAGCTCCAGTACTGTTCGTAAAGAAAAAGAATGGCACAATGAGGTTATGCATTGATTACCGGGAGCTAAACAAAGTCACCATCAAGAATCGATACCCCTTGCCAAGAATCGACACCCCTTGCCAAGAATCGACACCTTGTTTGACCAACTTCAAGGTGCCCAAGTATTCTCCAAAATCGACTTGCATTCCGACTATCATCAACTAAAAGTCAAAGCGGAAAGCATCGAGAAGACGGCCTTCAAAACACGTTATGGACAATATGAGTTCCTTGTCATGTCATTTTGGCATCACAAATGCACAAGCGGCCTTCATGGACCTCATGAACCGAGTGTTCAAACCATATCTTGATGAGTTCTTCATCGTCTTTATTGACGACATTCTCGTATACTCCAAGTCACCAAAGGATCATGAGCGACACTTACGAACAGTGCTACAAACATTACGTGATCACAAACTTTATGCCAAGTTGAAGAAATGCAAATTCTGGATCACTAGTGTACACTTCCTCGGCCACGTCATCAACAAAGATGGCATCTCGGTTGACCCCCAAAAAGTTGCAGCACTCGTGGATTGGCCACGACCTACTAACGTGTCTGAAATTCGAAGCTTCTTGGGTCTAGCTGGCTATTACCGACGCTTCGTTCAAGATTTCTCGAATATAATATCACCCTTGACCCAACTGACTTAGAAGAACGCACCCTTTGAATGGACAGACAAGAAAGAACGTTGCTTCCAGGAGTTAAAAAATAGGCTTGTGACAGCTCCTATACTAGCACACTCTACAGGAACTGATGGATTTATAATTTATAGCGATGCCTCATACAATGGTTTGGGTTGTGTTCTTATGCAAAATGGGAAAGTCATTGCATATGCCTCGCAACAACTAAAGACTCACGAGAAGAACTACCCAACTTACGATCTTGAGTTGGCTGCAGTAATCTTCGCTCTCAAGATCTGGCGTCATTACCTCTACGGTGTAACCTGTGAGATTTACACAAATCACAAGAGTCTTAAATATCTATTTACGCAGAAAGAACTGAATATGCAGCAACGTCAATAACTGGAATTTATGAAGAACTACGATGTAGAGATCCACCACCATCCGGGCAAAGCTAACGTGGCAGTAGACGCATTAAGTCGAAAGACTACCAGAAGTCTGGTATGTATTCTCATCCCCTACAAAATCGATGGACTGCTTGCCAACGTAATCGCGGAACCCACATTGATTGAAAAGATTAAAGCATGCCAATATGAAGATAAACTTTTGAAGAAAAAGTACGAAAAGCAGAAAACTACTCCTAATCCTGACTTCACTATAAGCAATAGGATGCTAAGATTTCGCAATCGAATTTGCGTACCCGATGTATCAGAGCTCAAGAAGAAGATATTGGTAAAAGCTCATAGCGCGGGGTTTGCAGTCCACCCTGGCAACACCAAGATGTATCACAATCTGAGAGAACATTACTAGTGGACAGGTATGAAAAAAGACATAGAAACCCATGTCTCCAAATGCTTGCAATGTCAACGTGTTAAAACGGAACATCAGAGACCTACAAGGATGCTACAACCACTCCTTATTCCTGAATGGAAATGGGAGCACATTACTATGAACTTCGTAGGTTGGGCTACCACAGTCAGTTTCAAAGAATGATGCGATATGGGTTATAGTAGATCGATTGACGAAGTCGGCACATTTCCTACCAATCAGAATCATATACTCCCTTACTAAGTTCACCACCCTATACATCGAAGAAATCATTCGATTACATGGTACCCCAATTTCAATCGTGTCTGACCGAGACCCTTGCTTCGTATCTCACTTTTGGAACTAGATTGCAAGAAGCTTTGGGAACAACACTAAAGTTTAGCACTGCTTATCACCCGCAAACTAATGGGCAATCTGAAAGAATAATCCAGACTTTGGAGGACATGTTACGGATGTGCGTGTTGGACCTCAAGGGTAATTGGGATGAGCACCTACCTCTAGTGGAATTCACCTATAACAACGGCTACCACGCAAGCATCAGTATGGCACCATATGAAGCATTGTATGGAAGGAGATGTCGGTCACCTCTATGTTGGGTAGAAGTCGGAGATAGGAAACTATTAGGCCCTAAAATCGTGCAAATAATGAATGATAAGATTCAACTCATCCAATAGCAAATTCGCACAACTCAAAGTCGCCAGAAAAGCTATGCGGATACACGGAAACGAGATTTGAAATTTCAAGTAAGAGAGCACGTTTCTTAAAAGTCTCACCAACAAGAGGAGTCATCCGGTTTGGAAAATGAGGAAAGTTGAATCCACGTTACATTGGACCATTTGAAATACTAGAAAGAATCGGCCCTGTAGTATACCGTCTTGCTCTCCCACCAGAATTGTCCAATGTTCACAATGTGTTCCATGTTTCGATGCTTCGACGATATCTTCGAGATCCAGAATATGTTGTCAATCATGAGAGCCTTGAAGTTCAAGAAAATCTCTCTTACTGAAGAACAACCCGTGCAGATCCTCGATCGTCGAGAACAAATCCTCTGAAACAAGACTATGCCTCTTGTCAAAGTTTTATGGTGAAATCATCGTGTCGAAGAAGCTACGTGGGAAACTGAAAACCAAATGCGAGCCAAATACCCACACCTTTTTGAAAACAAAGGTACGGCAAGTTTGAGGACAAACTTCCATTTAGGATGAGAGAAATGTGACAGCCTAATTGGTTAATTAATTTACAAAAAAAAAAAAAAAAAACCCTAATTGGTTAATTAATTTACAAAAAATAAAAAATAAAATAAAAAAATAAATAATAATAATAAATAAATAAAATAAAAATAAAAATACTAGGAAAACATTTAATGACGTCTGCTAAAATGTAATTTAATGGTTTAATTATGTCAGAATTTGGGCCAAAGATAAATAAATAAATAAACTAATTGAACTTATCCATTTGGGATAAGTTCATATCTCATATTTGAGGGATACCTCCTAAGCATCATAATGACTTAACTTAGGCAACGTGTCACTCTATGTACTTGCTGAGCAAGTATGAGGCTTAGTATAAATAGGGGAGTTGAGGTAAATACGAAATCAAGGAAAACGAAAAAAAAAAAAAAAAAAAAAAAAACCACAAAACAAATGTAATATGGGGAAAGAGTCAGCACGCGGTGAAGGGGAGCACGAATAGGAGTTACTATTTAAGTGAGTAATATTATATCCTGAGTCATTATAATATATTTTACGAATGTTTTAAGTTACCACGAATTATTTTATATAATTTATGTTTTATGGTTATATTAATGTTTCAATTACGTTGATTATTTTCTGAACTCTATTTGATTAAATTGAAACCCATGGATATGTTTGTTTGAATTTTAGGAAATATTTGACAATGATTTTATAAACATTTGTTTTGAATAAGTATCACCACGGAGGTCCCATGTCTTAGGGGACTTAAATAATTACTGGCCCTCTGAATTGTCACTTTAGTGACCCTTTGACAATCACATGTCTTAGGGGGACTTAAATAACCTTTGGCCCTTTGATTAGTCACTTTGTGACCCTCTGTCTGTCATGGATCCATTGACCCTCTGATCTGTTCTGTACCATGGTTGTAATTATTTTATATGATTTTGTGTTATATGTCTGTTATGAAAAAAAAATTTATTCAAACCAAATTATTCATCATTTAACCTAAATAATTATCCATGGTGATTTTATACCCTGATGCTTTCAGTATCATATTTCTCACTCTGCTATGTGCTTATAGCTGTTAAAACCCCTTTTCAGGTGAAGAAATTGAAAGAATGATGGTTTTACCTTGTGGATCAGAACCTCAAATTTGATATGGATATCATGTGTTTTTTTTTTTTCCTTGTAGTCATCATCCAACTAATGTTATGTCATAAATAAAAATTTCCATGTACGCTTCGGATATTAATCTGCCCCTTTTATTTTATTTCGCTGTGTTATTCAAATTAATTACTTGGAATTACTCTGTGGGATTTTAAGGTTAGCTAGTTGCGATCCAACCTTGGTTATCGGGATGGGTCGTGACATTTAAACTTTTCAACAAAGGAAGTTTCCTTCGAAGGAATCTTCGTAATAACCTATACTTAGTATATGGTTCTTGCATATTCTTTCAGCATAAATAAGCACTATGAAACTAGTTCTTGGTTAAGTATTATAAAAAGTCTAAAGGCCTAAGGACTAATCTTACGCTTTTGCTTATACAAAATTCTTCGAAGGCGAATTGGGTCGTTCTTGAGAGAAATTTCATGCTTTGAAATACCCGAGTCAGGCCTCAAAACAAGATTGGTACTGTTATTCACACAAATTATATTAACCATATGATTGGAGTGTGAAAACCTAAGATAAATACCATTGCTCCTATAAAGCATTTTATGATTTGCAACATTTGAAACCAGGCATCAAAGCAAGTTGGTTCTTCTAAGTTGTCATTCACAGATTGCATAAACAAAGTAAGGTATAAGGCCATATTCACCATGCAATTGATCATGTAATTGGAATACAAAACCAGATCATGCAAAAGAGGGAAAGAAAACCTCTAGTTCTATTGATATATAAATAATTACATTAGAAAGGCCTACTTGGCTACAAATTCAATTTCATAATAATAGGGAATAGAAAAGGTAACAAGTTCATTAAATTTAACCCAGTAGTGTTCTATGAATTTATGTTCTTTCTTTATTCTATTCTCCACTCCATCTAACTCAGTTTGCTGTAATTGATAGGCTCTTATTTTGTGAAAAAGTTGTTCGGCCTTCACCTTGAACTCTGTCTTCTTCAAGCCTTGCTCCATTTCGCCCATATCTAAATCATCCCAGTATGCTGAGTTCTTGTTGTTGAAGTCATTATATTCTTCAATATGGTTCTTTGCTTCATACTGAGTCTAAATTCGTTTAGCTGTGATTTCATCAAAGGAGTCACTGGTGGCCAAAGAAATTTTGTACCAGTGAAGAAGGAGTGGGAGTTGGTCCGAAAAGGATCGAAGCTCTGTCTGGGCAATGGGGTTGAGAACATGACCCTGAGTCATAACATCATAGGCCTATTAGAAGTTCTTGAGAGAAATCTCATCTGCAAGAACATTGAAAGGCAAATGAGAGAAGGCAGCAGGCAGAAGTTGAGCTTTGAATCGCTCAAATGCAGTTGGAGGAACTAGAGGTTGGTATGAAGAGAAAAACTATCCTTCGAAGAGAGTAAGTTTTAATTCCTCCATCCAATGAGGATTCTGAGGGAGAAGAGGTGTAGAGGGGTTCGTCCTGAAAGAAGAGGGGAACTAGGGGTCATTCACATATTCGAGCCAATCAGAAGAGCAAAGTTTTGCCTTCTTAGCCAAAAGTGACGGATTAAATCCCCGTGCTTCATCTGGATGAGGAGTTTTCCACACTATCCTCGCTGGCATGGAAGACGTGTACTACGCCACAAGCAAGTTGTCCTCCAGACAGCGTTGGTGATCAAGGGGTATATAGCGATAAACCACTGAGCTCCGAGTAGCAAGAGGAATGGAAAAGGGATCATTGAATTCAACAAATCGATAATGAATCCGCTACCTTATTTGGGGTTCAGCAGGTGTTGACCAACTTCCCCAGCCAGTGGACTTGGAGGAAAAAGAAGCGACTTCATCCCATACGGAGAGTTGTGGGGCAGGGGAGCAGTTTCTAAGATCCATTTTTGCAAATGCTTGGTCCAAAGGTTTGTAGTTGGCAAATTCTTGGTCTAAAGGTTGGTAACTTGCAAAAGCTTCCATGACTTGTATAAATGGAGGCGGATAAGTGTAGCCAATAAATGCATTAAAGTTCTTTCGAGGCTTGCAATCATCTTCCAAAGACTCCTTGTATGCTCGATCAATGTAAGAGAAAGTGTGATTGGCCATTGGAAATGTACCAGTCTTTTCGTCTACTCAAAGAATGGAAGTGCAAATCACAAGGATTTAATGAAATTCACTGCTTCATTGTTCAAAAAGCGGTAACACTTCTAGAATATACAAAATCCATGCACGTCCTAGGACGTGGATAGAGTGCACTAGTCCACTAATATCACAAAGTATTGGGTATATTAATACGAGGGGTAATGTTGGCTGTATAATTTGTAAAAGTCAATCGTAGAGTGACACGTCGCACTTAGAAGGCAATTTGGAGAATTATGCAAGTCTTCAATCAAAGATAGACACGTGGCAGTTCATATTGGTAGTATCGGATCTGCATGGCATCGGAATAGTCAAGACGCGTGAGATGACGTAATCTAACAGTTACCTACAATTCAAATTCAAATTCAAATTCAAATTCAAATTCAAATTTAAAGGGAAGCCTAACTGCAAAAGAGGTGTAATGGAAGCTAGTTGAGCGAAGCCATGACCAGAGATCGTGGAAGTGTATTTTGACATTTAGAAGACCACTGCAACAGTTATCACTAAAGAGTATAAATAGCAGAGAAGACTAAACAGAAAGGACCTAAACTCAGATCCAGAAACCAGTCATTTACTTCATATTTTGTTTCAAGTTTTATATTTTCAGTTCTTTATATTTCAGCATTTCAACTCCTGTACTACACTTCATTTCCTAGGAGTAGTTCTCAAAGTACCCGTTGATGTAAATCTTTTCAAGACTAGGTCATTTCATTGTAAGTTCTTATTCATTCAATGAATTCAGTTTCTAAATTGTTTTGTACTTGTTATTTCTTATAAATTTCTCCTTAAACAATCCACTAGTAAAAGTCCTCTTCATTGAGGCTGAAAGAATTTCAACATAATCGTCTAATAATTGGTTGACAATTGTAAATTCTGTAGGGACTTATTGATCCTTGCTGGCACGCTTAAAATTACACAATTAACCTTCAAAAGCCAAAAAAATCAACACATACAAAGAATGAAATTTTTATGAGACAGTCAATTTAACAAAGCAAAATTTTGGGACTTTGGCATCTTAATATCTCCTCAAACATCTGCATTTTAGTATCACCATGGATGTTTTGATAGATCTAAACGTATATATAAACTTCTACAATTTCATAAGTCTTCATAAACACAAAGGCAACTATCACCTATATATAGTGGAAGGATATGATGTATGTGAGTTTAGATTACTGGAAGAGAGAAGAGATTTTAGGAAAGAGAAAAGATTGGGAGAGAGATTTTAAGAATTTATAATTCAAAATTTGTTCACTTGGTTATGAGGTGATTAAGAGGATAAATTTGAAGAATTTGTAATTCAAAATTTTGTTAGTATAGCATTGGGTTTTGTTAGGATGAAATATTGATATAGATAAATGTAGAATAATACTATAACAACCGTTTACTTTTTTAACCGATCAAAAAAAAAAAAACATTTACTTTTTTTTATACACATAAATTTTTAAATATTTCCATATCAAGTGTTTCTTTTTGAATTGAAATTTCCAAATTAATTAATATATTTTCCATTTGAAATTCATTAATTATGGAATATTTAGAGTTTTTCAGTTGGCCAATAGAATTTTTTCAATTGTTTAAAATCAAATAAAAATTAAAAAATTTATATTGAGATTTGGGACTCTTACAATACTCCTTATTAGAAACTCTTTTTTTTTAATATATAGTATAGATTACTGCATTATTCTCGTAGAGTTTTTTTTTAATCTAAATTTTATGTATAAATAAAATTAAAAAAATAAGAAGAAGAGAGCACAAAAGGTAGTAATGGTAGTTGGAATTGAAAAATTATAGTTCTAAAAAGTAGGACTATTATCGACAACTTTTGAAACCCATAACTCTTTGTATTTATATCAGCTTGATATGGAAAAGAATTAAAGGTAGCTATACTTTCTAGATGAAAGTAATGATATGATCCATGTATAGTTTTTGAAATGATAAAGTTTAGTTTCTAGATGCCTTTTATAGTTTAATATTTTTTGCTAATAAAAAATATAAAATATGCTTAAGTCTATTTTGGTAAAAATAATAATAATAAATATATTTTCTATAGAAATGTATTTCTAAATTTTATTTAAAAATAAGTCAGAATGGAGGATCAAAGGTAGCTAGCAGTAAATGATGACGAGGGCGATAATAGGTGGTGGGTGGAAGCGTGAGAGATAACGCAATAGATAAATAAAAGAAATAAGAAGAGAGACTAAAGGCTATGTGAAAATGAACTTGTTCACATTGTTATTTTATTTTTATTTTTTTTAGGAATGAGACTTCTTTCTTGTCCTTAATTAAATTAGAGAGGTGTTGTTGGGCTTGTTGGATCCATTTTGAGTCCTATTTTAATAATTCGAACCGTTCATATTTTAAGATTCGTCGAATACATAATTTTTATAATAAAAAAATCTGTATGATAATGGCAATCACATATTCGGATCAGTTTTGTATAAATAATTTATTTTCTCACAATTTATTTATTTTTATTCAAAACTAATCTGAACACGTGGTTGTCGTTATTTGACGACTTGATTTTTTACAAAGATGATGTACTCGATGAACCTTAAAATGTGAACGGTTAGATCATTCAAACAGGATTCAAAAGTAGGTTCAATAGGCCCAATAGCACATTTCCAATCCGATTAATAAGGACAGGAGAAAAGCCTAATCTTTTTTTTTTTAGTGTGTGAACAATATACAAAGGAGTATTTTGGAAAGTAGATTAAAAGTCACTTCCAATTTTTAATCTATTTCCCTCTCTCACAAAAAAGTTTTAAAAAATTAAAAAATAATTTTTAATCATCTTCTCAAAACATTCCAAAATATAATAGAGTTAAATATGTGAATCTCATACTCGAAAGTGTATTGTCTTCACTCAAAATTGTAAATTTCACTATTGCACAACAATCAAAACGTGTATTATTGTTCACATGCTCTTTAATTGTGCGAATAAAATCGGACTTTAAGATATAATGGTTTATTTGGAAAAGTAAGTTAAAAATTATTTTTTTAATTTTTTTTGTTTATTTGAAAAAAAAAGTATAAAAAATAAAGAGATGATATAATTAAAAAAAAGTTTAAAAAGTCAAAATTTTAACTTTTAACTTAGTTCTCAAAATAGGGTTTTTTTTTTTTTTTTTGGAACAGTCCAAAATAGGGTTGTTTGAAATTGGAAAAGAAAAAGAAAAAGTTTTAAAAAGAAAGGACAATTATTAATTTCACCAAGTTTAAAAAGCAGGATAATTATTGACAACTTTGGACTCCCCCACCAGTATTTGTATTTATATCAGCTTGATATGGAAAAGAATTAAAGGTAGCATATAAAAATACTCTACTAGATGAAAATGGTGATATGATTCATAGCTTTTGAAATCATAAAGCACTCCTAGGGTTTGTTTGAAAAGTGAGTTGATTTTTTGATTTTTTAATTATGAAGTGTTTTGAAAAAATTGGTAAAAGATGGACTTTTTAGCTTTTTTTTAGCTTATTGTCTTTTTATGGGTAACTTATGTGAGAGGTGATAGGACTTAAAATCGATAAAAAGTTAGAAATTGACTTTTTACCAGCTTCTCAAAAGACTCCTATTTTAATCTGGAGTTAAAAAGCCTCTCGTTTAGGAAGGGCTTTTGGCTTTTTTGACTTTTTTATGAGAGAAAGAATGTAATGATTATGTGTTGGATGTAATATTTTGTCTTATCCGGCTAAAAAGTCTATTTTGTTTTTTGTGACTAATTTAGTAAAAAAAAAAAAAAAACCCAACTTTTTTCTTTCCAAATGGAGCCTTAAGGTGTTATTTCATAACCTTTGTTGTTAAATTTTTTTTTTTTTTTTTGGTTTATAGAAAATAGAAAATATTTTTTTATTTGTTTTGGTAAAAACAAAAATAAAAGCAACACATATATTTCAACTTTTTAAAACAAAGTGAAAATAAAAGGTCAGAGGTGGTTATCAGGTCAGAGATAAAAAGACTCCCAGGGTGGTCACCAGTGATGAACATAGGTGCTAGCCAGAGGGGATGGGGGAGAAACGCTGAATGATTTTAATTTTTATATTCACAATTCTTTTTTAAATAATTATAAATATAAATATTATTAAATGAAAATTTTATTTTTTAATTATGGGAAAGTTTCAGTGCATTGTAACTTTTAAAAAATAAACATGAATAAATAATAAACCTTATTAATAATTATAATTATAAATTCTTGTATAGATTTGTAATACCTCTATAAAATTATGAAAATTTCACCTTTAATCATTGTGGAGTTATCTGCTGGACAACTCTGCATTGAAGTGACTCTTTTGTATTTACTTGCCCTTCACTTTATGGGCACTTTTGGGGATAAAAAAGGACACTACAAAGATGTTCTTAAAAAAAGAAAAAAAAAGGAAAAAAAAAGAGCATCAACGTTGTTTAGTTAAAAGGTTTGGAAAAGAATTTAAAATATATATATATATATGTAAAATTAAATAAAATATATGTATATTTTATTTATATTTTATTATTTTATTTTTAAATCTTTATTCAAATCTCCAAACGAAATACAACATAAGGAGTGCATTTTTTACTTTTTGTGGGCACTTTTTGGGATAAGTTTATTTTATTTTATTTTTTGAGGTCCAATCTGTACAGGTTCAACTTAAGATTAGGACTTGCCAACCCAAACATCTTTGTATTAGCTGTGTCTCAATAGTTTTATCCAAAATAATGATATACAGATATAAAATAATGAAAAATAAAAGTATTAATTAAATTTTATACTCTTAATTATAACTAAATAACACCATATTCCTTTAAACTTTAGAACCTTAAATTTCAACTATCAAAATCATTTCACTTTTACCTCTCCAAAAGGCTGACCTTTTTTTTTTTAAATAATTGAGGGATCTAAATGCATAATTTTAAAATTAAAAAAAATAAAATGATATTCAATAATAATTAAGAGAGATGAAATGTAACTAAGAAAATAACGATGATTGACAACAGACATAATACTTCAAAATAAAATACACTCCAAGTTAAGTTTTAATTACAAATCACGAAAAAAAATTCATTCCCAGTCATAGTTTCAACTAATTGGAACTCAATTAGATTCTATCGCCATATAATAAAGGATTTTATATAAAAATTATATATAAATAAAATTCCTCATTGTAAACTAATACATTAGTATACAGCTCATTTAATTTTTTTTTTTTTTTTTCCATTAAATCTTCAAATTGGATAGCATTATCTAGCCGGGAATCACTGAAAGGTAGGTTGGTTGGTTAGTCACAAAGTAGACATGTTGCTTTCACACCACATTACTGAAAAACAGGACACCTCAAATATAGAAAAGTAAACAATGGGCAAAATTGATTTTAAAAAAAGTTGTGGGACTTACATATCCAACATTTCCGCTTAGTATATCTTTTTTGTCAAAACTGATCCAGCAAAAACATAAATTTTTGAAGGAAACATGCTAATAATTTTTCTTTTCATCACAAGCGAACATAAGCAGGAAAGTAATTTTCTCCTTCTTTTCACTCCACTTTACTACATATTTTCTGAGATAAACCTTCCCCCTCGCTTGAACAAGACTCTATGTCTGGAAAAAAAATTATATATGTCATCGAATAAATTTCATCAAGTTCGGTGTGTGTATGGAATGAACAAAACAACAAGACCTTTTTCTTTTTTTTTTTTTTTTTTTTTTTTTTTTGGGGGGGGGGGGGGGGGGGGGACCAATTCATGAATAATGATAATTTAGATAATTATTCTTTGAATTTTATTAATCTCAATTAAAAATGGAATAGCCCTAAGATTTACCATCTTATTTATGATACTAGAGTACTCCTGATTTGAATAGGAAAGAGATAACCTAACAACTTTCCAATAAACACTAAATAATTAAGAAAATACAAAAAAATAATAATATTAACACTATCAAATTCAAGTTAGGGTACAAATTTGAATAACAAAAATCCCTAAATAAAGTCATTAAAATAACAATATGTGAAATTGAGGGTCTAGACGATAAATTTTTCTGCAAAACACATTAGATAAAGGCAAAGCATGACAAAGTTGTAAGTTTTGACCATTAAATTGTTTTTCGTTGAATTCAAAAAATTTATTTGTCATTTTGTCAGCCTACATAGGGATGACAATGGATAACTTACGGGTATCTATGGGACCCAATCTAAATACATAGATTTTTCTCTTTTTTTTTTATCTATTGGATAGGGTAAATGATATTCTTTAAAGAATAATACTTGAGACCCCCTTTTGGGGGCACCCCCTCACCCCCTTTGCCATGTGTCAGGGGGTGATTGGATGTGCAGGAAAGGAGGACCAATGAGAGAAGAGAGGGGGTCAAAAGGGGGTCTAAAAAAGGGGGTCTAAATCACCACCCTTCTTTAAATATCCACAGGGAATGGGTTGAGAATAGATACTCACTAATTTCCCCATATGTTTTTTTTTTTTTTTTTTTTTTAAGATTCACAACTAAAACTAAATATACATTCAATCTTTTTTCTTTTGTTTATTTATTTATTTTTTTTAGGTTCACAACCAAGTTCTTTTTTTTTTCTGTTTTTTTTTAAAGATCCACAACCAAAGCTAAATATACATCCAATCTTTTTCTTTTTCTTTTTTAAGGTTCACAAACATTTGTTTTTAAAAAATTTTAAGATTCACAACCAAGGCTAAATATACATTCAATCTTTTTTTTTTTTCTTTTTTTTCTTTTTTTTTTTTTTTTAAGGTTCACAACCATTTTTTTTTTTTAAGATTCACAACCAAAACTAAATATACATTCAATCTTATTTTATTTTATTTGGCTTAATAATAAAATCAAATACACATTAATTAACATTGTCACATTATTCTTGTCAAATTTTATGCATATCTAGAATTTTTAAAATTTATTTAAAAAAATTAAGGACACTGTCTAGTGTAGGTTTCGGTTTGCTTTTCTATGTTATTTTATTTATTATGTATTGTAATTTTTAGAATAATTTGCTTGTTCTGAAATTTCAATTACCGAGTATGAGTCTATTTATTTTATGTTATCACACAATTTATACAACATATATATATATATATATATATATGAATGTATTTTAAAATAAGGAAATTGTAGAGAATCAAAACAAGCATAAGTCGTGATTGGTTAGAAAGTATGGATACAAAGATTTATTTGCTGGAAAAACAAAAAGGGGATACAAAGTCTTACTAAATAATTTTTTTTTAAATAAAAGAATTTTTCTTAGTTATGAAAAGATTCAATTGAAATCAGCTTGTTTCCCAATGTTATACTTCATTTATTTAGATAGCAAATATTTTTTAATGAAAAATATTTTTTATAAAAAAAATTAAAAATATATTTTTTTTATATTTGGTGGTGGTGGTGGTGATGGAACGAAGGTGAAAGTAGAGATTGTGACACAGTGATGGGGTGATGGCGGCAGTGATGATGGTAGTGGCTATGGTAATGGTAGTGTGATAGTGAAGGTGAGAATAGTGGCGATGGTGTTGTGACATTAGTAAAAATTTAATTAAAAAAATATTTGTTGTTTTTTAAAAGTAACAAACAACAAAATTTGTGAGGGACTAAAGGAAGAAGATGGAGGATGGATTGGGTGCGGTAAGATATAGATATCTTAAAATGAGTGGTTCAGATTTGTTAAAAGGTATAATTAGATTTTGGATAAATTAAAATAAACAGTTCAAATTTACTAAGAGAAAGATAGTTTAATGTCTAAAATGTCCGTAGCTAAGAGATCAATAAACAATTCCTTATTTATGCCCTGATGTAATTTAATATGGGTCTTATAGCACTTTCTTTAAACAGATTCTTTCACATTTTATTTCTTCAAACAGACTCTTATAACATTATAAACAGGTTCTTATAACATGTAGGGAAGAGAGTGAAAGTGAGAGAGAGAGAGAGAGAGAGAGAGAGAGAGAGAGAGAGAGATGGTTGTAATTTTTTTTTTAATCTTCCACGTTCTTTCACATTTTTTTTTTGCAATTACTAAAACTTATTTGATTGTCTTAAAATTATATATTTGATTATTATAAAACAAACTTTTTAATTAATTAATTAATGTGTATTTGATTTTGTTGTTGAACCAAATAAAATAAAATAAGATTGAATGTATATTTAGCTTTTGTTGTGAACTTTAAAAAAAAATAAAAATAAAAAATAAAAAAAAAATTGTTGGTTGTTAACATTAAATATATTAAAAAAGAAAGAAAAAAGATTGAATGTATATTTAGCTTTTGTTGTGAACCTTTAAAAAAAAATAAAAAAATAAAAAAAATGTTGTTAACATTAAATATAAAAAAATAAAAATAAAATAAAAATGGAGATTAAAGTGGGTTGGGAAAAATCCAAACCCATTAAGAAATAAGGAGGGTGGTACTCATAGAGAATGGGGAATGAGAAAAATTTATCATAAGATAATGGAAATGGAAAATTAATATTCACTCTATTAACCCCCATTGCCATTCCTAATCCTACAATTCAAATAATCCAAATATGCCAAGGTTACTTTGATTGCATTGCATCATGACCTATACATATTGTAATTCCGCAAGTTAGTTGACTATTTGCTTTGTATATTATTTTTTGGGGGATTAATAATACTAGTGGTACTTGCCTTGTACCAACTTGGACCTCCAAAAGTACACCATCTATATGCATTGATGGAACTACAATAGAAGATTCACCATGCATTAATCAATAGTAGAGTATTAACATGTTTATTGGTTTAGACAATTATATTCATTATATTTTTGTTAGTATTTCCTATGGGGGGTTGAATAAATAAAAGACTTTGGAGGCCCGAAAGCTAGCCAATCCGAAAAGAGGGTTGTATACAAGTCGGCCCAATACCGGTCGGTCCATGAGGGAAGGCCATGACTGATAAAAAGAGGGCCAAAGAGAAGTCGGCCCATGCCAGGTCCATTTGGAGGGCTATAGCCAAACAGAAGCAGGTTGAAGGGCCGATTGAGCCAAATATCTCATAGGTCATATAGGGGTCCAGTTACGAGGTCAGGATGTCCAGAAGAAGGAAGTGGGTCCTTGGAAAATAATATAAAAGGAGGAGCATCGATCAAGGAGAGAGGTGAAAAATAAAAGATATCATGTGAGTAAAGAAAAATCAAGAAAATACTAACTTACTCGTCGAAGTGTCAATTCCACCATCCTCGACTGAAGTACTTGTTCCCATTTCAGGTAGCATCTTAAGGATCTTTGGTCTGACCTGATCAAGGAAAGTATTTCCAAATCTATTTCAGCACATTTACAAAGTTATATTTAAATCCTTTTTATCACATAATTGTAATAGACGAATTTCACTACATCATCAAATGATTGTAAAATAAGTACGTAAACTTATCATTTTTTTCAAATTTTATAAAAAAAAAAAAAAAAGGAAAAAAAAAAGAAAAAGAAAAGGAAGAAGATTGCAACAATTTATTAGTTTTTTTTACAACTGTTGAAATTTTATATAATGAAAATCTCTATTACAACCGTAAAATAAAAAGGACACATTATTGCGTGATACCATACTGCATACAATAGTTTTTTTTCTCGAAGTCATCATTGTTAACTAATTGACCAGTAAGATTGGTTTCCAACCAATTAGGACATTTTGGGAATTACGTTAAAAGTTAATTTTTTTTTTTTTTTAAATAAAGGAGTGATGCGGATAAAAAAATTCAAAAAACTAAAATAGCCAAAATAGCAAAAAAAAAAAAAAAAAAAAAAAAAAAAAAAGCCAAAGTTGCCAAAATGGGCCATATTGATTGATGATTGTTTCATTAACTAAGAAATTTTGAATTTTTTTTGTTTTTTTTTAACATCGGAAATTTTGAGTTGATAACTCAATTGCAAACCATAACTTTGTCAAAACTTTGATCACATAGCTTGAGCCTTGAGGTCATGCTTAGCTAATGTTTCCTGCCATAATTTTGTATAATTTCACACGCATTAAGTCAAAAAATGAGGTAGATTTGATCGTTAAACCTCTAACATTAGATCTAATGTTTAATTTTGGACAAATCACATTAACAGTCTCTATAATTTGAAATTTCGGTCATTTTGATCTCTAACCTTTCAATTATGATACATTTAATCTTGAATTTTGAATGTCGTTTCAAATAAGGATAATTGCCGACATTGTTGCTCCATTTCAAAGACAAAGTTATCAATTTGATAAAATATAAACTAATTTGATAAAAATAAATGTCAAAAATAATTTTTACTCACCAAAGATAAAGTTTTATAAAAATGATAAATTTTTTATTTTTTACCAACTTAGTTTTTAGTATGTGTTTACTAGATGGTTGTATTTGTTATTAACAGATATTTTTGGATGGTTATCATGTAATAGATAATTATTAGGCTTTTAATATATAATCGATATGTTTAATATATGAAATATTTTTAGTTTTGGATTTTTTGATTTAATGGATTGGATTAATAATAACATCAAAATTGTTGCCATATTTGACTTTTGAAAAAATAAAAACTAATTTAACGAAAATAAATATGCAAAAAAATTATTTCTACCCTCCCAAAAAAATAAAATAATATAAAAATGATGTGTTTTAATTTTTTTCGCTAATTTAATTTTTAATTTCTTAGAAAAAATTTCTGAAAATAGATTCTGAAAACCAAACTAAACAGAACTTTATAACCAAAATTTTTTTCAACATTATTCATTTAAAAAAAGGCCATTATATTTCAAATAATATATAAGTTAACCAATACAAATTAAGTTGAATGACGGTTTTACCTTTCAAATAGAGAAACAATATCTTCAATTATCATTATTTAGAACGAGATTCAAAATTTAAAATCAAATGTATCATAATTAAAAGATCAATGGCCAAAATGACATAAGTTTTAAATTGTAGAGACTGTTAATATAATTTGCCCCTTAATTTTTTGATATCAACCGACAACAATGTAGGTTAAATCCTTAATATTATAGGTATGGATCATGGCAACGATAATGATCTAAGGGCTTCCATAATCTAAGATGTTTAGAATTTTAATGTTTAGTAGATTTAATTTCATAGTCAAATGATGTAGAGGCACACCCTTTATGTTGTATATGAAAGCAATATATTACTTGAATGTGGAATTTTAGTAATATACACAAGAAGTTGAAATCTTTTATGAAGAAGTGCATTAAACCTAACCCCATTTCCTCCCTCCTTTTCCATCACTATTAAATGAACAAACACAATAAATTGGGCTTTCATATTATGTATAAAAAAATGTCAAAGTACATATGGGTGACCCCATTAGATCCACAATTTATATAAAAAAAAATATATATTTCAGATTGATGTGATATTAACATCTTTTTTTTTTCTTTTTCTTTTTTTTTTATAATATTAACGAATGTATGTGGAACATTATTTAATATTAGAATTTAAGTTAAAAGTGTTTTGAAAATAGGTTTAAAAAAAAGAAAAAATAAAAACAATTTAAATTTTATGAAAATTATCTAGTATTTTTTTTCATATTTCCCTACGATAGAGACACGCATTAACAAATTATGAGTCCCAACTCTGAGTATTTGACTATTATAAATTTTGTACAAAAATTATATTTATATAACACACCACTTGCCTCCCATACTTAATTGGTGAATCCATGTACTGGCACTTTGTTGCAACACTTGTCAAGAAAAATGGTTGAGAGCATTAAAAGTGATATTTTAATAGCATCATTAATAATATTGTAGTATTGTTTTTTTTTTAATAATTTTTTTTTAACATTTCTAATACATTAATACTATTAATGATCTTTTATTAATGGTATGAATTATTGTTGCACTTGTCAATGACACAATGCTTTGATAAGCATTAGTGCATAGGGAATATTCAAACGCAACAAGTAATTTGATTTGTCATCCTCCATCATTATTACTTGTTAAAATTGGATTGGATAACATGTTTCTCGTCAAAACTTTGTTGATAAATCATAAAGTGATCAAGTTAGATATTTTATATATATATATAAAGACAAAAAAAAAAAAAAAAATACTAGAAGGTGAGTTGGGTTGATCTTCAACCTTTATCTCTTATATTTGTTTTGAATGTTTGATATTTGGCATGTTTTAGGTTATTTTAATGGGAAAATTAACAATTCATCACCCATATAATTCTAATAGTAGGAGAGATCTAAGATAGTTTTTCTTCTTAGTTAAAATCCCTCAATATTATTATTTTAGTAGCTTAGGTCCTTTATCCCACCTTTTACATTGTTTAAATGATTTTAAAATTTTAATATTTTAATATTTGATAACTTTTGATTTACATCTTTATTTTTTGGGCTCTTTTTTTATAAATCTTATTTGTAACTATTTTATTCCAGAAAACCCAAACTATATCTGAATATTTCATTAGGTCCATTAATTGTAAAAGGACGAAATAACCCTCCTCCGCCTCTCCCGCATGTAGTCGATTCTGCAAAACACATTCCCATTCCAGCTATTCAATCCACAAAATTTCCAAAACAAAAACTGAATCCACGAAACCAGATTCACATCGCCTCCAGTAACCCTAGATTCACATCGCCTCACCAACGTCGTTGTCGTCCACCGTCCACCATCGATCCCAGATTCCTCTTCATCTCACCGCTGCGAAGGTTCACATCGGAAGGAAGGTGCTTCATCGTTCAAAAATTCCTGTTATTGGATTGAGTTTATTTTATCTACTGAGTGTAGTCCATACCCACCCACCATGAGGAACAAAAGTAAGCAATACCATTCCACCTTCTGCTTTTGAATCATAATGTGATCACCGATGTATACATTTACATTGTCCTATAACTGTTGTTGTTTTTGGTTTTGAATTTGTAAACATAGATGTTTTCAGAATTGATTTTGTAAACATAGATGATGTCAACATTGACATTAGTGTTCATTACTGGGTAAACTTACAGTAGTAGACACTGATGTGAACATTCACATCAATGTATAATGATGTGAATATTCACATTACTATCACTGTTGATATTGTTAATTGTTAATGTCCATAGAACCCTCAAACTTCACTCAACAATGTGATGGAATATGATGTAAATATTCACATTGTGACATCAATGTCAGACTCGTTTATGTTGTTGGGTGTTGTTTAGTGCTGTTGGTTCCACCCTTTGATTTTTAGCAAATTATAACATAATGTAATCACCTATGTAAGCATTTACCTTGCCCTGTAACTGTTGTTATTTTCGGAATTGATTTTTATAAACATAAATGATGTGAACATTCATATTAGTGTTCATTATTGGATAAACTTACATTAGTAGATACTGATGTGAACATTCACATCAGTGTATAATGATGTGAATGTTCACATTACTTTCACTGTTGATATTGTTGATTGTTGATGTCCATAGAACCCCCAATCTTCACTCAATAATGTGATGGAATATGATGTAAATATTCACATTGTAACATCAATGTCAGACTTGTTTGTGTTGTTGGATGTTGTTTGGTGCTGTTGGTTCCACCCTTTGATTTTTAGCCAATTATAACATAATGGGATCACTTATGTAAACATTTACATTGCCCTATAACTGTTGTTGTTTTCGGAATTGATTTTGCAAACATAGATGATGTGAACATTCACATTACTATACTAGGTAAACTCACATTAGTATATACTGATGTGAACATTCACATCAGTGTACAATGATATGAATGTTCACATTACTGTCACTGTTGATTGTTGAATGTTGTTTGGTGCTTTTGGTTTCATCCTCTGTTTTTCAGCCAATTATATGTTCTTATTTGAACACCCAGGTCTTCCCCATAGAGTTGATGGCAAGCGAAAGAGAGGGGAATTCCGTGCCAAAGCCAAGCCTGATCAAACAACTGTTCCTGAAGAAGTGAACATAAAAAAGGTTAACTACTGGTCAAATATAACTGGATTGTTCAAACTGTTAAAGGATACAAAATTTACAAGTAGCCAATTGAAGTGCCTTAGAAAAACACTGTTTTGGCCATTATTTGATTACTTGATCAGTAATGAAGTCGACCTCAACCACTGCATGAAATATGATGATGTCATTGTACGTATAGTGCAGACATTCAAGCCATCTAGTAGGAGGTTTTACATTAGGGATAAGAACATCCAGATTTTTAGAAGCGATGTATCACTGATTTTTGGGGTAGACTACGGCACCAAGTCGATGGACCTCTCTTATGGTGCAAAACCAACAACCGGCATCATACATCGAATGTGCAAGGATGTTAGTCGATTAAGTACTGCCAAAATACAAGAAATTTTGAGCGAAGCATTAAAGGGCACAAAGAAACAAGACAATGAAGAGATCGCAAGATTAGTTTGCATGTATGCATGCGTCAAGCTATTCTTTTCTACGTCCAGAGAAACAATTGGATGGGCTTTCTACTCATACATGGACCTATTAGACAACATGATCGAGTATAAGTGGGCTGAGAGCATCCGGGCAACCCTGATGGGTTCATTGGGCCGAAACTGTGGAAAACCAGGACGAGTCACCGGATGTGTGATGTTGTTAATGGTAAATCTCATAAAACTTATTCTATGTTTAATATGAACATTTACGGGGTCTGCCTACTCTGATGTGAATGTTCACATTTTCTGGGCAATGGTGTGGAAGTTGGCATCAATGATGTAAACATTCACATTATTGTTCAGTAATGTACAAACACACATTAGTATACGCTGGTGTAAACATTCACATCAATGTAGATTGATGTGATGTTAGCACCAAAAAAAATGTTGAACATTCACATCACTGATGTGAATGTTCACATTACTGGGCAATGGTGTGGAAGTTGACATCAGTGATGTAAACATTCACATCACTGTTCAGTAATGTACAAACACACATTAGTAGACACTGGTGTAAACATTCACATCAGTGTAGATTGATGTGATGGTAGCACCAAAACAAATTTGAAACATTGACATTACTGATGTGAACATTTACATTACTAGGCAATGGTGTGGAAGTTGAAATCAGTGATGTAAACATTCACATTACTATTCAGTAATGTATAAACACACATTATTAGCCACTGGTGTAAACATTCACATCAGTGTTAATTGATGTAAACATTCACATTACTGGCCACTGGTGTAAACATTCACATCAGTGTTAATTAATGTGAACATTCACATTACTGCCCACTAATGTAAACATTCACATAAGTGTTAATTGATGTGAACATTTACATTACTAATATTTGCTATTTGTTTCAGTACTGGTTGTGTGAGCATACAACAATCTTACAACCCCGCAACCCCAATGCCATTCCCTGATGTGTAAAGTGGGACCTCACAGCCTTACATAGCAACATGAAGTCTATATCTTTGGCTAAGCTTGGTTTAAATGAGGTACAAGTACAACCAAAAATATTGTGCCCATTCACATAGTGAGACAAGGAACTATCTAACTAACATAATGTTTCCAACTGCAGGTATATGGCGGTGAGCTAATGGCATCTCCAACTGAAGCGAAGATGTACCGTCATACAAAATTGAATGTGGAGTCCAAACCTGAGATTTTGTCAAGTGCACCAACAAAGAAAGATGAAAGTAATGATCATGAAAGCAAAGACAGTCAACGCAATGACGACAGGGATGGATTTTCTGTCGATGCAATGGACCTGAATGATGTTGGACATGATATCAACGCCAGCTTTAACACCCCCAATGCTGAGAGAGGTATCATCATAGTACAACCAACTGAGCCGGACATTGTGGATGTACTTATAAAAGAAAACCAAAAAGCTTGGGGTCTTGTACGACAATGGGAAGTGAAATACAAACAGTTGGAAGAATCATGGGAGTTGAGGGTAAGGGTGATTGCTGCTCTTGAAGCCAAACTATTTGACCAATCGGGCCCATCCAATATGGACATGGACATGGACATAAAGAATTGCATGGAGTGGAAAGATACAGAAATTCAGCGGCTGACAAAGTTGGTCATCAACTTGGAATGTGAAAAAACAATTCTTCAAGACCTTTTTGACGATTAGTCCGTCCACATTATCACTCAAGTTGAAGCACAAAAGGCTCATGACAGCCTTAAGAAGCATTCCACTGTAGCATTGGAACACATTATCAGCCCACTATCGAGGGTAAAGCGCATAAAGCAGAAGGTAAGGAAAGAGCACCGATTGGATGAGTTTGAATACCCCAACTTGCCTGGTCAAAAGAAAGGAAAAGAAGGAGCCGAAGAGCAATTCCATGCAGTCCAAATTGCACAAAATTTACACAAGCATCCACAAAAAAAGCAGCCAACAAAGTACAAGAAGTTAACCTTGAACAACAAACTGAAGGTTTAGGCCAACATGAGCAAACTCAACAAACAGAAGGTCCAAAATTTGCACAAGAACGGCAGTGATGAGTAAGTGATCATACATATCCCCAACTAATTTTTTTTTTTTTTGCTCATGTTCAGTTTACATACATACTTAATAAATTAGATCATTTCAATGCACAGGTTGCTAGTGTGGCAAGGGGACTCAAAGACTAAAGATGTGTATTTTGATGACATCATACACATCATCAAGGAAGAATCAATAACCAACAACGTATGGCAACTGTAAATGTGTACAAAACACACACACACACACTGCAAAGACACTACAAATAATGTACTGCCACCCCTCTGTTTCTGCAGGTTATAGATGCATATGGTGAAATTCTACTTGAACTACAAGGGCTAGTCAACCCAAGTTTGGAGAATTCAGCATTCATCTTTACAAGCACATGTTTGGTAACCACTAGACTTTTGGTTTGTTTATGTTTCAATAGATGTGAATGTTCATCTTAGCATTATATGCTTATATTGTTAACTTAAATGATAGGCAGATGTGAATGTTAACAACATAAAATGACAGATGAAAAGATTCACATTGACAGATGTGAACATTAACATCATTCACAGTGAACATTATATGCTTATTATGTTGTTAACTTAAATAATACACAGATGTGAATGTTAACAACAACATAATATAACAGGTGTCAACATTCACATCTGTAATACATTGCATGACTGTTTCACACATTAATAGATGTAAACATTCACATCATTCACATCACTAATCATTAACTGATGTGAACATTCACATAACTCACATTAATAGATGTGAACATTCACATCACGCACCATTAGCAGATGTGAACATTTACATCATTCACATCACTCACCATTAGCAGATGTGAACATTCACATCATTCACATCGAACATTGATATAAATACTTGGTACATCATTGTATGCCCTTTGTGTGCAGAAAATCATGCAAGAGTACCCCCCACAAGAGAAATAAACTGATTGATGTACACATCAAGGAGTATCAAGGCCAGAGATTCTTAATCTTCCCAATACACGACAACTTCCACTGGACAATTGTTGTGTACAACGTGAAAGAGAATGTATGGAGGCTTTATAACTCGCTACGCCCAAGAGAATGCATACATGACCTACATATTGACAAAGCACAAATAGTGGTAAGTGGCTAACACATATAATACTTGTCATGATGTGTAATATTTGAACTTGGACATATGCACTATGTTGGTTGGTGCCTAATATGAAATTTCATTGTTGGCATAGGGACTACATCGAGGCTTTGGTGCACAACATTGGGCCATCATCACCATTATGGACAAATTATCAAGCCAAAATACTTTGCAACCAATCATATCAGTAGACATCTATCCTCAGCAAGCATCAGATTCGTAAGCCTAAAATCGATTTGTACACATGTTCCACAACTATTACCCACCTAAATTTCAAAATCTAACAAGAAGTTTGCATTTTCAGGGTGGATTGCGGACTTGCAGTTTGTTACATCATAAGGGCGCATGTATACCGTAAAGACATTGTTGCCAGCCTAGATCACTTTGAATGGTGTCAAATAAGAGACTCATTAGTATACCTTTTTCTGAACCACAGAAAAACAGTGCAATGTGAAAACCTATAGATGGGGGGTTCCACCTATCACTGTTACCCAAATCTGTTATCCACATTTAAGACAATTTAGTGTCAATAGATTTTACATATTGGAGTAGACTATAGCTTAATTGTAAATCAAGTCTATATCACTACATGTACAGATATTTTTCAGTGAATATATGTATATGTATTTTCAGGCCGATTTTGCGTTGGTCATGCACATTGAGATTGTATTTTCTTCTTCTTTTTTTTTTTGACACATGACATGATGTGAATGTTCACATCACAGAATGATCATACACTTTCTTATATTTTAAACCATACTACATGGATGTGAATATTGCTTAAAGTGTTCATGTAACACAATATGATAGGTGTGAATATGATATTTCTTAACACAAGTCAATATTCACATCTAATAATTTGATGATGTGAATATTCACATCATAACTTCTGATTATTTGAATGGCAGCAACGATGTCATGAATATTCACATCTTATGAGTTGATGATGTGAATGGTTACATTGATGTAAACATTCATGTCATCTACTTTGATGTTGTTAACAGTAACAAGAATGTGAACATTCACACCACAGAAATGTTTAAAAGTTCAACCCATGTGCAATTATTCACATGATGTGATTATATTACACAAGTGTGAATGTTAACATCATGCATTCATCCAAAACACAACAACATAAATGTCAGATTGATACCTTAAAAAATTAAAAATAAAACACAAATCAAATACTAATGCATTATTATGTTTGTCAATCCAACGTAATCTTATTGCAACATAATGTTTGCCAACACAACACAATCTTATTTCAAAAATGAATATAAGAATCCAATGTAAAACACAATGTTGAAATGAAAAATGTACATCCTATATCAGCTCTGTGTATGATTTCCGATTATAGCTCCCCAACTTATCACATCTTCCGCACCTTATTTACTTTAGTTTCTCACCCTTTGATGGGATCCTATTCTTTTTCGGCCTTCTGGGTGGTTTTTTCACAATTGGCGGGTATATAGTGAAGTCCGTGGGATCAAAAGGCGACTTCTCTACAAATGGTATAGGGAATATGGCACCCGAATAGACTGCACGATATGTCTCTACATGAAAGTAATGTTCCACACAATCATTGAGATTGTAGCAGCTCTTCTTAATGGCAATAATAGTATGGTCACATAGGAATCCGTTGATTTGCCATTTGAAGCAAGAACATGTACGCCTCGTAACATCAACTATAACAGATGGTATCGAATAAACTTCAAACACATCCTCATTGGCTTTGCTAACTTGCCAAGACCTACTGTCATTGAACGAATCCATAAACCTTGTTTCGAATGTAGGACAAATAAGCTCATTCCATTTGTTTGCTTGGTCACACCGTGTAGACATTTGCCACATCAATTGAGTGCGAATTGTGTCCACCATTTGAGTGATAGGAAGATTACGTGCTTCTTTAATCCAGTTATTAAATGACTCTGCCACATTGGATGTCATCTCCTCATAACGCATGCCTCTGCACAATATCACAAATATTGTACAATACAGAATTTAACAGGTCTGAACATTCACGTTGACAGATGTGAACATTAACATCATTCGCAGTGAACATTATATGCTTATTATGTTGTCAACTTAAATGATAGATAGATGTAAATGTTAACAACAACAAAATATGACAGGTGTCAACATTCAAATCTATAATACATTGCATGACTGTTTGACAAATTAACAGATGTGAACATTTACATC
Organism: Camellia oleifera; assembly: GCA_022316695.1. NCBI lineage: Eukaryota > Viridiplantae > Streptophyta > Magnoliopsida > Ericales > Theaceae > Camellia > Camellia oleifera. The sequence continues at coordinate 86,639,293 of CM039316.1, forward strand.
AGTCATCATTAGCAGATATGAACATTCACATCATTTATATTGAACATGAAACATAATTGGAAGATTGTTACCATTCTAAACTAAAAATTCACATCGCTACCATTCTAAACTTGACAAATGGAACACCTTAGGAAACTATTATTACCTGAAGTATGAATTTGCCTAGTGCTCAGGTGCCAAGTCCTTGAAAAAATTATGAGCTCGTTGTTTACCCTCCTCTTTTAATTTTGTAAGCTTTTCATGGAACCCTACCACAGTTGACTCGTAAGCACAGTCACCCAAACTACTTACTAGGTGATCCCTGAATCCATCATCAATTCTTTTCATCCGGTCTCTTAAATTGCTCTTCAAGTGTTGTAAGCAATAACCGTGATAAGCCAATGGGAACACCTTTGGCATAGCTTCTAATAGACCAAGATTACGATCCGAAATAAAAGTAATCTGGCGCTTACCATCAACAACCTTCTCAAGTTCATGCAAGAACCACGACCAATTGGCTGTGGTCTCTGAATCAACAATCGTAAATGCAATAGGAAACAGACCTACAACACAACACCAATACACAACTGTTCACAATATTCCAAAGTGAATAGAAAACAGTATAAACGAAACAGATCATGTGAATGTTTATATCTACATTGCCCTATTACTATTGTTATTTTTTGATTCGGGTTCATAAACATCAACGATGTGAACATTCACATTAACGACCATTAATAATCCATTGTTGATTGTTGAGTCATTGATAATGCGAACATTCACAGTACTGTTCATTAATGGATCAACAAACATTAGTATACACAGATGTGAACATTCACATCAGTGTATAATAATGTGAATGCTCACATTACTGTCATTAGCAGACACAGATGTGAACATTCACATCAGTGCATACTAATGTCAATGTTCACATTACTTATAATTTCTCAATCACTCATTTGTCCAGACTATGCTGTTCAGAGTGAATATTGACATGAATAGACAGCTAAAAAAAATACTAACCATTGTTTTTGTCTTTCGCCATTGCCGCAAGTAGCTGACTTTTGTACTTTCCTTTGAGGAATGTTCCATCCAGGAATAATAAAGGCCGACAAGAATTGAACCCAGAAATACACGCAACAAATGACACAAAGAAACGACAAAACTGTTGACTACTCGCATCATAGTCAATATTGACATAACTCCCTAGATTGTACCGCATCACAGCATCTGAATACCATCGTAGCTGGTTAAACGATAATGAGTGATCTCCATGAATACCAGCCTTTGCTTTCTCCACACCCAACCATATGACATGGTACCTCACATGTAGCCCATAATCCCTCTTCAAAATAGTCACCACCTCACACAGCCGAGTCAACGGCTTCTCCCTCACAATTTTAGATATGGTACTCGACACCAAATCAGAACTAACTTGCGGATTCTTCGATGTTCGGACATCTGTACCACAACTATGCACATCACTAAACCTCTTGATGTAGAAAAAACCATTTGTTCGTTATGCTCTACAATGTATAGCCCACAAGCAGTCTCTTTCCTAACGCATCGCACACACAGCAGTAACTCTTGTTATCTCGTTCTTGACATATGTAAACTGAAACCCACATTGGATGGCATACTTACATAAAACGTCACGAAATTCTTGTGCACCTCCAACAAACCGTTGTCCCACATGCGTAATACCATTTGCCCAAGGGGCTGACGACAACACCTTCTCTTTATGATGGCAAAATCTCCGTAGTTCATCAATATCTTCCTCAACCCCCACACGCAGCGATCCCGAGCTACTTGACTGACCAATATCACTTTTCAACTCAACCACAACTTCTACATGTTGTACCCCCATTGATTTAGCAAGCAGTAACATGTTCTGAAATTCCTCCTCATTGTCCAAATCACACCTGTTAATCCCAGGTAACCGACAAAACAATGAAATAGAACCAGCAAACAACTCCTCCCACTTTTCACACAAACAGTCCACCAAACGCGAATAACACAATGCGCAGGCAACATTTATTACAGTTGTACTGCAACCATATGTACACACCAACATCATAAAGATATCCATCTCTTGTAAAAACACAACAATACAACAATCAACAATAATCCAAACCGATATGAAAGTTCACATTGTGCAAAAAATAGTTGACTACGTGTACAGTTCAAGTGTTAAATCCATAATTCACATTAACAAGATGTGAATATTCACATTGATACATATCCTCTGAATTATATCACCCACACAGAGCCTTGTTAAGCAAACATCAAAGTAAAGTGAGAACATCCTCATTCTTTCATTAATATTAACACGATGTAAACATTTACATTGACACATATACTCTGAATTATATCACCCACACAGAGCCTCATTAAGCAAACATCAAAGTAAAATGCAAACATCTACATTCTTCACGTAATACGAACACGATGTAAACATTCACATTGTTCCACATACTCTGAATTATAGACGATCCACATTCATCACTAATCTGATGACCTCCCCTCCATAGGACCACGATGTAAACATTCACATTAATCCATATACTCTGAATTATATCACTCACACAGAGCCTCATTAAGCAAACATCAAAGTAAAATGCAAACATTCACATTCTTCACATAATACTAACACGATGTAAACATTCACATTGTTCCACATACTCTGAATTATAGAAGATCCGCATTCATCACTAATCTGATGACCTCCCATCCACAGAACCACGATATAAACATTCACATTGATCCATATACTTTGAATTATATCACGTATGATGCATATAATTGAAAAAACAGAGCATCCGATCCATATCAATCAAAAAAAAGAGCATCTGATCCATCATACAAATCAGAACATAAAGTGAACATATATTCATAACCAAAATGATACTAACCTTAATCATGCAATCATACAATCGTCTAGAAACTCGAAAACAACTGCTTTGAAGTAGTTATACTCCAGAAAATCTGAGAATCGAACACCTTCAAATTCGTCGTCTTTAGTTGAAAATCACCGAACCAGACTACAACAGCAACAATGAAACCCTAGTACATCAAAGCCTTAGAACGAGCATGCAAGATAGAAGCGTATCCATTTGAATTAGAATGATAGAAACTGTCAAAACTGAATTCACGAAATCACAGGGAACGTGTTATGTATTAACACAGTATATATATATATATATATATGGGCATAATAGTTTAGGTAAAAATATAAAATTAGAAAAATAGACTTTATGGAATAAAAAGAAAAGTATATGGGACTAATCAGGTTATAATATTCTTTTGTGGACTTAATGGGTTATAACAACTCTAAGATGGATTTATCAATGAAAATCCCTTTTTTTTTTTTTTTGTAAAATTTATATTTTTAGAATTCTATTGACAAAATCTTTCAAACAAAATTTATGCGTAATATGAAATTCTGAAGAAAACAATTTATGAAATTTCATTGACTCACTGACTTAATCATCGAAATTTTATTGACTGGCCAGTAAGTGAAATTTTACTGACTTGGTAATCAAAATTTCACTGACTTGGTCATCAAAATTTCACTGACTTAGACTTGATAATCAAAATTTCACTGATTAACTAAAATTTCACTGACCTGCCTTAGATAAGTGAAATTTTGTCAATTTTTTTATTTTTAAAATTTTGTATTTATCATGAATCGTGTTTTACACGTCTCAATGAAATGATTCCAAAAATACAGATTTATAAAGAAAAATAGAGATTTAGATCAAAAGTTATAATATACAATTATAAACGTATAAACTACCTTTATAAGTACTAAATTTTGTGTTCTCAAAAAAAAAAAAAAAAAACAAAAGGTACCAACTTTGGAAATTCATTTGACTTGTCGCCAATACATTAATTTAATATAGTTCTACTTTTTCATGTTTTTAATGTGTTGATGACATATCAGATTAAAATAAAATTATCTTATGCAATGTTTTTTTCTAATTTTAATTTTAATTTTAATTTTAATTTTTTTTTTTTTTTTTTTTTGCAAAAATAAGAATTTCAATTAAAAATATAAAACAGTACATAGTAGTCCATGCAACAAAATTAGCAAACTAACTAATCATGGTTACAAGCAAAAAAGGAAATTAAAATAAAGAAAAATATTTCTTACTACCTAACTATTGTCAAAAGAAAAGTGGGTATCTACATAAGTCGGGATATGAGAAAACACAGCAAAATGTGCCAATCTCTTAGCAAGATGAAGATAATTTTTACATGCTAAGGAGATTTTACAAGAGTGAAAGTGTTGGGCAACAAAACATGTATAAAAAATCCATGGTGCTAACCTTGCTTCAATGTCCTTAATTCCTTTTAGCTGTTTAAATAAAAATTCAGCATCAATAAAGACGTTAACATGATAGTAACTATTGTCTTTAGCCTACTTGAGAGCAGACAAAACCGATGCAACTGGAGCATCATGAGCATTCATGGGCAAAGATTTAAATAATGAGCTCACCTTGGTATTATTAATGAAGGCAACCATGCCAGTACCTATGTCCGAAGGAGATGAATTACCCACATAACTACGAAGAAGTTCCATAGGATAAGAGTTGCAATCATAACTATTTTGTAAAGGATTAAAAATGATAGAAATAGGATGAATTAGGGGAAGAATCAGTGTTTGCCAATGATATAGAACTAATAAAAGAGCTTTGATTATTGAGGATTCTATAAAAAGAAGAAGAAGAGTTAAGAAATTCTTTAGTTGTTATGGGAGAAGAGAAGATGTCTTTAGCTAAGAATAAAACTTCTAGATGTGTGAATTTCTTGCCACAAAATAACTCTGTCCCTTAACTTTACAAATAGCACAAAGGATAGCAATAATCTGAAACAAGGTCTCGAGGTCATTATTAGTAAAGACATTAAGATGTCAAAACCAATAGCCCAACCAATAAGATACATGATTAGCAATGTTTGGGGATGTGAATAAATCCAAAGAAGAACCAAACTATACTTGTTTGACAAATTCATAACTTAGAAACAAGTGATGGGTAGATTCTAAGCCAAAACAATAGAGGGGGCAGGCTAAATTTTCATGAAAGCCTCTAATGACCAAGTTTTGTTTCACATGAAGTCTATCATGGCAAAGTCGCCATATAAAAAATCGAATCTTAAAGGGTAGAGGTAGGGACCAAATTTGCTTCCAAGTAAATCTAGGCCAAGCATAATGATCAGTTACTTTGTCAAGAGAAAAAGTGTTCCTAAAACAAGGCTAAATGACATCATCTCTAGAAATTTATTCCATTATAGAACAAGTTGTAGACTTTAAATGTTCTAAAAGGTAATAGGAAAACCTTACTATAAATTTACCAGAAGAAGATGGATCCCAAATAAGTCTATCAGGAAATCCAAAACTAAATAGGGATTGTTTGTAACATTTGAACAATGGAAAGAGGAAGTGAGACTGATAGAAATGTTGAGTTTCATTGTTGAAGATCTTGATTTATGAAGTTTGAAACGTAGGAGCTATCAAACAACAAATTATTCTCTGAGTTAATTAAAGAAAAGAAGGTAACAAGACAATATAAGGGTGGCCAAGGATCATGCCATAAAGAGATGTCCTTCCCATTCTCAATTTGCTAACGAATGTCTTTTTTTGAAGACTTCTCTTCCAAAAATAATACTTTTCTAGCACCATGAGCTTGAGGAAGCCATTCGTACTGAAAGGAAAGAAGAAGATTGATAATATTTCTCTTTCATTTTCCATTCAAAATTCAAATGTAACATTACAATTTTAATTTTGATATATTTTTTCTATCCCATTTTGTTTGTCCATATTAAAAATTCTTTAAGGAAAATACAATAAATGTTTTGGAATTCAAATCATATTTTCAACAATTGCCCCATTATTTATAACTTTCAAATATACTTATAATTATAAGGGGTAATTTCGAAAACTTACACACTTTAGGCAGATTGGATAAGATTAGATTAGTATTCCCATGACTAATAGTTCTATGACTACAGATATGACTACAGATCCCTTTGGATTGTGTATCATATTCTATATTTAGATTGAGTTAAGATTATAAGGAGAGATTAATAGTCTAGACTTTGGCTTGATCCTCCAATTTATATCTCATCCCCTTCTGTAAGATTAAATACTCCATCATATGTGAGATATCATATCCGAATGAATTGTTAGTTCGTACTTCAATTGTTTAATCAAATATCAAATTAATAATTTTATTAAATTATTAATCCAATCTCAAATAAATATCTACTCAAACAAACATGGCCTTTATGTTTTCACTTTTCAAAATCGACAATCTTTTTAGATGATTCAAAATGAAAAAAAAAAAAAGACAATAAAACAAAGAGAGCAACCACTTATCGTATGTCATCTTTTGGAGGAATAGAGAAATAAGTGCTAGTCACATGACATGCTTTCCATGTTCATGCATACATCTATATATATATATAGATGTGTTGACACTTAATCATTACATGTAACCTTATTATGTAATTTAAAAATAACCTCTAACATTTCAGCTCCTCACATGATTTATCCTTATGTGATTAGGCATGTATATGTTGGGACTTACAAATAAATATATACTCTAGTCTGAAAGCAGCACCACGTGCACCTATCCCATTCCCACTGATTAGACCAAAAAAGATTGAGACCTAGTGGTGCTGATTGGTCAAAAAAATTTTTTTTTTCTTCATCAATCACTAATCTCACAACTCCACGTGGAGGTCAGAGGGAGGGGGGTGTCCTCAAAAGTAATAATAGAGATCATTAAAAATAGTACTCTAAAGTAATCACTAATTATGTGACATTTACTTTTTAAAAAAAAAACACAGACACAACAACACTATAATAATAGATGAGACCAACTAATACTAATTAATACCAGCACTCATTTTCCGAGTTCTCAATCAGGCCTCCTGATTAGACCCTGTTGGTGAGCCTGTGTCAGCACATTAGTTCATTTACCACAGGAGTTTTCTTAGGTGTGCAACCCACAAAAGGTGTAAGTGGGTTGCACACCATGTGCCACTAACACAAAAGGTGTAAGTGTAAGGTGTAAGTGTAAGTGGAAGGTATAAATGAAATGTATAAGTTGCACACCATGTGCCACTTACACAAAAGGTGTAAGTGCAAGGTAAAAAAAGTGTAAGTATAAGGTGTAAGTGAACACAAAAAGATGTAAGGTGTAAGTTGCACACTATAGCATTACCCTTTACCACATCATTCATTAATCAAATGTTAATAAAACACCAACAAACGACCCATCCAATAACTTCTAGAAATGTCAAGTTTTTGTCCATTAATAATCGCATGTCATGGCCTGCCTCCCATTTGAACCCACATCTCATTATTGTGACAAAAAGTTTGACATTTTGTGTATGCAAGCCGACCCCAAAATTTAATTCTCCTAAGATTTTTAGTTTAATTTCAATCGTCTTATAATGTCCCTCAGTCTTACTTTTTTTTTTCTTTCTTTTTTTTCAATTTTTTTTTTTTTTTTTGGTCCACTAAAGACGCATAAGTTGATGTAAGAATGATTTAACACAATAATATGAACATTGTTGTTCACTTCATACCAAAAAGTGAAGAGTTTTTAATTACACCCTATTAATATCTCTTTAAATTATAAGTACTTTTTTAAGTATTTTTTTCAATATAAATTTTTTTTTTTTTTTTTTTACGTTTATCTAAAGCTATTCAACCAAATGATAAAACCTTCTCTTTTCTTTTTCTTTTTCTTTTTTCAAGAAAAGATGATAAATCTTTTTCAAATGTTAAGGATATGTTTGGTTTGCATTTCAGAAATAATTTTTAAGAACAAAATTCAAAAAATAGAAACTAATTTGATAATAAACGCTAAAAAAATAATTTTGAATTTTTAAAAATTATTTATATCTCCCAAAAAGATAAAATTATATGAAAATGCTCAATATTTTTCATTTTTTCATTTTTCCAGCAAATTATTTTTAGATTTCTTGAAAAAAAAAAAATCAAATATATATATGTATATATTTTGTTAAAAACCAAATCAAACAGAGCCTAAAAATTTAAAATCAAATGAGGTTTCTTGTTCCATTTCTTTCGTATTTTCTTGTCTCAACTACTCTTTTTATTACAATCTATAATTTAGAAAGCAAGAAAGTTTCAAAGAGACAAAAATTAGAAAAGATGTAATCTAATTTGAAACACGAATAATGCTTAGGATCCTTTGTTTTGGGATTTTCACAACTTTCTTTAGATATTAATTATTGATGTATATGTGAAACTTAATTATATATATATATATATATGTGAGACTCATATTATCAATAATTAAGATTAAAAAGAATTGTGAGACTCTCCAAAAAAAAAAAAAAAAAAAAAAAAAATCTTAATCATTGTTGTAGAAACAATCACATTTTTCTTTGTAAAAACTTCTTTAATGTGAGTCATTAAATCACCTTAAAGTACACAAGCAACATGATTGACCAACACGCACAAAAGATTACAGAAATCTATGACTGAAAGCACATCAAAATCCAAAATCTAAAAATTACATTTGTTTTGTTTTCATATTTTTTTTTTCAAAATATAGAAACTAATTTGCTTAAAATAAATTCCCCACTAAAGAGGAAAAATCATATAAAAATAACATTTTTTTTCCATTTATTTACCGAACTAATAAGTACCTAACTAATAATTTCCTCTTCTTTTTTTTCCAATTAAAATTCAATTTTTTGTCTTTTTTTTTTTGACTTTTTTAAAAAAAACGTGCAAAAAAGGTAGAGGGATAAGATAATTCAAAAAGACTAAAAAACTAAAAACTAAAATTGACTTTTAATTCAGATATCAAAATAGGCCTAAAGTAAAAGGTTTGCTAGTAGCACGCAGTGTATTGGTAAATAGTAAAGCAAAGCATAATTGAAATTACTAATGATGCCGTTCTAAAACTCGCTAATTATGAAAAAGGGAGGAAAAATGCAAACATCATATAAAACAAAATTTAAAAATGAACAAGGTGATAGTTGAGATTACCTTTTCGATCATCATTCAACATCTGTTTATTTTTATATATAGGCACTATTATATAAAGTACACAATTCACTTATTGAAACTAAAGTCTTTTTTTTCTTTTTCTTTTTAAATATCCAAATTATCCTTATATAATTGTCCATATTTTTTATTTCAAATTTTAATTTCTTAATTTATTTTTATTCATTTTTATTCCATCTATATATATATATATATTTTTCAGACGATAGTTATAACTACCTTTCATTCTTATAGATACATCACATATGTGTATAGCCTCTGTGTGTATATATATATATATATGGATTGACTTCTCTTATGTGGAATCTAATTTGATATAGTATTTGCGATTAGGAGGCTCATCGAAATTCGAATAGTTCACGTTTTAAAATTTGTTGAAAAATATATTTATATAAAAAATCAAAATGATTATATTTCGGTAGCTATATGTTTTAATCACATTTGTCTTTAAAAAATAAACGGTTATTGTTGAAATTATATTTGCCATCCATTTTTTAAGTTAAATATGATTCAAATATATAACTATTAAAATCTAATCATATTAATTTTGTATATGAATGATTCAGATAACTAAGATTTAACTCATAATGAGCCACTAAATCTAATACTTTTTTAAGTTGAACCCAATATGAAAGAAGTGAAACCATATATATATATATATAACGTAATTAATGTAGTTAGGTCAACCACCTTCTCCATTCATGTTTTAGTGGCAACCATTTTGTTGTGAACTACAAAATTTCTTCTCACTAGTTGGGTCCACCCCTCTATCTCCATTGGTTAGTGCCCCTCATGTTGCATTTTTGTGGATACAACCATCTCACCCACATCTCTCATATTAAAACCAATAAAAGAAAATTCATAATGAATTTGAACATAAAATTTATCATCATAATAATATAACAGTAATATTTATATGATTAAATATTATTTAAATAAATATTTTAATTTAAAATGGTAAATCTCAATGTAATAATTCCATTATTCTAAAATATAAATGTTTATATATCATTACTTAGAAAAATTAATCAAAAAAAGTAGAGTGTAAGTAAGACCAACAATAAAACTTGTTCACATTTCAATTCTAAATAAAAGTTTTGAATAATTTTTTTTTTTTTTGGGATACTTAGCCAAACTATATTATAATTAAAGCAGGAAAGAAGATCCATGGGTTCAAACAAAATGATTGCTATGCAAGACCAATTGCAACTTCAATAGCAAAAGCAAAAGAGCATACATACATACATACATACATACATACATGTAGTATTAAACCATATGACACATAGGAAAATAAAATGGAAAACAAAGCATAAATGTTATTAACATAGAATTTTTTTCATAGAAAGATGCACAGAATACAGTATTGACAACACTGCATTATTTTTCTATACATTTTTCTAAAAAATTATATGTTAACTAATGAAAAGAGGAATCAAGGTAGATGAACGCTAGTCTAATTAATTACTCATTCTATTCTTCCATTTCTCAGCCAACTCGGCAAGTGACTTTGTCGAGTCGCCATCTTTGCTCAGCACCTTTGCAGCGGCATCCTTTAAGTCTCTCATTCGGCTACGAACTTGTTTCCCTTCTTTACCTTCCATTAGATCCTTAACAACTTTTGCAATCTCAATTCGGCCAACTATGCTGTTTTCGCTAACTTTCACCTTCAAAGCAACTCTCAAATCTTCTGTTAACATTACAGCATTCATCTTTTGTTCTGCGTAGAGTGGCCAAGTAATTAATGGAATGCCATGAACCACACTCTCGAGTGTTGAGTTCCAACCACAATGAGTCAGGAATCCACCGGTCGAACCATGGCTTAGAATTTGGGCCTGTGGGGCCCAAGATGGCACCACTAGACCATACCCTTTGGTCCTATCTAGGAACCCTTTGGGTAAGAAGGCAAAAGGGTCATTTTGGCTATTGACACTAAAGTATGAAGCATTGGCAACTTTATCATTTGGAGTTCTAACAACCCATAAAAATCGTTGCTCACTCATTTCCAAACCCAAGGCCAACTCATTGAGCTGATCATATGAGAGGGTCCCACCACTCCCGAAAGAAATGAATAAAACCGAGCCACGTGGCTGATCATCCAACCACCTCAGACACTCCGACCCGTCAACCCCACTACTTGAATCCATATTTATAAGCGGTCCAATCGGGTAAACGGGAGGCTTACCGGGTTCTTGCTCTTGCAAAGCCTTTATGGCTCCACCTTCCAACTCCTTGAAGCTGTTGACCATTATACCCTCAGCCAAACGGTACCGTTTCGTGTGGTGAAGAACCCATTTGTAGGCGTCGTTGGACCGGTCCTGAACCGGGTCCAACAAATATTTTCCATGAATCGGTACACAACCCGGGATTTGAACCGGGTCAGGTAAGTCTCTATACTCACAAGACACAGCTTGATCAAGCTTTGGCAAGTGAAGAAACAAAGACAAAGCCATGGCTGTAGATGGGAAGAAGATATAAGGAGAGAGATTGAATTCTCTTGCGACTTCAAATGCATCAGTGCCAAAGAGATCGACAACCAGAGCCACCAACCCAGTCGACCCCATTAGGGACCGGACCGCCTCACGGAGCGACGGGATAGACTGCGCCATCGTGAGGGAGATCCGGGTCTCGATTTTGACGTCTTCGGACAAGTCGTCGAAATTCACCGGAGGGAGGAGGATGTGAGATATACCGTCAGGAAGCGATTCGAAAAATGCTTCCTGAGCGGCGGAGAGAGGGCCGTCGGTGGGGACGAGGAAGGTGACGGAGAAGTGGTGGTGGTGGATGAGCCGCTTGGCGAACTCACCCAGGGGGATGAGGTGGCCCATTCCCGGAGTTGGAACTATGGCTATGTGGGATGGTGGTTGTTCCATGGTGGTTTCAGATAACTGAGCTTTTTTTTTTGGTTTTGTTTTTTGAGAGAGAATGTTGAAAGGATTGGAGGTAATAGGAAGAGATGTGTGTAATGGTTTATATATATGTATGTGTGTGTGGAAGTAGCTTTTTGTGTTGTGATTGAAGGGTGTGTGTTCATGTATGCGTATATATATAAGAAAAGTGTGCACACCACACACGAAGTTTCCAAAATTTAAAAATTTATAAAATTGAAAATTGAAAATTATGTGAGCAATTAAAAAAAAAACATTATAATGAATTTTTAAAAAGATTTGGGATTGGAGTATAGATATATAAAAAGAAAAATGATTTGTGGCATTAAAAAGTTGGGCACTAATGCCCCTAATTTCCATTTTAGGTAACTGTTTTAATTAGGTAATGTTAGGAATAGTAAATTTTCTATCAAATAATTGACCAAATGTGATGTGGGGTCCGTAATTTTGTGAATTCTACACTCATGTAAGACATTTGATCAGTTATTTAGTAAAAAATTTGAGATTTATAGAATTTTTTATAAAAATTTCATACAAAGCGAATCACATAGATTTTTGTAATTCTTTTATTTTATTAAAGTAAAATATCAATTATTATGACTCATAATTATAAATATGCTAATTTTATATGATTCTGTATTAATCTTATTTATTAAAATTTTGTTTGTAAATTTGTGTATGAATATATATAGATAAAATGTTTATTATTATGATTCAAAATTATAAAAATATTGCTCTCATATTATTTTATATGAATTTTATATATTACAATTTTGTTTATAAATTATTTGAGAGAGAGAGAGAGAGAGAGAGAGAGAGAGCGGGAGCATTGGAAGGGGGACCAGAGAGGAAGGGAGGGAAGTCAAGTAAGGTGTGCAAAAATGTTTGGGTTGGGATGATGTAAAAATAAACGTAAGCCTTGTGTCATTGAGCTTCTAGAATTATTCTCTCTAGTCCTGGGGACCACAAGCTCTCCCATAACTTTCTAGGATTGAGCAATTATTCACTGCCATCAAGTATAATGTGAATTTCAATCATTAATATGTATGAGTTTTACGGATTAATGATTGATATGAATTTTATACATTATAGTTGGTCATGAAATGTACTTCAATTTTGATGTAATTTTTTAGTTTGTATATTTTAAAAATTATAAATTTAAATAATGCCACCTGATATTTTTAAAATATCTAATAAATTTTTTAAGGGTAAATTAGACTGACATCTCTTGAGATTTATATTTATTACAGTTTTCTCCTCACCTTTTGAAAACAATAAAGATTGGCACCCCCTCCAAACATCACCCCCACAACCCCCTTTGACACATGGCAGGTGATGATTGGAGGTGCAGGAAAGTGTAACCAATGAGAGAAGAGAGGGGGTCAAAAGGGGGTGAGAAAAAGGGGGTCTAAATCACTACTCCTTTTGAAAATTACATCCCCCTTGAAGTTTGAAGTTTCATTACAGATTCCTCCCTCAACAATTTAATTTTTTTAAATACCAATTTTGCTCTCACTAGGTAAATTACATTGACACCCCTCACATTTTAGAAATTACAATCCTCTCCATACGGTTTAAAGTAACATTACCAATCGCCCCCTCGGTTAGTATTAGTTAGAAAAAAAATTCAGGAAAAAAAAATTATTTAAAAAAAAGGAATTAATTGAAAAAAAAAAAATTTGTTAGTAAAATTTTTAAATTTCTGTTTAAAAACCAACATAAGCTCATTTTTAAATTTACGTTTTTTTCACAAATTTACAAACTGAGACAACCATTTATAAACCAAAAAAATTATCAAATAAGTTTTTATGGCAGTTTTTTAAATTTTTATAAATAGAAATTAAAAACTAAAAACGAAATTGTTACCAAAAAGGTCTCAAATGGTAAAAAGATCATAAAATTAACAAATAATTAAATAAGTTATCAACGTAAGAAATGACTTATCAAAAGATTCTTAAGCTTTGTATGGTTTGATTTTTAGAAAAAAAATTTAAAAATTAAAAATTAATTTGGTTAAGAAATAAAAAATAATTATCATTTTAACTTTTGGGTAGGTTATATACATAGGTATGATTGTTTCAATTTAATTTGTAAAAAATCATTTCCAACCATTCGAAAGATAAAAATTATATAAAAATGATAATTCTTTTTTTATTTTTTATTTTTTATTTTAACTTTTGGGTAGGTTATTTTTTATTTTAACTTTTGGGTAGGTTATTTTTTATTTTTTATTTTTTAACCAAATTAATTTTTAATTTAAAAAAAAATTCCTAAAAATCAAACCATACATAACCTAAGAATCTTTTGATAAGTCATTTCCAAATAATTTTTTTTCCAATTAATTTTTTTTTCAATGATTTTTTTTTTTCCAGTTAATACTAACCGAGGAGGCAATTGGTAATGCTACTTTAAACCTTAGGAAGGGGATTGTAATTTCTAAAATGTGAGGGGTGTCAATGTAATTTACCTAGTGAGGGCAAAATTGGTATTTAAAAAAATTAAATTGTTGAGAGAGGAATCTGTAATGAAACTTTAAACCTCAGGGGGGAGATGTAATTTTCAAAAGGTGAAGGGAGAACTGTAATAAATATAAACCTCAAGGGGTTTCAGTGTAATTTACCCATTTTTGAAATATAGAGTTTACTTAAGATGTAAAATTGGCTCACCGGTTCACGAATCACCCAAAGTCTGCACGTGGCTCATAGTGGCCCGACCAGGTCCGGGTCTAAACCAAAGCATAACCAGACTTTAGGCTTAGGCTTTGGGCTTGGGGCTTGTGTTTTAGGGCCCAACCCGAAGCCTAGTTCACCTGTCCGCTCTGAGGCCCACTCGAGGCTTGGGCCACCCGAGGCCCAATATCATTTTTCAAACTATTTTGGTAGAAAAAAATTTAAAAAATAGTTAGGCTCGGTCCGAGCCCATGCCCAAGCTCAGCGGCCCAATTTTGGGTGGGCTTGAGCCTAGGCCTGAGTCGAGATTATTTTCACACAGCCCGACCTGATCTAAAAATTAATGAGAGCCCGCGAGACCCTACTGCGGACCAGGCTTGGCCTGGCCGAATTTACATCCTAAGGCTTGGTTTGATTTTCATCTTTGGCTATATAATCACAAAATGACAAAAAATAGTTACAAAAAGACAAAAAAAAACTACAAAAGTACCAAATTACCCCATATACAAATAAAAGGTCAAAAAAACATCATTCTATACTGAGGGCAATTTTGTCATTCCAAAGCTAAAAAGTTAAAAAAGCCAAACAAGAATACGAAACAACTAAAAAGTCACAAACTAAAAAAATCAAAAAAACCAAAAAATTAACTAAAAAAATTATTGCCAAACGACCCTTAAGTCTACTTGCATCTCTAAAGAAAAGGTACATTATCATAATGTATTCTTCCGTAAAATATGAATAAGTTGCAATGACTTATAAATCATAATTCACTGTCATCTAAATAATTATTCAATAATTTTAAAATATAATCAATATATTGGCACAATATTTTTAATCTATAAAAATAATAGTTATTCAATTTATGTTAGCAAGTATTTTAATATTATAATGTGTTAATGTGTTATCATTGGTTTTTCTTTTCTTTCCCTCCAAGTTTTCAAGTCCACCATGCTTATCTATCCAAGTCTTTTCCAAGTCATCCGTTTCTTATCCACCAAGACAATCTCCAAGTCTTTGCCAAGTTTTGGTCTTGGTGCACCAAGACTTATCCATTCTAAGTCCATCTTTACTTAGCCACCAAGATAGACTCTTATATATAATTTGAACTTATGTCCTATCTTAAAAAAAAAAAAAAACACAAGTGAAGAAGTTTGTTGTTTTGTTATGTCTTGAGTGAGATTATCAGGCAAACAAAAAAGGTGTGTGTGATAAAACTTTGGGTTTAACCAATTGTGCAGTATTGATGAACCATACGACTTAGTTGGGCTGTTGTATCCTTGGGGGGACAAGTCAAGGTTTTTCTGCTGCACCGGTGTGAGGCTTTGCCTAACCGCAGAGGGCTTGAATCTCCTTAAAGAGAGCGAATTTCCCGCGCCTCAGCCCTTATAATAGTTTTTGTAATTTCTATTATTCATATTTTCTAGTGTTTTATTTGTAATTATCACCAACAATTTTAAGGAGATTCAAATAGCAAAAGTTCATGTAGCCAGTACTGGTGAAACCTAACAAGAATACCAGCGATCTCAACAAGCCTTTCTGGTTCAAGGGAGCTCATTTCAAGAGATGGAAAGGCAATGTGTTTTTCTACCTCAGTCTCCTCAAGGTAGCGTATATCCTAACCGAGAAAAATCCAAACAAAGTCCCCACTGAAGAGATGATCGACGAGAAGTATGCTGCTCAACTTAAAAAAATCGAGAAATACAACACAGATGAGTATAAATGTCGATACTATCTTTTGAATTGTCTTTCAGATCAATTTTACGATTATTATGATACTACTTACACCACTGCTAAGAAAATTTGGAAAGCCTTGCATAATAAATATGACACTGAAAAGGCAGACGCTACAAAATATGCTGCAAGCCATGTTTTTTTCGCTATCAGATGATAGATGAAAAATCAGTGGTGGAGCAAGTTCAAGATTTTCATACGCTAGTGGCTGAAGTTAGATCCGAAGGCATCAAAATTGGAGATAATTTTGTTGTAGCAAGTATTGTTGATAAACTTCCATCATCTTGGAGGGAGTTCCAGAAGTCGATGCGTCACAAGCAAAAAGAGACGTTCTTGGAGACTCTAATCACATGGATTTGGATGGAGGAGGAAGCACAAGGACAACATGCGCTTATGACACAAGAGCATTCCACTGCAAAGGTAAATTTAACTTTTGAAAATACTTTACCTAAAGGTCGATTTCATAAAAATAGTCACTTGAAGCCAGTTAAGAAAATCTGAAAAAATACTAGAAGGCCACAAAATAAAAATTACCCGAGACAAAAGAAATGGAACCAAGAACCCCCTTCACAAGATTTGACAAATGTGACATGTTTTGTGTGTGGCAAAAGTGGGCATATTGCTCAAACTTGCAAATTTCGGAAACAACAGTCTCGACCACAGGCTATGTTATCGTAGAACCATTTGTGGCTATGATCACAGATATTTTTATGGTTCAATCTGTAGAAGGGTGATGGACAGACTCCGGTGCCAATAGGCATGTCTGTTATGATAAAGATTGGTTCAAAGATTTCACTTATTTTAATAAGGAGAGGACTGTTATGCTTGGTGACTCCAGTTTAACCAAGGTGCTTGGGTGTGGGGATGTTGAGCTGAATTTTACTTTTGGACGTGTGCTTGTTTTAAAAGATGTGTTGTACACACCGTCTATGAGAAAAAATTTGATGTCGAGTTATTTACTCAACAAATCTGGTTTCAAGCAGACTATTGAATCTGACCAATATGTAATTACTAAAAAAAAGCATATTTGTGGGAAAAAAGGTATGCCTGTGATGGAATGTTTAAATTAAATGTTGATAATAAGAAAGCACATATTTTCTGTTTACATGCTGTCTTCTATGAATTTTTGGCATGCTCGTCTATGTCATATTAATAGCCGATATGTGGGAGTCCTGAGTAGTTTAGGATTAATTCCCAGACTAACAAATAAGTTTGAGAAATATGAAGTTTGCAGTCAAGAAAAAATAACTAAAAGGCCTCATAAAAGTGTGATGAGAAATACTGAATTGTTAGAATTAATTTACACTGATTTATATGAATTTGAACGAATTTTAACACGTGGTGGAAATAGATATTTTATCACTTTTATTGATGATTTTTCAAAATACACTTATGTATACTTGTTGAAAAATAAAAGTGATACTTTTGAAAAATTTAAAGAATTCCTTCTTGAAGTTGAAAATCAATTCGGGAAAAAGATTAAAAGATATATAAGTGATAGAGGCTGGGAGTATGAAAGATTCAATTCGTTTGCTCAGTCTTTGGGAATAATCCATGAAACTACTCCATCATATTCACCTGCATCTAATGGTGTAGCAGAAAGGAAAAATAGAACTTTAACTGATTTAACAAATGCTATACTAATTCAAGCAGGTGCTCCTTCCATTTGTGGGGAAGAAGCAATTTTAACTGCATGTTATGTTATGAATAGAGTGCCACATAAAAAAATAAAAGTTACACCTTTTGAGTTGTGGAAAAGGCATAAGCCAAATTTAAGATATTTGAGGGTTTTGAGTTGTCTAGTTTTTATTAGACTTGTGGACCCTAAAAGACCTAAATTAGGTGTGAAAGCTGCTACTTATGCTTTTCTTGGATATGCAACAAATAGTACAACCTATAGATTTTTTGATATTGAAAACAAAATAATTTTTCAATCAGGTGATACAATTTTTCATGAAGAAAAATTTCCTTTTAAATTTAAAAATGGTGGGGGTCAAAAATATCAAGAAAATATTTTATCTGAAACTGGTTCCTCTGTTCCTCTTTTACAAAACCAAGATTCTGTAGTTTTTGAACCTAGAAGGAGCAAAAGAGCCAGATTAGAAAAAAGATTTTGGCCCTGATTATCATGTTTTTAATGTGGAGGAAACTCCATTAACTTTACAAGAAGCTTTGGCATCTCTGACTTTGTTTTTTGGAACGAGGCTGTAAATGATGAGATGGAATCATTATTATCCAATAAAACTTGGATATTAGTAGATTTACCATCAGGTTGTAAAACTATTGGCTGTAAATGGGTTTTGAGAAAAAAATTTAAACCGGATGGAACTATTGATAAATATAAAGCAAAACTTGTTGCAAAAGGTTTTAAACAACAAGTAGATCTTGATTTTTTTTTATACATTTTCTCCGGTTACTAGAGTTACATCTATTAGATTATTAATTGCAGTGGCTGCAATTCATGATCTAAAAATTCATCAAATGGATGTTAAAACAGCCTTTTTAAATAGAGACTTGGGTGAAGAAATCTATATGGATCAACCTGAGAGTTTTGTGGAACCCAGGTCAAGAAAGTAAAGTGTGCAAGCTAGTTAAATCCCTATATGGCTTAAAACAGGCCCCTAAACAGTGGCATGAGAAATTTGATTCCTGCATGATTGAGAATGGCTATAAAATGAATGAATATGATAAATGCATCTACTATAAATCTATTATTAGCCTCTATGTGGATGATTTACTTATATTTGGCTCTAATTTGTATATCATCGTGAAAACTAAAAATATGCTTAGTAGCCATTTTGAATATGAAAGATCTTGGTGAGGCTAATTATATTTTGGGAATGAAAATTACCAAAACTTGTGATGGTATATTTCTTGATCAGTCGCATTATGTTAAGAAAATTTTGAGAAAATATAATTTTTATAACTGCAAGCATGTTCTTATTCTTTTTGATCCTCATGTGCGTTTATTTCTTATTGGAAATGATGAGGATGTAATTAATCAAAAGGAATATGCTAGTATGATTGGTAGCTTGCATTATGCGACTGACTGTACTAGACCTGATATTGCCTATGCAGTTGGAGTACTTAGCAGGTTTACTAGTAAGCCTGGCAGTGATCACTGGCTAGCCATTGAGCGTATTATGAAATATTTATCTAGTACCATAAAATATGGCTTGTTTTATAATAAGTATCCTGCAGTACTTGAAGGCTACAGTAATGCCGATTAGAATACCTTGTCAGGTGATTTATTATCAACCACTGGTTAATTATTTACATTGGGCGGTGGTGCTATAAGTTGGAAATCGAAAAAACAAACCATTATTGCTAATTCAACAATGGAGGCTAAGCTTATTGCTTTAGTTACAGCTACTGAAGAAGCAAATTGGTTGAGAGATTTGTTAAATGAAATCTCCTGTTGGGAAAAACTAATTCTACCTATATTGATTCATTGTGATAGCACCGCAGCAATTGGTCGAGTTAATAACCGTTATTATAACAGTAAATCCAGATCTATCAGAAGAAAACATAGTACTGTGAGATCTTATATGAATAATGGCATCATAAATGTGGATTATATTAAATCTGGTGATATTCTTGCAGATCCATTAGCTAAGGCCTTAGCAAGAGATAGAGTTTGGAATACATTAAGGGGAATGGGGTTGAAGCCCATTGAATATAGCAGGAGCCATGTATGAGGATACTCAACCCAGGGACCAGAGATCCTGTAACTTGGTTCAATGAGAAAAACGATCATATGATGGCCGTGAGAAATGCATCAAACTACTTTTTATCCATCCCTATGATGTAAGTGCATTTATCCTGTAATGTTGTAGAGGTTGAGTTATTAAAAAACTCTTAATGAATTTCTGTAACTCTTATTGAGTGGGATGTCATAGTTACAGGAGCACCCTTGACAGAATTTACCTATGTGAGTGTGGTAGTGGGGCCGCTACCTATGAGATTTGGGCTAATTCTCAAACACACTCATGAATTCTGAGATCGCACAAGGCCGTAATGTACTAACTTTTAAAGCTTTTGTGAACACCTGGAATATTATGTGTGTGCAATAATTATTTATTTTCCTTAAGTAGTCATAGTTTAATACTGAGCATACTATTGGCTCTGGAAGTAAATATTATTATTTCACTAATGGTGGTTCAATACAGAGCACACCTACCATGATGCATAATATCCTTATTTGCCTAATAATCTCAATTTTTGTTACTTATAATATTAAAATAGGTGGGGGAATGTTAGTAGGTATTTTAATATTATAATATGTTAATGTATTATCGTTGGCTTTTCTTTTCTTTCCTTCCAAGTTTTCAAGTCCACTATGCTTATCTATCCAAATCTTCTCCAAGTCATCCGTTCCTTATCCACCAAGACAATCTCCAAGTTTTTGCCAAGTCTTGGTCTTGGTCCACCAAGATTTATCCAGTTCCAAGTCTATCTTTACTTAGCCACCAAGATAGACTCTTATATATAATTTGAACTTATGTTCTATCTTAAAAAAAAAAAACACAAGTGAAGAAAGTTTGTTGTTTTGTTATGTCTTGAGTGAGATTATCAGGCAAATAAAAAGGGTGTGTGTGATAAAATTTTGGGTTTAACCAATTGTGTAGTATTGGTGAACCATACGACTTAGTTGGACTGTTGTATCTTGTGGGGGACAAGTCAAGGTTTTTCTGCTGCACTGGTGTGAGGCTTTGCCTAACCGCAGAGGGCTTGAATCTCCTTAAAGAGAGCAAATTTCCCGCGCCTCAGCCCTTACAATAGTTTTTGTAATTTCTATTATTCTTATTTTTTAGTGTTTTATTTGTAATTATCACCAACGATTTATATTATTTTTTTTTTAATTAAAAAGTTATCAGTGAATACTTTTTCTTCCCAGCTTGCCAAAGGACTTGTGGGGTCTACATTATGATAAAGGTCTATGGTTAAAAAGATGGGGACAAATAAATATTTTAGATGGGGGGAACAAAATTAAGGAATACTTAGGTAATTTTCCATTTATATCTATATTATTATATTAAAAAATGTTATGTAGTTTCAAACTTTAAAATTTTAATTTAATGTTTTAAAACAAAATTAAATTTAAAAAATATGAAAAGGCATATGTCATGCAATAATTGGCTTCTATATTTTTTAAGATTTTAATTAATTATTTTATCATATGGTAGCAACATATTCTAAGCTTTCTATTTTTTGACCATTCAAAACATTTATATGAAAATCAAATCATTTAAAAAAAAAATTAAGATTACATTTATTTTATCAATTTTCCTTACATAGATCTTGGTCTAGTGGTTGTGAGAGTTGTCATTAATTGGTCGTACCATTTACAAATATTACTGTTAAGTGAAGTCCACAAAAGAAATTTATAAAAAAAAAAAATGAAAATATATAAATTGAGAATATAATGAAAAGATAACATTAAAAAAAATTGTACCCTCCTATAATGTATCCCCTACATCAATGTGAGAATATTATGAAGATAACACTTAAAAAATTGTATCTTCCTATATTGTATTCCCTACATAAATCCAG
This sequence comes from Camellia oleifera, assembly GCA_022316695.1. NCBI lineage: Eukaryota > Viridiplantae > Streptophyta > Magnoliopsida > Ericales > Theaceae > Camellia > Camellia oleifera. The sequence goes on from CM039316.1 coordinate 86,661,162, forward strand.
TTGGATCATAATATATTAGGGACTTATCTGTAGATTTTAATAAGTAAATTTATTGTTTAATAGATTCTATAATAATTAATGATATTTTTCATCAAATACTATTAAAAAAGTCACAAATTATTAATTTTTAACGATAGTTTGAAAATTTATCACCAAAAATGTCACAATTAGAAGTTTTAGCGACAATTTAAAAAAAATCGTCACGAAATTTTTTATCAATTTTTAACTTTCAGTGACAGTTTGAAAAAATCGTCACAAAAAAAGTCACTGTTATATATTTTAATAACAATTTATAAAAATCATGACAAAAAAGTCACTAATTATTAATTGAAAAATGATTTGTGACACTAATTTCTCTGGCACTAATGGCACTAATTTCCTGTTTTGGTAACTGTTTTTTTTTTTTTTTGTCTTTTCTTGCCTTATATGGAAATTAGGGGCATTAGTGCCCCTAATTTTAGTGCCACCAATCACAATTGTTATTAATTTTTAACGACATATGTAAAAAATCGTCATAATAAAATTATTTTTAGCTACGATTTTATTAATATTTATTTTCAATAGAACTTAATAGAAATTAAGTTAAATTATTAGGACCTATTTATAGTTTACCTTTTGGAAAAAACTATGCATGCACTAGAATTCTTGTGGATAAAAATAACGTGACTATTAATTTTATAATTAAATCTATTTTCAAGTGCTCTTTGCTTTCTAAAGATTAGTATAAATTTCTGTCACATCATTTTATATGTTGTTCTTTTTTTAAAAAATAATTTTTATATATGTGTATACTAAAACACAATTGAATGACTTTATTATTAAAATAGGGTTTTGTTAACATGTGCTATAAGGCACATGTTAAAAAAGTAATAAATAACTCCAACAACATCCACTTGTATGGGGAAGGGGAAACAAAAGTATAATAAATTTAATATTTTTGAGAAATTAATTTTTTTTCCTTACATGAACAAAAGTAATCCCATTTATGTGTAACCAAAAAAAAAAAAAAAAAAAAAAACTATAACTTTTTTTTTTTTTTTTTTAACGGTACGAACATAGTGAGCCCCTCAAAATATTTATATTGCAAAATCGAATTTTCTAGTTGCAAAATATTTGTATTTGGTTGATTTTCAAAAATTAAAATTTAGTTTGATAAAAAAATAAATACAGAAAAAGGATATTTTTAAAATTTTCAATTACTTTTTTTTTTCTCAAAAAGAGAAAATTACATAAAAAAATAATGAGTTTTTTTTTTTTTTAAAGATTTTATCAAACTAATTCTTAAATTTTTTCTAAAAAATAAATTGCTAAAAATTCAACCAAATTAATAGTGTATTTTAACAAACCCAAATCAAAATTTCATCAAAAAATCAAAAAAATTAACACGACCATGAACAAAAAATAGCTGTCTATTTTCATCTGAATGAGTGGGTGAAAAGAAAATTCTATAAAAAAAGGGATACAAAAAATAAGAATTGTGGTGTCAAGAGGTAAAATGAAAAGAAAATAAAAAGGGCATTTTAGTCTCATTATAAAAACATTTATTTAGTTGAGATAGCTTTTAAGCTTTTTATTCTTTTATATAAGTGGGTGTCGTTATTTTTATTTAGGCCTATTTTAAGAAGTGAATTAAAAGCCATTTCTCACCTTTTTACTCACTTCTTTCTCTCACAAAAAAAATTAAAAAAAAAGCTAAAAAATAACTTTTAACTATCTTTTCAAAACACCGTTAATGACTTTCTTAACATATGCCTTAAAGGGATATGTTAACAAAAGCAATTAAAATATACAAATCTATCATTGTCTTAACAACGTAATAGAGGTTTTAGGTAATGAATATGATGGCAAAAACTATTAAGACAAGCAACTAAAATTAATTAATGAAGTAATAATAATAGCATAGTTTTTCATAGACTGGCACAGGTTCACAAAAATCTGGTTGTCAGATTAGTGGAATTTGATACCTACATTTCTTGTTCTTATCAATCATAGACACTTCTCATACAATGACTATTTGGGTGGAAATTTCATTTTTTATTTTTATTTTTATTTACCATGTAGCGTATTTTTCCTGTTGACATTGCTTCCCTTCACGAAAATATTGAATTTGTTTTCCAGAAACAACATTGTTGTATTTCTTGAATCTGTATATAGGGTTGCCTCAATAATTAAGTTCTATTAATTGAAAAGTTCAATTCATATTTTTCTTTAAAACTCAAGTATTAAGGAGAGGAAATTTGGAGTCTTATAATCAACATAGATAGGGCAACTCTAAGAGATGTGGGACATATTCACAGATGAGGCAACTCTAGAAGATGTGGGACACATTCCAACATACCCTCCTGGACCACAAGATACAGTAGCTGGACAAATAGTACTACATGCCCAATCAAGTTCTGATACCAAATTGAAAAGCTCAACTCACACTTATCCTTCAAACTCAGGTATTAAAGAAAGAGAAACTGGAGCCTTATAATCAAGCATAGATGGGACAACTTCAAACGATATGAGACTGACATTATTTAGTGAACTTATTTACTTATATGTCTTGTGTGATTTTTTATTTATTTTTACTTATTTGCTCCTTGTTCTAATAATGAGAAAATTTTGAGACTTTTTAAATTTGTTTTGTATTTGTGGAATCATTATTTGGCATTGGTAATTATAGTAATAAATTTATCAAAGAGATAAATGATTGGGATATTTTAACTTTTGTTTGTGAGTTTTAATTTGTTTTTAGTTTATTTTGTGTTAATTTGTGTTAAAATATGATGTGTAAATTGTAAGTAGTTGAATTGTACTCTTTTTTTATTTTTTTATTTTTATAAAAGTTATAGTGATAAATTTATAATTGAAAGCTGAAGTATGGCTTTTTAGTAAGACCGGTCTACAGGACCCACTTGTAATTGTCCCATTTCCAAATCGTGTTGCGCACGTTTCAAATTTGTTTCATATTTTTTATTTTTCAATTTTTGAAAACAAGAACAATGAAAAAAAAGTTTCAAAATGCTCACTATTTTTATATTATTTTTATTTTTCTGTCAAATAAATTTTCAAAAAATTGAAAACAACTTTTTAGTGTTTTCTAAGAAGTGATTTGCTTAAAAGAAATATTTATGAAAACAATTTTTGAAAACAGTTTACCAAATAATTTTGTGTTTTTCAAAAAATTAAAAATAGAAGAAGAAACCACAATCAAACATGAAAATGGGAAATATCAAATAAATGGTATTTTTTAAAAATAATTATAAATAAATAATAAACTTTATAAATATTAATAATTAAAATCATAAATTTTTCACCTGTGTAATTATTAATTTTTAATTACACTCGGTTGTAATTCCCCCCCCCCCCCCTCTCTCTCTCTCTCTCTCTCTCTCTCTCATAACCTTGTCCTCTAAAACCCATGTTGCATATAAATGGAATAATTTCATTTCTACTGAATTCAAATGCACCCTAAGATTAAACATCATTTTCATTTGCACCATTTTCTTTTTTCATTAAAAAATTATGTCAATTCTTTTTCATTTTAGGTCAGTCTAGACTAGAATGTCCTAAAATTTTTATAAAATATATATATTTTTTAAATTAAAAACAAGCCAAATTTTGTCGAAAAAGCCTATAAAAAATTACTTATTTTGTCTTTATTGAACTAGTTTTTGAAAAAAAATTCAATAAAACTAATTCTAAAAACTCAATCAAACATAACCTAACGTTTTTAATATAAAAAAAAAAAATTCACTAAAAATAAAAAAATTATCCCAACTTTTCCATAAAAACAAATAAAAGAAGTAAATATGAAGCAGTTGATGTAATGATGATCTTATAATGATATGAACACGATGCAAGTTTTACAGTCAATGTGTGGTCCAAAGATGCTTATTGATGCTGATTAAGAAGTTGTTTGGGATGTTTTAAATAAGTATAATTTTTTGTCTTTTTAGATTAAAATATTGAGGAAAAAAATATGAATGTTTGGATTAATTTTTTGACTTTTTATAGAAAAATATATATTAAAAAATTGTATAAAGTAGTGTATAGGAGAAGATTGGAAATGTGTGTATGACAGCCGTACAGTCTGCAAGTTGAATTGATTGTAAGAAATTATTAGCTACTTTTCGAGTATTGCAGTGGACGGTTTTGTTCAGCCCGTAAGGGCCATCACGGGTTCCATTTTGATAATCTGAACCGTTCAATGTGTAGAACTCATCGAGCACTATATGCCTATTAAAAATCACGTTGATCGGATATCGATAGCTATCTGATCAATTTTTTTTTTTCAATCGTTAATTATAACACTATCTATTTTTTTTTATACAAAACTGATTTGATCATGTAGTTATCGATATCCGATCAATGTGATTTTTTACAGACATATAGTACTTGACGAGTTCTACACAATGAAAAGTTCAGATTATCAAAACGGGACCCGTGATGGGCCCCCATGAGCCGAACAGCAGTGTGTGAAAATTGCACCAAAACTGTGTAATTTTTGGAACAAACGCTGCACAGCGCTAGCTTTTCATGATTGCTGAGTTGTATGGACGTGTGGAAAAGTAATTTTTTAATATTTTTTTTTTGTGTGAATAGTGATAACTTTTTAATTTTTTGAGTAACTTTTTTATTTTTTTACTTTTTGGAAAGATGCCAAACTAGACCTAAAAATGATGATTAAAACAATTAGATGATATGCCATGAGATTCACAACCTAGCCACCTTTTAATTCCAAATTTTATTACATTAGGAGAACAGTTCAAATTTTCCATTCATTACTATGATGAACAACGCAGGTGCATGATTGTGTCTTTATTCATTTGTCTCCTTCACATGTATGTGTCTTTATTCAAATTTTTAATACGCCAATATTCTTTTGGTAAGCCAGTACATGAATATTTTATTTCATATTTCATAAAGATTTCTCAACTACTTTTTTTTTTTTATATTATTATTATAAATAAATAGTAGATTTAACAAGAAAGAGAGTATCAAGATGATACTAGCAAAGCAAACAGAATCACCAAACCTACATCTAGACATATATATTATCTACTATGCTACCTTATTTTTTAGCTGACCAGAGTTTAATATATATATATATATATATAGACTTTTTGGGTACATTTTTTAGTTAGAAAGTTTTGAGTTGTCATGATAAACACAGATATAGACAGAAACGCGGACACAACGCACGATAATTTAAAAATAAAAGGGTAAATTACACAAATACTCTCTATAATTTGAGACTTGTGTCACTTTAGTCTTTGACTTTTCAATTGTGACACATTTGACTCTGAATTTTGAATCTTGTTCCAAATAAGGACAATTGAATATATAATTAGATTTTTCAAGGATAAATTGTCAATTTGAAAAATAATAAACTAATTTGATAAAAATAAATGTCAAACAAATATTTTTGAATTTTAAAAAATTATTTCTACTTACTAAAAATAAAATTATGTAAAATGATAAATCTTTTAGACATTTATTTATTTTTTTTACCAAATTAATTTTTATTATGTATTTGGATGATGATCATGTAAAATTAATTTTAATAAATTAATCACGTAATTTTTATTAATTTCACATAATTTTATCATTGGTGGATAAAATAATTTTAAAAAAATTTAAAATATTTTAATAAAATAAATACCTATATAATAAAGTATGACAGCCTTTGAAAATATATAAAATGTATCAAAGATATATTTTTTTTGAATGGCTGAGATTAATCCTCAGAATATATTAATAGTCCAGATGAATGTGATTCCCGCTCAAACATCTCTCTCCTTCAGCCTTCCACTTACCCACGTCTCTTTCTCCCTCTCCGTTCTCACCCACGTTTTCTCCTCATTCCCTCTCAATCTCTCTCACCCTCTCTGTTCTTCTTTTCTCTTCATACTGACCCTGCTCGCTCCCTCATCGCTTGGCTTGCAAGGTAAGACGTCCTCGATTTCTATCTCTTCCCTTCTCCATCTGTTTCGATTTCTAGCTATCCCCTTCTCTCTCTGTTTCAATTTGTGATTTTATTTTTTTTTTCTGTTTGATTCATAGTGTTGTGATCTGTAACCCTCGCAACCCTCCCTCTCACTGCTCTCGAACTCCCTCTCTATCGGGTGAAGGAGATTCCAAGATTCAAAGTGAAGAACCCGAATCGTAAGTGAACTAAAACCTTAATTTCACTTAATTTTGAAGAATCCTTGACTGCTATTAATTGTTTGATTGCTAATGAATAGAGTTTATTGATTCCGTCTTATTTTTTGAATCCGTAAGTGTATCTCTCTATCTAAGACCAAAAATGGCTTTCACTGGAAACTCCCACAGCTTCTATTTTGAGCATAGACTTATTTTTTGGGGGTAAATAGGTATTTAATCTCTATCTGGTTTAACATTATTGTCATTTAATTTCGGAATCAATATATAACTCCTATTTTTATTAAGAAATTTTTGTTTGAAATTTTTTGCCTGGTTTTATGTTTATTGTCATTGAATTTCAGAATCAATATTCATCCCCCACCCCTGGCAGACATGAAAAGATATGCACAGTTCAGTGAGTTGCATATAGTTTGCATGTGTAATTTGCTTTTTATTATATTCTTGATTTGTTGAGTTATATGAGTGTCTCACAATTTGCATAAACATCTTCATATATGCATATAGTCTTGGGTGGTTGTTATCTTGGGTCTGGTTAGAGGTGAGCTGAAAGACCTCTGGAACTATGGCACGGAATCACCATCCCAATCTAGGGAATCTTTTGTGGAAGCTTGACGAATCAGATTGTTACATCTATCAAGCCTAGAAACAAATCGACGCCATTTTGGAAATGTCATCAGTAAGAAGGAAAAAAAGGTTTGGCTTGATATTGAGGTTCTCATTTCAATGCAGTTGAAAGAGATGGATAAAGCAGTTCACAATCTATATTATATTTGTATTTTTAGTTAATAATGCTTTATTCTTTGTTGTTGAATAATTTTGATTTAATTTTTTAATTTCATTTTGGTTTCAAATAATTTTTTTTCATTGCAGTTTCTTCATCTTGAAGTTCTTTTTTTTTGCTTTATTTATCTATTTCAAAGATATATAGATATCTATGGAGTTTGGGTTTTGGGTTTGATTTATTTCAATTTTCCTTTTTTTATCTCAGGATTGGTTGTTTTCTTTGGTTTGGTTAGAGGTGAGCTGAAAGACCTCTGCAACTATGGCACGAAATTACCATCATAATCTAGGGAATCTTTTGTGGAAGCTTGATGAATCAGATTGTTGCATCTGTCAAGCCTAGAAGCAAATCGACGTTGTTTTGGAAATGCCATCGGTAAGGGGGAAAAAAAGGTTTGGCTTGGTATTAAGGGTCTCATTTCAATGCAGTTGAAAGGGGTGGATAAAGCAGTTCACAATCTGTATTATATTTGTTTTTTTAGCTAATAATGCTTTATTCTTTGTTGTTGAATAATTTTATTTTATTTTATTTTTTTAATTTTATTTTGGTTTCAAATTTTTTTTTTGAAGACACCCTATAAACTTTCAATCACGCATATACAGGTATGTGTTTGGATCATCACCAATCCTTCAATTACTATTACTTTCTCCCACTTTCCTTCATTTTCTAGCTGAATTTGTAGATTCGTGAACAGGAAACTTGTGTGTTTGATTGTTAGGGTTTTTGAGGTTTTTTTTTTTGGGGAATTTGTGTTGCACATTTGTGAATTTTGAGGGGTTTTGGAAATTGAGGATAATGCAAACCAGGTACATGGAGAGGATGAACTCTATGAGTAGAGGGAAGCGGAATTTTGAGGGCAGTGATGATGACCAACCGCAGCGAAAGCAACCGGCTTTAGCTAGGTAAATTCGAGTTTTGGTGTTTTGTTGTGTTTTTTTTTTTTTTTTGTTAATTTTTGCTGATTGATTAGTGGTAGTGAAAACTGTAATTGTTTTACATGTATGGTAATTATGTTAATCCTTGATTGTATTGCCTTGGTGGAATGCAATTATTATGATTCTGTAATATGCTTAATGATGTTGACTGGCTTTCTCTAATTGCAATCTTGAATTGAATTTTTTTTTATAGCTTTTGTTGCAATTATTGGTAAGGAGAATAGGATAGCTTCAGATAGTTTGGAAGAGGTGGTCAATGATGGTAGGATGGGAGGTGAGTTCCTCTTGGCATGTAATAATGAGGAGGAGAATGGAAGGTGTGATGTATGTGGCTTGATTGTTATGGGAGATGATGCGGTGGTAGTCAATGACGAGGTAGATATGTTGTCCCCTTGCCCCTTAGCATGTTATTCACTCAGCCCCCCCTCCCCCCCCCCCCCCCCCCTAAAAAAAAAAAAAAAAAAAAAAGAAGAAGAACATAAATATTTTTCTTATATTTATCATTATTGGTGGATGACATTAATCTGTTGTTAGCTTCAAAGAAGAATTGGCTTGGACAAGCAAATCAAGCTATACATGAGTTGGGTGCTTGGACTTCTAGGATTAATTTTGCAGGGTCCCTTTCTGGTGTAGAGGCTCCCATTGCGATCAGAAGGCTATGAAGTTGAATGTTGCTGATGCAGTCCTCTAGCTTTGTTTGTTTTTGTTTTTGTGGTTTCCATTTTGTCTTGCTTTGCTTCTTTTTTAGTGCTCCTTTGTTGTTCCTTTGCCCCTTAGCATGTTATTCACCCAACCCAAAAAAAAAAAAAAAATAAATAAAGGAAAGAAAGAAAAAAGAACATAAATATTTTTCTCTTTGGTCTATTGATACCATTATTGGTGGGTGACATTAATCTGCTGTTAGCTTCAAAGAAGAATTGGCCTAGACAAGCAAATCAAGCTGTGTATAAGTTGGGTGCTTGGACTTCTTGGATCAATTTTTCAGGGCCCCTTTCTAGTGTAGAGGCTTCCATTGCGGTCAGAAGGCTGTGAAGTTGAATGTTGCTGATGCAGTCCTCTATCTTCGTTTGTTTTTGTTTTTATGGTTTGTATTTTGTCTTGCTTTGCTTCTTTTTTGTTGCTTCGTTGTTGTCCTCTTGCCCCTTAGCATGTTATTTACTCAGCCCCCCCCTCTCCCATCCCCCCCAAAAAAAAGAAGAAAAAAAAAAGAACATAAATATTTTTCTTTCTTTATTTTTATTTTTATTTTTTAATTATCAAGAAAGATTACATTCAATAGATATCCTATCTAAACCATAGAGCTTCTAGAGCTGAAGACTCTGAATTTCCAAAGAGTTTATTTGGTGGAGATTTTCTCTCAATTTCTAGGAAATTCGTTGAATTCGTGGCAAAGTTTTGAAGATGGATAGTAGAGATTGAACATGAGGTAATTTCTTTATATATATATATATTTGATATTCCTTAATTTTATGTTAATTTTTGGCTTGGGTTTTGGAGTTCTATAGGTTTTTTTTGGGTTAATTTTCATATTTTTTTTAGTGTATGACAATATAATATTTATTTTTCTTATATAGTTATAATTTGATTGGTAGCAGTACACTAACATGTGTGTATTTTAATTTTAATTTTTTTAGATTGCAGAGTACTGGATGGTATGCATTATTTGATATTTAATTTTTTTATATTTGATTTTTTAAGAATTTGAAAGTATGGGCTGGTATGCATTGTTTGATGTTTAATATTGCAGAACACTTACTGATGTGCTTTATGTGGTATTTGGTAAATTTTTTTCTTTTTATTACAGAACGTTAACAAATTATACAATATTTTTGATTTTTGTATTTTGTTTAGTGTTTACAATTTTTTTACATCCTCTTATATTTTCATTTGCAATATTGGTGAACATTATAAATCTTCTATGTTTGTTTCTTAATTTGCATTAAAGTCAATGGGAGTTGTTATTTTATTTGAGTGTTGTAGAACGTGTAATTTAAGCAAAATTGTTACAAATTCTCTAAGAAGAAAAATATTTTAATATCTTTTTTTTAGTATCTTTATCAAAAAATGACACAAACTTCACAAATTTCAACAATATAGGTATAAATTATAATTACATTTTGATCCTAACATTATTTACACCGTGCCTTTAGGCACGAGCATACACTAGTACATGAATATGGCAAGA
>CM039316.1:87376441-87624441 GCA_022316695.1 Camellia oleifera
TTTTATTACACTAAATAAGACCTAATAGAATATTCAAAAAGAATATAAGTTTTAAGAATGTGATTTACTAAAAAAAACTCCCTTTATTATTTTTTTAAAATATGTGATTGTTGTAGGTTGTTTCCAAATAGTACTGCAAAAATAACCTGTGACATTGCTTATCTAAGTGTTTTTATAAATAAAAAATCACAAAATATATTGAGTGAATCATTCCTTATTTCCTAATTAGTTAACAAAGATGGGCCAAATTGTCATTTCCATAAATTTTTTAGCACATCATTAGTTTTGAAAAGCAACACGTGAAATAATTAGTCGTTGAAGCCTTTTTAAGAAGGAAATGTGGAGGCTTCAAGTGCACTATAGACAACTGGATTTCATAGCTACAAAAATTAGGATTGAGTAGGGAATCCATGAAATTTGTAATTTGATTCAGTTCAGTCTAATCTGATAGGTTTGAATTGATTTTTTGAATCCACGGTTCGGTTCCGGATTGAAGAATTAAAAATCCGTAGTCTACGGATTGGTTCCGGATTGAACCCCACGGTTCCGGATTGAAACCGATCTGAACCGTATATAAATAATCTATATTTTTATTATACATCCTCCCCCATAGTATATTCTCTTATTCTATATATAATCTAAACTCAAACCTAAAATCGTATAATATCTTCTTTTATTACTTTTGTTTGTTAGTTTTTAGTTTTAATTTGTAATGGTCTAAATACTTATGATGAAACCAGTTTTTTCTTATGGTTATTTAAATTCTAGAACAATATGTCGCTATTATAAAAAAATATGTTGCTATTGTGGAACTAATATAGCACTATATTTATATTTTTATGAAATTAAAGTGTTATATATATATATATATATTTTTGTTATTTAATTATGTGAATCCGTGGTCCTAAACAGATCCAATGCATATTTAAATGGATTGGTTCGGATTGCTTCCATGATTTAAACGGATTGGATTGGTTCCAATTTTTCAGAAACCGTAGATAATGAATTGGTCCTAATTTTATCTCAATCCAATCCAATCCGGACTATGCTCACCCCTAAAAAAAATGGAGAAAAGTCCAAAGATCATTGAATTTGGGCTAGTACATGAAAATTGGGCTTCCTTAATGTCAAGACCTAAAAAATAAAAAATAAAAAATAAAAAGGGTTGGCTAAGTTATTCATGAACCAGTTTTCGGTTCATTTACAAAATAAATGAGCTTTATGTTTACAAAAAAAAAAAAGAAAAGAAAAAAGAAAAAGAGTATTTATTTTAAATTATATATAAAATGTATTTGTATTAATTTAGTGTATATATTTTTATGTTTGGTGTTTATGTAAATTTATATATATGATTGATAAAATTGATTATTAGTATAAGCATTTTTTTACGTTTTGTTCACAATTATCTTATTTTCTCTTAATATACAAATTAATTTAAATTTACATTTTATTTTCAAGTTCAACTCATTATGTAATTGAATTAATTCGAGCTAAGTTGGAACTCAATTAATTCTTAACAAGTTGAGTTCTAACACCCAAAGTCTAGTTCAACTCGATATGACTTGATTTATTTGTAGAGTTAATTGGTGTGGTCTTCACGCGGAATCACAGTAATCAACGGCTAAGATGTTTTGTAGTGCAATGCAATAGTAGTGAATAATTTTGAGAATATTATAAATCAGTGATATTTTTATAAACTATTTATAAATTCATGAAAAAAAATCATAATTTTAATTATTAAAATTGATAAAATTTGTCATTAATTTATATATATTTTTTAATTTACACTGAAATACACAATTTCTCCAATAATATTTCTCATGTAAAAATGGGTCACCCATGTGCATTGTTTAGTGCATATTTGTACAATTTGTTGGTTCAAATGAAATGGCAAACACTGTCACACACTAAATCATTTTACTTTGTAAATGGAAGTTGAATGTCTGCCATTCAGCTCAATGTTTGGCATTAATTTGTAGATGGACTAACTCCCTTCCCTTGCTATGCACTCTCAATGGGACCCACTCGAACTCATTTTTAAAATTAAATTTATTAAGTACATTATCTATATAAAAATTTAGATTGACTAAATATTGATAGTGAGGGAATTAGTAAAATTGTGTTTGTTTTGATGATAATTATTAGTGTGGGATTGTTAAATTATTTTTATATAAAATAAATATAAAATAATAAAACAAATAAAATTATGATTTTTACTTAATAAAAAATACAAAAACATTAAACATTAATGTTCAAAAAAAAATCCCAACAAATAATAAAAAAAAATAAATTACAATTGATCGGTTGATCGGTTGATCGGCCAAACGTCCCCTCGGACGACCGATCACCCCTAAGCCGAACAGACTGTTTTCCTAATACCATCTCTTAGCCTAAACTTGAATCCGTTCGTGTGAGGTATTTCATAGTCCGTTAGGGCTATGAGTCCTAAGGCCCAAGAGGAAAACAAGCGTGAGTTTAGTGAGGGAGAGCTCAATATTACACTATAACATATAAAAGTTTTAGAGACCAAATATTTTGGTCTCTAAAAATGAAAATTTTGTTGCAAAAAGCATTTAGAAACTTATTTCCATCGTCACAAGGATAGTTGCTAAAAAATAAGAGTGGTAACGGGCCGGGGTGGGGCCGGGGATTACACTTTCCGTCCCCGATCCTCGAAGGTATAAAATTCCCTGTTCCCGCCCTTGATCCTCGGCGGGGAATCCATCACCCCCGCCCCCGCCCCTTAACGGGGATCGGGTTTTCCCAACCTTGAAAATCCCTGTCTTCCTTACCCTAAGGGCATGGTTGCTTTGAAGTTTCTCCTACTCTTTCCCATCTTCCTTGCCCTAATCTTCTTCGCCGCCAAGGTTAGTGCAAATGATGATGCCTCTATTGCTGCCCATGAACACGATCATCAACAAACAGTAGAACAAGTCAGATTGGATGATCACTCCGATTCATCTCTGAAAATCGAATTGGACCAACTCAACACTCAAATTTGTGCTATTGGTCAGTTTATTAACTTCTATATATATATATATATATATTTATATGTATGCATGTTGATACACATTCTCCGTCAAACAGTGGTGGTAGATCTCTCGGATTGATCTACTTCTCCTTTTCCTCCGTCGAGAGTGTTCGGAAATAAGAGAGAGGCAGTGGCGGAGAGGTGGCTGACGATCTTCAGATCGTCTAGATCTAGAGGTCGACGAAGTTAAAGACAAAGTCGTCGAAGACATCACGCCGCCATCGACATTGGAGACAATGCAACAAACAGAGGTGAGAGAGAGAGAGAGAGAGAGAGAGAGAGAGAGAGAGTGGTGATGGTGTCGGCGATGGTGGTGCGGTCGTCGACTGGAGATGAGAGAGAAGAGAAAAGAAACAGTCTCATAGAGAGTAGAGGAAGAAAAGAGATAGAGAGAGAGTGCGTGCATACGTATGTGTGTGTGATGAGTGAACCTAAACCCTAAAATGAAACACACACATATAACATATATATGTATATATATATAGGGGTATAATAGTAATTTCAATTCTGGGCGGGGAAACCTATCACTATTCCCGGCCCAAAAATTATTAGGGATTCATTTTCAAATACCATCCCCGGCCAGTTGGGGGTATTTTTTGGGAAAAAAACTATTTTAATCGAGGTCAAGAGGCCGGGTCCTCGTCGGGTTGGATTCAAATTGCCACCCATACTAATAAATAAACTTTTAGAGACAAAATAATTTATAGGTGTTTGGCATGCAGTAAAAAAGTGTACTTTTTTTTTGCATGTATACACTTATTTGCGTCACATCAATCAACATCTATCAACATCTTTTCTCTACTTTTTTACCTACCTTCTTTACTTTCCTACTTATTTTTTTTATTATAAAAAGTCAAAAAGTATTATTTAGAACATCCTAAACCACCAGTCTCAAAATGGTTAATTTTTGAAAAATAGGTGGTAGCTCGAAATGGGTAAGGGTCGAATGGCCCGAAATTTGAAAACCACGTCGTTTTGCGATTTTCTTTTTCTTCTTCGTTGAACTTTGTTGAACACAGGAGAACAGAGGGGAAGAGGAGGAGAGAGGGAGAAAGAGAGAGGAGAGAAAGGGCCAGTGCCTCCGCCGCGAGGAGCTCGTCGCCTCCGCCTGCCGTCCTCGTCGCAGCTTGCAGCTCGTTCGTCACCTCCGCCTGCTGTCGCAGCTCGTAGCTCGTCACCTCCGCCCGATCGTGCCTCCGCCCCCCGCCTTCGCCTCCAGTGTCAAGCCCCATATTTTATTACTCGGATAACCTTACCAATATTCATTAATTAAGTCCATTTACAACTAACATCTCATCATTGGATGAAATGATGAATAATTAAATATACATATTCCCTCTCGTTATACAATAATAACATTTACATACAAATAAAAGAAATGCCCTGAAGCTTACAATAAAAGAGAGGACACTACTCTTTACAAAAATATAGCCCTCAGTCAAACAACAAATGAAGTAGTACAGTCCATCTCCACATTACACTTATGAAATGGTAAAACCCATTGTTTGATCTTCAAATCCAAAAAGCATTCCCTGTACACATGTACAGGCAGGGGGTGAGCAAAACTCACCGAGCAATCCCATATTAAAACATTAAAAGATATGCGAGTACAAAGATATTTATACATTTTCATAAAATTATATCATGTCAAAATCATAAGGTTTTATCCCATAATCTCTTAAATCCATTTTATTTAATTAACCACAACCAGTTAACTTAAATAAATAAACATGCTTCAATAGTGACATGACATTCTTTTTAATCCACTCAATTACATGACAAATGTATCCATGTTTCATAACAATTTCCATTTCCTGATTCATAATCCTGGCTCAGAACCTGGCCATACCCTTTACATCTTTTCAAAAACATATTTCAGTTTCATGACATTAAAGTCCATGTTCTAGTTCATTTTCCATTTCCTTTCAACTTTGAGTTTGAAACAAGACTCAACACTTAGCCAAATAATTTAATGAGATTGTAACTCATCTTTTAAACACTTTCGTAATTCATAATGGATACACATTCTGATGCTGTATCAAAAACACATAAACCACTTCCTTACTTTACCGAAGATACACATTTTGGTGCTGTATCAACATAACATAGAAATACTTCTATACTTCACAATTGATAACGATATACATTTTAGTGCTATATCAAATCAATTTAAACACTTCCATAATCCACACTTGATACACATTTTAGTGCTATATCAACGTCAAACAAATACACTTCCATACTTCACAAATGATACACATTTTAGTGTTGTATCAATGTCAAACAAATACACTTCCATACTTCACAAATGATACACATTTTAGTGATGTATCAATGGAGTCCATCCACTATCTCCTCCCAAGCAATATCCGGTTTAGAGGTCCATCCTCTATCTTCCTCTAAACAATATCCGGTTTAGAGGTCCATCCCCTAAACCGCAGAGTACATCCCCTATCTCCTCCCACACAACACATGTATATAAACATAAATCATATACAATCAATCAATACATAAAGTTAATGTATTATTCCAACCGCTATATTCAATAGCATACTCAATTGATTAGTTTTAGTTTGCCTAATCATCATGCATTGTCTACAACAATCAAGACTATCCTCCACCGATAGCCCAAAGCAGTTATTTCTAAATAGAAAATGAATGCACCAAATGGATATAAAATCAACATTTCAACTAGGTGAGCGATAACTTGTCCAACTACACCCTTTAGTCCCGTACATTCCCAATTCCAACATTTTCAATTTCTTTTCTCATTTCTCAAATTAATTTCACAAATTAATTTATCAATGTAATTAAGGCATTATTCCCAAAAATTACATAACAACCCTAAGGTTCCATTTTCATCAATGTTTCAACATTAATCCCATTTCTCCATGCCAAACATGCATATAGGTTTTATATATTTAAAATCCCAACTTTTGTAAAATTACACAAAGGCCCAAACTTTTTCAAAATTACACAACAACTTCCAACATATCAAAATGCTAAAATTTAAAGACAAAGCTCATAAAGAGGAGTAGGATATCCCTACTTATTAAATATTACCATTTTTATCAAAATCCTCATTTAACTGCAACATGATAAATTTTCACCGATAGCCAAAATAGTTATCTCTAACATATTAATTAAAAGATAACAACATGGGCATATAATCCAACATATAACTATAACTTGGAATCTCCCATGATTCCCAATATGTAGAAACAAATCATATTCCACATTTTATCAAATATGAACAACTACACTAGTTTTCATATCACAATCATGTCCGGTAACATTTCAAGGTCCATTTCTAACCGTGTCGGTTTTATTCCAACAAATACATTAAGTAAAATAATATCGTTAATGCCCAAGAAAACATCATTTTCTTTCCAAACTCATTCTCCAAGCATTATCCAACTATGACATTCAATTTTGATTGAAAGCCCGAAAGTTAAACGTAATTCTTTTATTTTCTTTAAAAATGCTCTTTTGGCCACAAACCGGTAAAAATTTCAAAACTAATCGAATCGAAGTCCGTTTTTGTTCAAATTAAAAACATAACTCTTTCATAACCTTACAAACACATTCCAAGTTTACACTTTCGCAATTTGGGCATCAACTTTTTATTTTCTTCAAAATTTCTCTTTTAAGCAAATAAAACACAAAATTTCCAAAAATTCTAATTAAATCATATACAACTCTAAACTCCATATAATCAAGCAAAAGTGCATAAAGAAGTGTAGGAAAAATCTCTACTTAACACTTTACACAATATTCCTCAATATCAATTTATTTTTCTCAAAAAATAAAATCCAAAACTCAAGGATGAGATAAATATTTCAACCTTAATTTCTCAAAATAAATTATCTAACCATAATATGATGTAGATATAATCCATACAACTATTAAATTCTATTTTTGGATTTCGTTTACAAAATTAACAACACAAAATGATTTTTTTTAAAATCAATCTCAAAATACCAACATTCTTAACATTTCAACATAATTTTTCTTCCAAAAATTACCAAACAAAAATCTGAAAATATATCTATATGCAATACCTCTTACAATGATATATTTTCTCAAAATAATCATAATATAGCTTTAATGTAAAAATATGAAGAAAGTCTCTACCACAAATATGCAGAAAAATAAATCTGAAAATGCAAACGTCGCCCGATCATGAATCCGTGAACACCATTGCGAAGATTACGACGAGTTCTCCAACTTTCATTTACAACATTTTTGCAAAATCTCACTCTAAATACTCCCATTTCAAGCTTGAAGCTTGAGCAAAAATGGTGAATATAGAAAGAGAGAGAGAGACACACACTCTGTGAGAGAGAAAGAGAGAGAGACGTTGAGAGGGAGAGATGGAGAGTTGGAGTTTGCTTAGTCAAAAGAAGAATAAAAGCAAAAGAATAAAGGAAGGAAGAGAGGTATGGGGGAACAACCCCATATGGGTTTTGTCTCCCAAATGATGGGCTCTTTCTTTAAAAAAAAAAAATTAAAAAAATGTAATTTAATTTTTTTTAATAATAATAATTCATAATTTTATAATATAAATTATAAAATGATATAATTTTTTTTTTCTCACCACAAAAATATAACATTTTTGTACACCACAAAATATAATATTTTGCTCATTTTACAATACATACATGTTTCATTCTTTATAAAATATATAATTTTTCACCGTATGGTACACACCATAAATTTAACTTTTAAATATTTATTATAACCCTATATAATAAATAATAGCAATTCCCAAGGTGGTTATTACCAATCATATAATTAAAAAGGACCAAACATCCAAAACTCACTTTCAAATTCTGCTATAAATTAAACTGAACACCAATCAGTCCGTGAATTTTCATAAATTAAATACTCGTCAATAAATCCTGAAATTTTTACTCGACGTGCTAGACTCGTATGTGAACAACATACAAAAATTTCATAATTTTCTGAGACCGGTAACTATTTTTAAAAAATACAAAACCGAATTGTTTTCGCACAGAATTTACACAGCACTTAAATTCGAAAATTTGTTCAATTAAATTATGCACTGGCTATTTAAAAAAAAAATTTATGGGTCAATACATCCAGCCCTAATAATTGGGCCCTCTCCAGTCCTTCTCCTCCTCCTCCTCCCTCCTCCTCCTTTCTTCCTCATCCTCCTCTGATTTTCTACTTCTTCTGAAAAAAAAAAAAAAAAAAAATGACACCAAAGGGAGGGGATGAACGGAGCTCTGTGTGTGTGTGTGTGTGTGTGTGTGTGTGTGTGAGTTTTCCAGAGGGAGGGGATGAATAGAGGGAGGGTGGGTGTACAAAGAAAAGGGGTGGGTGTACAAAGCAATTCGGGCCTTTCGACCCACGCCATTCTGAGCTACGAAATGGGGTTGTTAATTTTTTGAGACAAAAAATTTGGTTCCAAAAAGATAATAATTCATTACTAATGTTTAATATTTGTTGCTAAAAATATAATGACGGCATTTTTCGCAACAAAAATATTTGATTCCTAAAAAATAATTTTGTATATAAATTTTGATTTCTAAAACTTTAATTTTTTATAGTGTTAGTTCAGTCCGGAGCCATAACTCGGAAAACAAATGTGCCTTAGATGTTGAATTTACACAGAACTTTGTAGAGAGGGAAGAAAATAAGAACCGAAAAAGAAGTAAAAAATTTCTCTCTGTTTTGCTTTTTCTTTTCTTTCTTTTTTTTCCTTTTTTTCTTAACAAATCACTTTACAAATTTCAAAATCCAATGACAATCACTTCACAACTAATAGATATCTATATTATGTTTATTGTGTTATGAGTTGGTATGAACATTGTTACGGTTTTTACTTTTCAAGAATACCTTTCTTATCAGTAATGGTTTCAATAATTGTTAGAACAATTTTTTTTCTTTCATCAAATCATCCAAAATTATTATTAGTTCTCTTCAATCGTAAAGCAATTTATAAATTTAAATATAAACTATAAATATATCTTGTTTTCATGCATCGCTAAAATACTAAATAAAATGAGCATGTCAATTTCTTTAAATACTTTCTTCATCACACTTTTTTTTTTTTTATATTCTAAAAATACCCACAACAATTGATGAGCTAAAAATTGTCATGCGGAAAAAATTAAACTGATTTAGATATTTAAAATTTCTCAAACATAGATAAAAATATGAGCGGTTTCTATTCATCTTCTATTTTTATAAATTACAAATCTTTACACGTGTATTACATGTGCACCCTACTCTAATAACTATATGTATACTTACAAATTTTAATGCCTATGTATCTCTTCATATGATACAAATATGTATAAATATATTATATGCTAGTATTAAGATGTCTATTTCTATGCCGATAAAAAAAAAGATGTCTATTTCTATAATTCTATGTAGAGAATCAATGCGTGTTTGGCATGCAAGAAAAAGAAGATGAAGAAGACAAGGGTGACACGAAATTCCCTTTGTGAGCTTTGCCCAAGAAAACAAATCCTTCAATCACATGCTTCTTCAATGCTTTCCAATTTTTCTTTCCCCACTTTTCCCAAGAAAAATTTTATTAAGAGGAAATGGAAAGTTTTTCAACACTTGCTCAAGAAAAAGTTAGGAAATTTGGTGTCATTAATAACAAACGTGGTGGCATTTTGATCTCCTTGTTAAATTGTCATTAATCTCAAAAACACACAAGAATCATGATTTTTTCTTTGAATAAAATTATTTGTGCAAAAATCATTTAAAGAATGGTTGTCTCAATGAATTAAGAGAAAATTATGCAAATAGTCCCTGTAGTTTACACGATGTGTCAATTTGGTTTCTCTAATTTTAATTTACTTGATTTTGTCCCTTAATTTAACGGATTGTGTCATTTTAATCCAATAAAAATGGTTGTTAAGTTAATTTAACGGAAAGTCAAACAATGCGTCAATTTGGTCCCTGTATTTTTCACAATGTTTCAATTTAGTCCCTGTCAAAATCGAGAAAATTGAAAGTACAGGGACCAAATTGACACATCATGTAAAGTACGTGGATCAAATTGACACATTGTTTGACTTTCGGTTAAATTAACTTAACAATCGTTATTTATTGGACTAAAATGACACAATCCGTTAAATTAAGGGGTAAAATCGAGCAAATTGAAACTACAGGAATCAAATTGACACATCGTGTAAATTACAGAGACTATTTGCATAATTTATCCATAAATTAATAATTTCTGTACATATAGCACAGTTGTTAATTTTCAACATCTTCAAAAACTTCATGCAATTTTGAAATAGGGCCCCTTTAAGATGTAGTTTTGTACATTACTTTATTACAACACCAAAACCATTCAACTAAACATCATGTTTTGATGGAAGTAATGAATGATGAGAATTGAGAATTCTATTATTAAGAGGAGAATGACTTCTTTTCAGTTTGGTGTCTAAACACCAGACTATGTTACGTTAATATATTTTGTAAATTAAATATTTAAATTTGTTCATTCACTCACAAAATTCATTGATAGATCTAATGATGGCTCTATATATTTGTTGGGTCGGTGGATCCTGATAAGTACTGTTAACTCAATCTTATTGTTCATAAGGTGATGCCTCTTTTACGTTAAAAAGAGAGAGTTGTATTTTTCTAATCATAGTGAAAACCCCAGAAGCCGTGGACGTAACCCTATTCTAGGGTAAATCACGTAAATCCTTGTATTCTTGTGTGTGTGATTTGTTTGATTTGTTTTTTTCTTCCTTATTTGTTATTTCGAGTCTCACCGATCTTAGTTAAGAACGTCATCGTAACAAAAATTTGCTCCGTGGGTTACTTTTTTCACAAGTTAAATTACATCCAACTAATTTCTAGTTAGTGAAATTAATTATATAAAAAATGCTTAATTAGAATCCTATTATATCGCACAAATATTATGTGTTTAATTAGAATCCATAGAACACTAAGTGTATGTCGACTTTGTAGATGGGGTACTTTCTATTTGGATATCTTTTGTTCTTCTATCCAAATCCATTTTCACTGTACGATTGTTAGAAAAATTTATCATATAATAGAAAAATACCTTAGAAACAAGAGAAAAGTAGAAATATCAAACAAAAGATCCCAACTCATATATATATTTTCGTCTTTTCTTTTGTCGTGATAGTGATATATATATATACACACAAAAATAATTCATGTAAATAGTTAATTAATGTAATCTTTTTATTAATGAGTAACAATATATAAATAAAAATTTCATATATAAAACTTATAATTTTATTGAGTTTCAACCATATCAATTTATAATAAAGAATCTATTAAGATGTCTTTAATTACATAAATGATGCTGTAACATTATTCTGATACAAAATTTATATAAAAATTCTCATGAACTGATACAAAATTTATATAAAAATTCTCATGAAATAATACTTTCTTCTTTTGTTTATTAATATTAGTGAGAGGTGTAACCTACCGCCCTAATTTTGTGTTGACTTCTCAGTAGAACAATGGAACATGGCTTAATCCACCACAAATGTTAATTAATAAATGAAATGGAAAAGTTTGAGCTTTTAGATTTTCTACGTATAAATGGAATGGCAATTTCAGACCACCCATGGTGTACGGGGGCAAAATATCCACGACTCTCCGTACACCTTGAACGTCGAGCTTCCGGTAACGGCGTCTGTCTCTGCAACACAAGAATGGTGAGCTGCCCGGCAGTGGTGTGCCGGAAAAACCCTCCGACGCTCAAGTCAGTTCAGTGAGCAAGAAGACAATGGAAAGAGAGAGAAAATTTTGTGAGAGTGAATTCGCATACCTGTAGCGCTCGCTTTCTCTCTCTATATCTAGGCTGCCCACGCAGCTCCGAGATTGTGCGCGCACTACCTCTGCTGTCCTTCCCTGGACAGGTGGCAGTGCTCGCCTCTCATCACTCTACACGTGTAAAGGTTCTGTCCTCCTTCCAGTACATGCAGAACTGCCTAACGGTATTGAGGCGTTCGTGGAGCAGATGTCCTCTCCTTCACACCATTGGCCCAGGTGGCACCCTTGACCGAGGTACCATGACCGGCCAAACACTTCTGAAAAATTACCATCGCATAACCGTGCTATACTCCGCCAGCTTGTGACTTGGAACCAGGAGAGAACTTAACTGCAAATGCCGAGCTACCCTCGTCCGGTTCATCGCGACTGATCGGTTGCGAGGCATGCCGGCCTACAACCGTTTCATCTCCAATCTCGGTCACGCGCAACCGCTTCGCCATGGTTGGGCAGTTAGTGGCATGCCGGCCAGGCCGCATCCTCGGTGTAGCCCGGTCAGTCCTTCAGCTCGGTCGAATCTCCGCTGTAAACTTCGCCCGACCTAGTGATCTTCAGTTCGGTCCCCAGAAGTTACCAGTTGACCTAGTCAACCGAACAAGTCAGATTGCTCGGCCGTTGCCTTGCCCAATTCGCTCGGCGCCGCATAGTCTGCAACGCCGGGCGTTATTCCTGCTCGGCCGTACTAACAGATTGAAATCTCCCCACTCAATTGCCCCTTAAACCCATCCGAGCTATCGTGATTGGGTTTACCTTGCCCGAGCAAAGGTTGGGTCGCACCCTTGCCAGGCCGAGCTTAGTTGGGAAGTTTTCGTTGCCGAGCGACAGCCAAATCGGATACATTCCCGTCGCTGAGCTATCTCGATCAAGCATACATCAGTAGCCGAGTTGTCTCAACCAGGGACACTCCAGTTGCCGGGCTGTGGCAGTTGCCCGGCCGTCAAATCCGCAGTCGCATCAAAGGTCGCACGACCGTACTGATAGCCGTGTTGTCAGAGCCACGTGCCATCACCTCATTGGGTCGTGCATACAGCTGTCAGGCACGCGCGAATTTCAAACGGCGCAGCCGTTTGGGGTTTTCCCCCCCTTTTTTGGCTCCAACGAGGGGTCTCAAACCCCTCACTTCTCACACTCCTTTTGCAGAAACCCTAAATCAGCCTCTCTCTCTCTCTGCCTTCTCTCTTGCTCTCGCCATTACTGCTTCCTTGCTCGTTCGTTCTTTCCATCTTTGACGTGTTCGAGCTTTCGAGGCCCTCCTCCATTTCCTGGTAAGCCCTTTCTTCCTCCCTCTTGCATTTTCACTCCCGTTTTTCAAGCTTGTTTTTCATTTTTGCATACTGTGCTTGGTATTTTTTTGCTTTGAGGGTTGTTTTTCCTTGCTTGGATGCTTCACACCCTAGGAAAATGGAAACGAAGGGAAGAGGGGGCCCTCGTGCCCCCGTTTTCCCATAGGTAGCTCGAATGAGCCATTAGCCTAGGAAGAACAAGATGAACCAGATGAATTCTGTGCAAAACCGAGCAAAAGACTCTTTTGATCCAAAATTGGGGCCGTAACCGAGCAAAAAGCTGTTTGTGGCTTTGCACTGAGGCCACAACCGAGCTATATACACCATAGATCGGCTGATAGGTTTACCCGGGCTAAAGACCTGAAATCAGAAGCCAATTCCTTGATCTGGGCTCGACCGAGCAAAAACCTCCATTAGAATCCAACCGATCAAAACTCCTAGACCGAGTAGGAACCAGCATCAAAAAGAGGAAGGCTAAATCAGCCATCCTGATGGGCCGGGGAAGGGGAGGCCGGCCAAACAACTAGAACCCTCTAGAGCTATTTCCATTGAGGGCCGAGCAATATATGCCATGCTAACCCTTGGATATCTTTTTCAACATGCAGAACAAGTAGGACCGACCAATCCAGCATCATCGTTCGTGGAGCTCAAAGTCCGAGCGACCACTACAAAATTTTGACCGAGATATCGTAGAGTAAATACAGCCGAGATAGATGGGAAAATACCGATTTAGGGTTAGCTCGCCCGGGGCAATGGCGGAATTTCGAGAAGAATTCAACATCCCTGAAGACGTAGTCTTAGAGCTCGGCAAGAAGGGAGAAACTCCATGGGGCGATCTAGAACGGTGCCCCTTCACCGTGGTATCAATAATAGAGGGCGGACTTCGCTTCCCGGTCCAACCCCTGATCTGCGAATTTTTGAGGCAGACAGGGCTTTGCCCAACCCAGGTTTCCAACAACACCTATAAAATAATAAACGGCGTCGCCGAGCTGAACCGACGGCACGGTCTCGATCTCGGTCTCGCGGAAATTTTTCACCAATACAGCCTCAGTTCAAATAAGGGTGGGTTTTGCTACTACCTTAAAGTAAAGAAGGGCCGAGCAAAACTCATCGAGGGCAACCCGGACAAAGAGTCCAATGATGATGACTTTTTGTGGGTGTCCGGTCGCTATGAAGACCTAGAGGCACCTATACCGGGCTGGCAAATTAGGAAACACTTCGGTAGAGCTGGTAAGGAGCCCGGCTGACCGTACCATTATCTTTCTTCTCTTAATTGCTCTTTATTGCACCGGTCTAACACTTGACTCTTTTTGCAGATAAGAATTTGGCCGCGCGTTACAACCGACCAAACCAAGAGGCAATCAGAGTGTTGCTGCGCATACCCGCGGAAGAGAGGGAATCACCAGATTTGCTCGGTTTCGAGCAGACGTACAACTACCAAGCACCGCGCAAAGGCAGGGTCACCGACTTCCTGCGCGAGCCAACCCCAGAACCAGATCCCACTTTGCCGCCGGTCAGACTCGTCCCCACTACCGCCGAGCAAGAAATGGCCAAGATCCGAGCCATTAAATCCATGATTACCGGGGACGAAGGCGAGTCCCAGCAGCAAGAAGTAACCGGGGGAGCGTCTTCCATCCCCGCCGGACAAAAAGAGGGGGCGGTGCTCGCCCTGGCTAGCGCACAACCGGCTGGCCGGCCAAAGAAGAAGCAACGGAGGGAGGCGGCCGGGCAAAGTCTTGTGGATGAGGACTCCACTGAAGTGGCCTCCACCGAGCTCGGCGACCAGACCGAGCAACAGCTTGCCCGCAAAACCAAAGGCAAGGCCCCTGCTGCCCCCCCGGTCTGGGCGCCCGAGTTCGTCTATAAGGGCCGAGCAGTTTCCCCCGCCGATTCTGTCGCCGAGGATAAGGATCACTCCCTCGGTTTCAACTTGACAAAGGGGCTGATCCTGCCCGGCGACATGAAAAAGCATGACGAGCTAACCGACCTCAAGGTCCTTCGCTCAGCTGCAGAGTCCATTGTGCTGGTAAGATGTCCATTTTTTGATTTAAAGTATTTGTTCGGTTAATTGCTCGGCTTCGAGATACTAACAGTCTGTTGCTTCGACAGGCCGCACAGAAGAACTACCTCGCCCACGAGCGGATGGCTTCTCTTCGCTAAAGCCTTCGTGACGCCATCACCGAAAACAAGGTGTTCAAGGCCGAGGTAGACAGGCTCAAGGCCGAGCAAGAGGTTGTCCAAAACGAGCGGGACGAGCTACGCCAGAAGCTCTACCGGGCTGAGGAAGACAAGAAGAAGGCCGAGAAAAAGGCGAAAGCTCGGTACCTCGCCGAGCTCCGAAAGCTGAGGGACGCCAACAAGGAGGCCATGGACAAGGCGGTCGATGAGGCGGAGGACCGTGGGTATAAGCAGGGGGAGAAGACTTATGAGCGCCAAGTCCGGGCTACCAAGGACATCTTTTTCCAGTGCGGCTGGAAAGCCGCCGTGGAAAAAGTTGGCCTTGGCCAGGATTCGGAGATGTTCATCAATCCCCCCTCTGCTTATATCCCGGTCTACATGCTAGCCTACTCCCAAGCCGAGCAGAACCGTCTGATAGCGGAGGCGAGGAAAGAGGCAGAGGAAGAAGCCGCCGCCGAGAAAGAAGCCGAGCAAACTCCACCCGAAGCATCCCACAATGCTGAGGATGAAGCGATTGATCGGGAGGTCGTCTCGGTGGAAGGCACAGACGACGATGCCGAGGACATCCCGCCCGAGCAAACCCTGCCGAGCGCCGAGCTGACGGAGGAGGCCGACCAAGACCTTGGCCTAGACTGAAGATGGCTCCTTTCACCTTTCTTTGTACTTTTTTATTTTTCCTCGCCTTTTATTTTCTTCTTTTTGCAATGTAGCCGGGCTATGCTCCCCGACTGTACTGAACTTCGATCAATGAAACAACTTTTTGCTCGTACATGCTACTTTCTTTTCGGCTTGTGTAATTTGAATTTTTGTTCCAAATTTTGCTTCAACTTTTTGGTCGGTTTTACCGCGCGAACAACAAGCCTGCATGTAACTTCGCAACCCCTTGTATGTCAAGTAAGATGTTTTGGGCCGAGCAAAATCCGCTCGGCCTTGTTCGGCTGGCCGTGAGTATCTGGCCGAGCAACAACAACATGGCATTTTGAAGTGTGTTCAATTTTTACAATTCTTTTCGGCCGAGCAAATTCAGCTCGGCCTTGCAATTGCTGGAAAAGACACCAACATTGCCATTTTCTCCGAGCAAAATCAGCTCATTTTCCATATTGGGCAATTCACCAATATGCTAAGTGGGCCGAGCAAAATCCGCTCGGCTACTACATTGGGCAATTCACCAATGTTTTAATCAGGTTGGTCATGCTGCCAACATTCCAACTGGGCGAGCAAAACCAGCTCGGCCCTAATGTGCATTGCTCCAGACGCAACTGTTTGTGCGGTCTGCTCCCATTCCGAGGAAAACAGTCCGGTTCTCTTAGGGTCGATTCTTGCCCTTGGCATACCTTACGACCGTGCAGTGCCATTACAAGGAGGTAATACAAGAAACAGCAATGTAATACAGCAAAATCAATAGGGCTGGTTTTCATTATATGAACATTGCAAAGGCAATGCTGTTTTCATACATGTAGTGCCAAAAGGCTAGAGGTCTAAGAAAGCTAAACAGGAGCAAATTACATCTTAAAAGTAAAAGA
Source organism: Camellia oleifera (assembly GCA_022316695.1). Taxonomy (NCBI): domain Eukaryota; kingdom Viridiplantae; phylum Streptophyta; class Magnoliopsida; order Ericales; family Theaceae; genus Camellia; species Camellia oleifera. The sequence goes on from CM039316.1 coordinate 87,393,265, forward strand.
CCTTAAGGTTGGCAGCGTTCCAAGGTCGGGGGACAGCCTTGCCGTCCAAATCTTCCAGATGGTATGCCCCCTTGCCAGCTAGGCCAACCACCTTGTATGGTCCTTCCCAGTTTGCACCAAGTTTTCCTTCGCCAGGGACCACCGTGTTGCCAAGCACCTTCCTCAGGACCCAATCCCCAATTTTGAACAGCCGGGGGTGCACTGCCTTGTTGTATTTTTTAGAAAGCTCCTGCTGATAGGCGGCTAGGTGAATTAGTGCACGCTCTCTCCTTTCTTCAGCAAGGTCTAATTCCAATGCCACAACTTCATTGTTCGAGTCTGGCTGGAAACCCTCCGAGCGGATGGTTGGCATGCCAATTTCCAGTGGGATGACAGCCTCCATGCCATAGGCTAGAGCGAACGGTGTTTCCCCGGTCGATCGTCTCGGTGTGGTGCGGTATGCCCATAACACATTAGGGAGCTCTTCAACCCACTTACCCTTAGCTTTCTCAAGCCGCTTCTTCAAGCCGTCCAGGATGGTCTTGTTGGAGGCCTCTGCTTGACCGTTTGACTGGGGATAGGCCGGCGTCGAATTGTAGAACTCAATCTTCAACTCCTCGCAAAACCCGCGAAAGAGTTTCCCATCGAACTGAGTACCATTGTCTGAGATTAAGGCTCTGGGAATACCAAAGCGAGTGATCACATTTTTCCAAACAAATTTCTTCACATCCTTCTCCTTGATAGTTGCTAGTGGCTCTGCCTCCACCCACTTGGTGAAATAGTCAGTGGCGGCAATGAAAAACTTGCGATTGCCCGGTGCAACTGGGAGCGGTCCAACAATATCCAATCCCCAAAGCGTGAACGGCCAAGGACTTGTGAGAGAGAGCAACTCTCTCGCTGGCTGGTGGATCTGGTGAGCAAATTTCTGACATTTCTCACACCTGCGAACATATTTCTGCGCGTCCGCCTGCATGCATGGCCACCAATAGCCCTGCGAGATTGCTCGGTATGCTAAAGATCTGCCCCCAGTATGGCTGCCGCAGATGCCTTCATGAATTTCATAGAGGAAGGCTTCCACCTTAGAGGGATGGACACACTTTAAATACGGCCCGGTAAAAGATTTTTTGTACAAGGCCCCGGAAGGTGAGAGCCAAAACCGCTCTGACTTTGCCCGGATCTTGTGGGCCGCCTTCTTTTCTTCTGGCAAAGTTCGATCTTTCAAAAAGGCGATGATGGGATCCATCCAGGAAGGTCCCAAGTCGGTGCAGAGTACCTCAGCCGCCTCTACTTCCTCAATGCTTGGCCGAGGTAAGAATTCAATCATCAAGGGATTGGGAAAGGTTGTCTGAGTGGAAGCGAGACCAGCCAGTTCATCGGCCGTGCTATTTCCTTCTCGGTTGATCTGTTCGACCCTTATTGCAGAGAACTTCTTGATCTCTCCTCGGACCAACGCTTGATACTTGGCCATTCTTTCATCCTTGGCCTCATACTCCCTTGAGACCTGATTGACCACTAGCTTGGAGTCGCTGAACACCATAAGAGCTGTGACCTTCATTTTCAATGCGCTTCTCAGCCCGGCAAGGAGGGCCTCATACTCCGCTTCATTGTTGGAAGCCGGGAAGCCGAGCGTGATTGCTTGCTCTATGACGAGTCCATCTGGTGAAGTCAGCACAACTCCTAGCCCGGCCCCATGTCTATTGGAGGCTCCATCAACGAAGAGTTTCCACATTTCGCCAATGAACAGCTTCCAACAATTGGAGGGATTCTGCGAACTTCTCAAATCAAAGTCCCTGGTAGGTTCAATCTGGTCTCCTTCCTTACCCTGATTGTTCTCACCTCTCATCGAACCGTCGACCTTGGGTTGACCGGTTGTGTTTTGCTCTGCTTCCTGGGGCGAGCTAACACTTGTTGCCAAAACCGTGGGTTGTGCTAAATCCGCATCAACCAAATCAACCGGGCAAACAGGGTGTGTTCCTGGGGCAAATTCCGCTACAAAATCTGCAAGTGCTTGTGCCTTTATCGCGGTGCGCGGTCTGAACTTGATGTCATACTGCCCCAATTCCACGCCCCACTTCAGGATTCTCCCCGTGAAGTCTGCCTTCTCGAAAAGCACTTTGAGCGGAAACTCGGTCAGCACAACTATTGTATGGGCATGGAAATAATGTGCCAGCTTTCTTGACGCCATCATCAGGGCCAACGCCAACTTCTCTAAGGGGAGGTACCTCGTTTCGGCTGGGAGCAGAGTCTTGCTCACATAGAAGATTGGCAGGTGTTGGATGCCTTCAGCACGAACCAATACCGCGCTCACCGCGTGTTGAGAAACAGCTAAATAAAGGAACAACTCTTCGCCCGGCTGAGGAGTAACCAGAATAGGCGCCGAGGAAAGATAGACCTTCAAGTCGGCCAGCGCACGGTCACACTCATCATCCCAGAAGAATTTGGACTTCAAGGTCTGAAAGAAGGGCCTGCAACGATCCGAAGACCGGCTAATGAATCTATTCAGCGCGGCTGCCATCCCGGCAAGATGTTGCACATCCTTTGTGGAGTTAGGTCGCTCCAATTCTTGTATGGCTTTGATCTGCGATGGGTCAGCCTCAATTCCCCGGTTTGTGACTAGAAAACCCAGGAACTTCCCAGCGCCAACTCCAAAGGCGCATTTGGAGGCGTTCAAACGAAGCTTGTGGCACTTGAGTATGGTGAACATTTCTGCTAGGTCGGCAAGGTGCTGAGACTTCTCTTTACTCTTCACCACCATGTCGTCTATATAGGCCTCCATAGTGCGGCCCAAGAGAGGAGCGAACATTTTTGTCACCATCCGCTGGAAGGTTGCCCCGGCGTTCTTCAGTCCGAATGGCATGACCTTGTAGCAGTATAAGCCTCTGGGGGTGGTGAAGGACGTGATCTCCCTGTCTGGCTTGTACATGGCTATTTGGTGATAACCGCGATACGCATCCAAGAAGCTAAACCTCTGATGGCCAGCGGTTAAGTCCACCAACTGGTCGATCCGAGGGAGAGGGAAGCTATCTTTTGGGCATGCGCGGTTGACAGTCTTGTAATCCACGCAGACTCGCCATTTACCATTTTTCTTTGGAACCACCACCGTATTGGAAATCCACCGGGGGTATTGCACTTCTTCTATCGCTCCAGCTTCCAACAAGTTCTTTACTTCCTCTGCCACCACCTCAGCATGGTGCAAGGCGGAGCGGCGCGTTCTTTGTATGACTGGGCGTGCATTGGGGAAGACATTCAACTGGTGGCAAATGAAACTTGGGTCAACGCCAGGCATATCGTAAGGCGTCCACGCAAAAGCCTCCAAGTTGGAAACCAAGAAGTCGACATATTCTGACCGCTCGGCACTGGACAATGACGATCCCAAAAGGAAGAACTTAGTTGGATCATTCTCATCGATGCGCACTTCTGCCAAATCTTCAACTGATTTTTCCTCGGCCTTTCTTCCCACATCTTCAAGGACCTCCTTGCCCTCAGGCCCCTCGATCATCTGGACAAACCCTTTGGCTGCTCGGCTGCCATTTACCGCAACGAAGCACTGTTTCGCCATCACTTGATCTCCCCAAACTTCTTCTATTTTCCCGTTCGATGCCGGAAAACGCATGACCTGGTGGAAGGTTGAAGCGACCGCTTGCATGGAGTGCAACCAGCCCCGGCCCAGGATCAAGTTGTAAGTTGACGGAACCTTGAGCACCCAGAACTCCACTTGCTTTACAACTGATCCCGCTTTGACCGGTAAAATAATCTTCCCAATCGGCCACTCTGGCTGTGAATTGAAGCCGACCAAAGGAGATGTTGCTGGCGCCAAGTCTTTGTCCTCCAACTTCATTTGCTTGAATGCGTCATAATACATGATCTCGACCGAACTTCCCTGGTCGATCAAAATTCTTCTGATCTCAAAGTCCTTGACGCGTAGGGTTACCACCAAGGCATCGTTGTGCGGCATTTGAACCCTTTCTAGATCTTTCGTTGAGAATGTGAGGACGTCTTTCTCTTCGGTTTTCCCCTTCTTCACAGCGGGCTGAACAGAGAGCACTTCCCTCATGTGTTCGGCCTTCTTAATCATCCCTCTAAGCTCACAGACTCTGGCCGGTTCAATGATGCCATGGATGACATTGATCACTCCTTGTGGGGGGGCCTCTAAGGCGGCCATTCCGTTCGGCTCGGTTTGACCGGTTGGCGCAGCCTTGACTCCCCCATCAATATACTGGTCAAGGTGTCCCGCCGCCACCAACTCCTCCAGATGCTGTTTGAGCAGCAAACAGTCCTCTGTTCGGTGCCCCCGTTCGTCATGGAAGGTGCAGCGATACTTTGGATTGAAACCACGCTGTGCACTCCCCAACTTAGCTGGCCAACGAACAAAAGGCTCTCCACGGATCTCGCTCAGAATGCGGTAGATGGGGATTTTAAAGACCGTGGTAATCCCTGTCCGTGCCTTCAGTTTCCTCTCGGCATCTGCTGCTGCGTCGCGGGGTGCATCAGCTCGGTCACTTCTGCGGCCTTTGTTTCTATCATTTTGGCCGGTCCCCCGACGCTGATCTTTCGATCGGTCACTAGGGCGGTTTTCCTCCTGCCCGACCGAGTGAACTTTCCCCGCTACTCTTCTGTCCACCGCGACCGGATTATCCTTCCCGGTCACCGAGGCGGCATCCTCTTCCACGCGGATGTGTTCGTTGATCCGCTGCATCAGAGATTCCATGGTGGTCGGCTGATGCATCGTGAGTGAGTCTCTTAGCCTATGTCCGACTGGGAGACCTCTCTTGTATTGAGTGATTGCCAGATTGGTAGGGCAGTCGAGGATTTCGTTGTAGGTTTCCCAATACTTTGCGTTGTATGCCTTCAGTGAGTTCCCCGATTCCATCTTGACGCCCAGGAGATGGTCTACCTCCTTCGGCGTTCGGGTGTTTGTCTTGAATCTGGTAACGAAGGCTTCCGCCAACTGCTGCCACCCCTCGATACTCCCCTCCGGGAGCCTCTCGAACCACTTCAAGCCCAGCTCTCCCAAGCTTGCTGGGAAAATGAGGCACATCAAGGCGTCGTTCCGTCGATGGCCAGCCATTACTTGCCGGTAATGACTCACATGCATGTACGGATCCGTCTTGCCATCGTACAGTGTAAATTTCGGTTGGTGGAATCCGGCAGGGAGCGGGGTGCTCTCGATCTCCGGTGACAATGGAGTGGCTGTTAGTCTCGCTAGCTCCTTGTCCACCAGAGCATCGGCTATCACTTTGGGTGCTGGCATCGCCACCTCTTCACTGCAACGGACTGGAGCACTCAACCTCTGGAGCGCCGGCACCCTCTGAGCTTCCCGACGGCGCGCTCTCTCCTCCAACACGTCCCTGAGGTCCCTGGAACGGGAGGAGGCAGAGTATCGCGTCGTCGATGACGGGCGCGAGGGGCGATAGGTGCTATCGCGCGTGACAGATCTGTCTTCTTGCTGGTCAGAATCTCCAACCCCATAATTTCTGGTGATTGAGATTGAATGGGTCCTCCTCTGGCGGCGACTGCTAGAACGAGGGGAGGGGGTGTGCTCACTGAGGTTGCCCTCTCCAGCAACACCCTTCCCCCTCACTTGACGCTTCAGAAGCTCCATCTCCGCCGCCATCTTCCGAATGAGGGCTTCTTGATCCTTGAGTTTGTGCTCCAGGCGCTCCTCACGGGACTCCCCCCGGCGCCGGCGGCCCTCCGGACTCCGCGAACGGTCTGAACTCCTCCCACGCTTGTCGCGCGCTCCTCGCGAGGAAGTCTCCAGGCCCGCCATGGCCGGAACATTAGGAAGGCCTTCTCTCCTTCGGACATACTCCGGAGTAGCACCATCGACGACGGACAACGGGACTTCTTCGTTGTTGGCCATGGGAATGGCTGGAGAAGCTCGAAGAACAAGGGTTGATTATCAAACTTTTCCCACAGACGGCGCCAATTGTACGGGGGCGAAATATCCACGTCTCTCCGTACACCTTGAACGTCGAGCTTCCGGTAACGGCGTCTGTCTCTGCAACACAAGAATGGTGAGCTGCCCGGCGGTGGTGTGCCGGAAAAACCCTCCGACGCTCAAGTCAGTTCAGTGAGCAAGAAGACAATGGAAAGAGAGAGAAAATTTTGTGAGAGTGAATTCGCATACCTGTAGCGCTTGCTTTCTCTCTCTATATCTAGGCTGCCCACGCAGCTCCGAGATTGTGCGCGCACTACCTCTGCTGTCCTTCCCTGGACAGGTGGCAGTGCTCGCCTCTCATCACTCTACACGTGTAAAGGTTCTGTCCTCCTTCCAGTACATGCAGAACTGCCTAACGATATTGAGGCGTTCGTGGAGCAGATGTCCTCTCCTTCACACCATTGGCCCAGGTGGCACCCTTGACCGAGGTACCATGACCGGCCAAACACTTCTGAAAAATTACCATCGCATAACCGTGCTATACTCCGCCAGCTTGTGACTTGGAACCAGGAGAGAACTTAACTGCAAATGCCGAGCTACCCTCGTCCGGTTCATCGCGACTGATCGGTTGCGAGGCATGCCGGCCTACAACCGTTTCATCTCCAATCTCAGTCACGCGCAACCGCTTCGCCATGGCTGGGCAGTTAGTGGCATGCCGGCCAGGCCGCATCCTCGGCGTAGCCCGGTCAGTCCTTCAGCTCGGTTGAATCTCCGCTGTAAACTTCGCCCGACCTAGTGATCTTCAGTTCGGTCCCCAGAAGTTACCAGTTGACCTAGTCAACCGAACAAGGCAGATTGCTCGGTCGTTGCCTTGCCCAATTAGCTCGGCGCCGCGTAGTCTGCAACGCCGGGCGTTATTCCTGCTCGGCCGTACTAACAGATTGAAATCTCCCCACTCACATGGTTTGTTGTCGGCACACCCTAGTTTTATAGGGAACAGAGAGGAATGTGCTCAACCCTACTATTCTATGTGGTGGACCCACTACATCAAAAGATCCAATCCAACTTCAAAACATTTGGTCGGTGGGTTGGAAGGATCAACTACACTTGCGACTTGTAACTTAGGCCTAGTTTGAAAAGATTAAATAAGTGTATTTTTTGATTTTTTATGAAATATGGGTTGAGTTTAGGTTGGGTTTGAAGTAATGTGTTAGAGAGGTGATGTGACTTAAATAAGATAATATGACTTAAATAGGATAATGACTTTTTGACTTTTTGTATTATTTCAATCATGCCAAACTTGGCCTTATTATTACCTTTAATTATTTTATAATCAAGTATTCAAATTAATTTACATATATTTTAACTTATTTTAAAATTTTAAAATTAACAATTAAAAAAACTCCAGTATCCTTTAGAGTATTTCGAATTTGAAATTTTAAATCTTATTTTTAAATTTTTATCGTTCAACTAACACTTTAAATTTTGACTTATAATTAAGATTAGCTAAGCAGTTTGTAATGAGTCTGAATTTTCTTTTAAAAAAAAAAAAAATAGGAAAGAATAAAATATGACTCACCACTTAGCTGAGGCTTTAATACTCTCTCAACATCGCATGTGGCGGATATTAGTATTATTATTTTTGGCCTTCGTCTGCCAATGAAAACAATGTATTATTAAAGACAAGTGATGGGAGCAAAATCATCCAATGGGACAATTTTTTTTTTAGGTGCAAGTAGGGCCACATGCTCATCACTCTTCGCATGTTTCCTAAACCCATCATTTGCTTTAACGCCTTGCTCAAACCCACCACAATGCAGAGCATTCATGTTTCCAACTCATTTCCCACTATCTAGCGCCTAAGAGCATCTCTAATGCACTAGGCATATAATACTTATTAGTTAAAATGTCTAGTGTGATTTATTTTTTTCAATTCCAATGCACTAGGTATATGATTAGGCATTTTGGCTCAACACATATTCACTAGCTACATGTAGCTAGTTTTCAACGCTAGGCAAAATGTATTCAATCATTAGGATAATTTCCCTCCATCTTTGTTGTTGACGTGGCATTCTATAAAATTAATAGTATTTGGTCAAATAGCTAAAATAAAGAGCATGGTTGGAGTAAAAACATAAAACAGTTGATAGACAAAATAAAATATATACTTTATAGTAATATTTAGATAGGTAAAATGCCTACTACCGTTGGAGATGCTCTAATAAGGGATATGCCCAATCCTTCGTTGCGCGATTTTTAGTTGATTGCTGTATAAATTTTGTGTGAAAATGGTTCAGTTTTGTATTTTTAAAAATAGTTATCGATCTCAGAAAATTATGAAATTTTTGTAGGTTGTTCACATACGAGTCTAGCACGTTGGTAAAAATTTCAAAATTTATTGATGAGTATTTATTTTATGAAAATTCACGGACTGATCGGTGTTCGGTCTAGTGTATAGTAGAATTTTGTTATTTAATTTTTAATGTTTAGACCATGATTTGAGATAAATTAGTTGAGTCTATTTTAGTATATAATTGGACCATATTTTACTTATGGATGAGACCCATGATTTAGATTCAATTTAATTTGAATTTATTTATGATTCATGTTTAATTATTTGGTCCTTTTTAATTATGTGATTGGTGATAACCACTTGGGGAGTTATTATTATTTATTATATAGGAGTATAATAAATATTTGATAATTGATTTATGGTATATATTATATAATAAAAATTATATATTTTTATAGTGAATAAAAATGAGTTGGGTGGATGATAATAAGATAAAATAAAATAAAGGTAGAGAATATTTTTTGATGATGGTTTTTGTGGTGGAGGATATTTTTTTTTACAAAAGGGGAGTGAGTGCAGCGTGGGAGTTAAAAGGGTTAAAGGGTGTTTGGTGAAAAATGATTTGTTTTTTTTGTTATACAATATATGGCCTATTAAAAAAATAAATAAATAAAACAACTTTTGTTAAAGTTAAAGAAGGCACATATGGGTGGCCTATTAAAAAAATATAATAATGATAAAAGAGACACAAACAGATGTGCTCTGTCTCAGCTATTTTTGTTTGAGTGTTGAAAATGTAAAGAGATACACATGTAGCACCTCTTTTCCTCTCTCGGCTGAACCAATAGAAGCCGTTGCACTCTCTTCTCTCTCTCTTTCTTTTTTTCCATTTTTACATAAGCTTTGAGCTTAGAGTGGGAGTCTTTAGAGTGAGATTTTGTAAAAATTTTGTAAATGAAAGTTGGAAAACTCGTCGTAATCTTCACAATGGTGTTCACGGATTCATGATCGGGTGACGTTCGCATTTTTAGATTTATTTTTCTTCATATTTGAGGTAGAGACTTTCTTCATATTTCTACATTAAAGCTATGTTATGATTATTGTGAGAAAATATATCATTATAAGAGGTATTGCATATATGTATATTTTCAGATTTTTGGTTTGGTAATTTTTGGAAGAAAAATTAGGTTAAAATGTTAAGAATATTGGTATTTTGAGAATGATTTTGAAAAAAAATCATTTTGTGTTGTTAATTTTATAAAAGAAATCTGAAAATAGAATTTAATAGTTGTATGAATTATATCTACATCATATTATGGTTAGGTAATTTATTTTGAGAAATTAAGGTTGAAATATTTATCTCATCCTTGAGTTTTGGAATTTATTTTGAGAAAAATAAATTGATATTAAGGAATATGATGCAAATTGTTAAGTAGAGATTCTTGAGCTTCTTTTCAATACATCGCTATAGATAGACTTTTGGTAATTTTTATAGCATTTAAAATTACTTTTTTGTTGATTTTGGAAGAAAATCACGTTTTGATTTTAGGGACGGTTTGGGGCTGATTGAATGGGTTATGATCGAGTTGAAATTTATTTTTGGGCTCCTAAATCATGTTAGGAGATAGTCTTGATGGCTTGGTATTTTATACGGGATTTTTTCATACACTATGTATGTGGTTTAATAAATTTTTGGTATCTTGGGGTTGATTGATGAGTTTAGTATTAAATTTGGGATTTTAGGAATGTTTCGGAAATTTTCGTTAAAAGCATTTGGAATTTGTTTTGATTATGGGGGCTGATATTGTTGACTTTAATGGGTTGTAAGTGTTGTTTAAAATTAGTTTTGGGTTGTATAAGCATGTTAGAGTGTGATGTTGATGACTTGGTTTTGGGTTGAAATCCTTGAATTTATTTAATTAAATATGCTTTAATGGTTGTTTTTAAATAAATAAAAAGTTGATGTCCAAATTGCAAAAGTGTAAATTTGAAATATGTTTATAAGGTTATGAATGAGTTATGTTTTTAATTTGAATAAAAACGGATTTCGATTCGATTAGTTTTGAGATTTTTACCGATTTGTAGCCAAGAGAATATTTTTAAAAAAAACAAAGGAATTACGTTTAACTTTTGAAAATTTCTTTGAGTTATATATATATATATATTTGCAAGATCTAAATGATTTTAGAAATCATCATTTGATTTGTTTTGAAAAATAGATCGTTGATTCAAGAAGGTGAATGATTTTGAAAGTGAGTTTACTTTCTTTTTCCTTCTAAAAATAGAAGTTTATATTTTTGAATATTGTTGATGAAAGAAAAATGTTTTGGTGAGATCTTCTCAAATATTTGAAGATGAATGGTTTTGGTAAGAAAACCTAGAAATTGGGAATTTTTAAGAAAGATGTTGAAAATCTTTGGAATATGTTGTTATATTTATTTTGTGTGTCAAAATAAATGATGTTTGAAAATTGTTTAGTTATTTTATGAAAATGATGGTTTTCCATGGAATAAGATAATTGTTGGGATTTTGGAAATGTTTGAAATGTGGGAATTACGTTATCCCTTGATGAATTGAAATAAATGTATTTATTTCTTGTGAAATTGTATTGAAAGGAGAAATGAAAGTTTTGATCACAATGGTAGTATTGTGTGGAAGAATTGGAAATGGGAGAATTGTTGCATTGTATTGTTATGGTTGCATTGTCATATCAAATCATTTGATTACATTGAATTTTGAAAGTTGATTTGAAAACTTGCATTGAGAAAGAATGTTGAGAAATGAGTTTTCATGAAATGGTTTTTGGGTAAATACGGTGGTAAATCTTGACAGGTAGTGTGGATTATGGGTGTCAAGCTTTCCAGCTTGTGACTGGTAAAAATGACGGAATGGGTGTTGAGCCTTCCAGCTTGTGACTGGTAAAAATGACGGAATGGGTGTCGAGCCTTCCAGCTTGTGACTGGTAAAAATGACAAAGAATTGGTGTCGAGCCCTCCAGTTGATACTGGTAAAAATGACAAATTGGTAGTACTTGTATAGTCTACTTGCAGACACTGACCTAGAGATTACCAGAGTTGTATTTACCGCCCCTGAAATAAATTGTTAAGTTTTGAACAATTGAAATTGCATAACATCATTGAGCATGATGGTTTTCAAAGGATGAAAATGTGATTTATCTTTAAAAAGGATACAGTATGGCATATGCATTCATCTCATAAGACTGTATAAAATGGATTTAATGAATTGTTTAATGATTCAATTAATAATGAGATGATTGAATGGATTAAAAAGAATGTCATGTTACTATTGAAGCATGTTTATTTATTTAAGTTAACTGGTTGTGGTTAATTAAATAAAATGGATTTAGGTGATTATGTGATAAAACCTTATAATTTTGACATGATATAATTTCATGAAAATTTATAAGTATCTTTGTACTCGAATATCTTTTAATGTTTTAATATGGGATTGCTCAGTGAGTTTTGTTCACCCCCTGCCTGTACATGTGTACAGGGAATGCTTTTCGGATTTGAAGATCAAACAATGGGTTTTACCATTTCATAAGTGTAATGTAGAAATAGATTGTACTACTTCATTTGTTGTTTGGCTGAGTGCTATCTTTTTGTAAAGAGTTGTGTTCTCTCTTTTGTTGTAAGTCTCAGGGCATTTCTTTTATTTGTATGTAAATGTTATTGTTGTATAACGAGAAGGAATATGTATATTTGATTATTCATCATTTCATCTAATGATGCAATATTATCTGTAAATGGACTTAATTAATGAATATTGGTAAAGTTATCCGAGTAATAAAATTTAGAGCGTGACACAGTTGGAGCATTTTTTTTATGTAGCATGATGCTTGAATTTGAGTTTTACCAGTTATGATCGGTAATTTCCTTTCTCTCCAAAGTGTTGACAATATAAATATATATGAAGTGTTACAAAAATTATATAAACTCATACAATGTAACCAACCTATTTTAGATATAATTTTTTTAAAATTAAAAATTAATAATAAGAAAATAATAGTTAAAAACATCCTTTCAGTTTTTAGTTGAACTTATTTAAATTATTTTTGTATCATAAGTTACGAAACACATTGATACAACCTTGTAAAATAAAATAAAAAAATTGTAAATATCTCAATTAACTGTATCAAACTGGGCTTAATTATATCATATATATTGTTGCATTTTTCAAAAAAAAAAAAAAAAAACTTTTAAAGAGGGGGTAGGTTTAGGTGTAGTTAGAAAGCCAGGCATAGGTAAAAACCTTTCAATCAAAACAAGATCCAACGGATGAAATTTGAACAAGAATAGTTATAAATGGGTAAGCATGCAAAGCATAATGGGACAAGTGAGTGAATCCAATTCAGTCCAATTGTACTCAATCTTGATTAGCTTCTGCTTCATAATTATTTCCTTTTAAAATATTTATATGTTATAGCTTATTAGGGTGTTGCCTTGATCATCGGAGGGTCCTCCCAACCTATCCTGGTCGGGAATGATCACTGATATTGTGGTATGTCTTTATAGAGTACAAAGGATTGGACGCACCATCTCACTTTCCATATGGAGATAATTTTAGCTTCCACAAACCTATAGGTCCTATTAAAATAGAAATTATATAAAAAAGTAGTCCCTTATATATTTGGATTTAATTTTTTAGAGATAAAAGTGGAATTCTCAAAATGTGAAATTATACATTTAGACAATCCACACTATAGAGGTTTGGATTTTCCCTCACTTTGGAACAAATCTCACATTACAAACAAAAACGTAATACTTCAATGTAATACACTAAAAAATTCTCTGGTGTATTTTTGTCAAATGTAACAAAGTAATGCTCTAAAAAATTTCTTAGAGTATTTTTTTCCAAACATAACATACCAATCAATGTAATACACTAAAAAACTACTTGTACTTTTCTCAAACGTAACACTCCAATCAATGTAACACACTAAAACTTCAAATGTGAAATAAGAATTGAAATTAACCACACCATTACAATTACACCAACATTACCAAAACACTCATACTAATAAGAATGGACATGTTACACCCATACAAATAAGAATTAAAATTAACTACACCATTACAATTACACAAATATTACCAAAACACGCATGTAACACAAACAGTTGATGGGCCAAAACAATGACAGCCAGTGTGTTGTGTACAATGTTACGACCCCCCAGACGAATGTGATACCTCCTAAAATCATCGCACACAGAAAAAAAAAAAAAAAAAAAACACCACAAACGTGTGGCACGCTACATATGTACATAATAGACGTACTAACATCATGTGATACATTAATGATGACGCAAAATGTTTTCCGTCAAAAAACCAACATAAACAAAACAACACAATCACATTTAATCATCTGCCCGACCAATCCAACGAAACACAATAAACAACACAACAAAACACAACAACGAATCATCGTAACGACAAAAATGGGTCACAATAATGAAGCAACACACCAAACCAACCGCAGAAACCAACGCAACAAAATGCAAAAAACATAAAACATAAAACATAACAAATCGATGCATGTACCTTGCGATAATTCCACCTAGGATCGGAACAAACAAACTCCGTACTTCCCCTGCCAAAACACCACACCACCAAAAAATGAGTTTCAACACTCGATACCGAACACGTTAAACATCCACCCAGCAAATGTTACCAAAATGACCCACCCAAATCCCCAAAAAATATCCCAACACACATAACATTTCCATTTCTGTTTCACAATGACTAAAAGATTTGGAAAAAATATTCACATAAGGGCAATCAAGTAAACTCAAATGGCACCAAATTAAATAAATCCTCCTTTCCAAAAATAAAAATGACTAATTCATTTAAAAGAAAACTTTTAAAACTAAATGAATCACTATTCTCCCAAATGAGATTCATAGGTAAATTTTCCTAGTTTTTTATTATTATTGATTTGGATGAATGGTCTCCAAGACTCCAATTAGACTATATGAACAAAAATAAAAAATAAAAAATGCATATTAAATAAATTAAATTGATAATTAAAAGATAAAAGAAAATAATAATAATAATAATAATTTAGAGGATAGAAATAAAATTAACAGCATTACCTATTTAAACCCATTGATCGTGTTTCAAATGATATCAAAGATTCAACAAGATTAAGATTTCTCTAAGATATCAAAAGATTCAAAGCTATGAGGATGGTTATGGGTTTATGGGTTCTATTTGTTGTTGGGTTTGTTAGCAAATGTGTAGATGGGTTTGAGTATTTCAATCTGACAGAGCTTCAATTTGAATCTTTCTATGGAGTCTCTGCTTCCAACGGTAATAATTCTCTGCTGCCAAATCTTTCTTCTTCTTGTTCTGTTTTCTTTCTTTTTTTCTTTTTTTGATTGAATTTTCTACATTATGGCCACTTTATGGATTTGCTGCTAATTGTAGAATCTTAAGCTAACTATGCGTAATTCTATATTGATTGATGTTTATGGCAAAACACTCTGTTAAAAATTTCCGGCGACTCTTAGCCGTTTTTACGATGTTTATGGCAATATCAGGAGGACCAGCAGATTGCAAATGTGCTTTTGAGGCTATTTTCAACTTTGGCGATTCGAATTCCGACACGGGCGGGTTTTGGGCAGCTTTTCCCGCACAGTCCGGGCCTTATGGGATGACCTACTTCAAGAAACCGGCCGGTCGGGCTACTGATGGGAGGCTCATGATTGATTTCTTAGGTAAATTTTTAGATAATTAATTTCTTTATTGAGTTAATTTCTTTGCAAACTTGCATTTTCTTTGTTGGAAGATAGAAATTGATGCACAAGTTATCTCATTGTGAAATGTGAAGTGTGAACACACACACACACACAGATGCCAGGCACACTTTCTTGCATTTTCTTTTCAGCCAAACAGTGAGCATAATGGTTCTCTTAGGATGAGGATCCATTTGGCTGATATGAACATTGGCATTTTTTGTTTGTGTTGTTGAACTGTGTTCACACAAATAGTGCAGTTGTCTTGTTCTTCATTGGATCTTCCATTATCTTTTTAGTGCTCAACTACTTTTCAAAGACACAATCTCAAGAGTGTTTAATGATTTAATTATATACTAAAAATTAATTAATTTTTGTTAAATCATTGAACTAAAAAATTATTAACCATGAGTGGAGAGACTTCTGAAATATTAACCAAGTTCTGGAAAAATTATCACATAGGTTTACCTCATATCCTACTTGATATGTTCATACAATTCTATTGGTTTCATACCTATTATTTCTTATACATTACATAAAATAACCAATAGATAATTGAAAAAATACACAACATAATTGAAAATTTTAAAAGACAAAATAATTCCTCCTAAGTTTTAAGTGACTTAAAAAATAATGTGGTATAATTTTAATAGTAAAAAAATAATAATAAGTTGGGTTGTTCGATGTCATCATCATGTATAGTTCCAATTGTGAGATAAGTCAAGGCTAAGTAGGTTTCACATTTTTTTTTTATTGGTCCATATCCATATGAGATAGTTTTGGAACGATGTGAATCACTTACCCAAAACGAGGCCCATTTTAACATCCAATGGTACCCCCAAAATGGCCTCCCAAGTTTTCAATTTGGTTGGCATCACATCAATTTTGATATTAAAAATCTAGCAAGCTCCCAAAATTCTGTCTCAATATAATTTTAGTCATATCATTATATTTTGAGATTTTCATGAATGAGAATTCTTAATATCTCATATTGAAATAGAGAAACAGAGATAATTGAAAACAAATAATCTCTTAACCAATCTAGTTAGATAATCTTATTTCGGGCAGTAAAATCTCTATTCAAATCTATTTTGTCCCTTTTCTCCTACCAACTCTAAGATTCACTTTCTCCACCCACTTCTAAGATTCATTGTGTGATTTGATTGAAAGGATGATTTAGGCAGATGATCCGATCTTATTAGAATAGCACTTCAACGTTTAATCAAGCATAACATTAGATAAATTAAAACAAATGATACTTGAAAAGTAGCCATTATTGGGTCCTATCACTTTATAAACAAAAAAAACCCATCATTGTAATTTACATTTTCAAGATTATTATTACTACATTCTGATATACAATTCTGTATAGTTTTTTTTATTTGTGAATCACTTTTTAGCAATTTTTTAATGGTCAATTAAGATTGTTTTTTTCTTGGTAGCTCAAGCTCTAGGGTTGCCATTTTTTAGCCCATATTTACAATCAATTGGATCAGATTACAGACATGGGGCCAACTTTGCAACATTGGCATCAATAGTTCTCCTGCCAAAAAGTTCCCTATTTGTCTCTGGGCTAAGCCCTTTTGCTCTGGCCATTCAGCTCAACCAAATGAAGCATTTCAAGGTTAAAGTTGATGAACCTCAATCTAATGGTAAAAATCGAGTGCACCATGGTGCTTCTACATTCAATTGATTATTTTGTCTACTCTTATTTGGGTGGAGAATATTTTTGACATTTTTTAATATTTAGTATGATGAAAAGTGAAGTCAATAGAAAGTATTTTCTATTGTCATTAAAAAACCGAGTTAATTTTGGCTGAAAGCATTTTTTACCACCACCACTTACAATCATTGTCGTTGCCACCACCTTTGCTTCACCCACACCACCTTACTATCACTACTAGAACCACCAATACTATGATTTTCAAGATTACAACTAAACACAACAAAGTGTTTTTTTGCAGAAGACGTTTTTTGAAAAATATGTTTGATAAAATGATGCATAACATTATATATTTTTATTTTATATTTTATAATTAATATTTAGTTAGGCATATTTAATTCAGTATATAATAGTATAGATTTATTTAATTTCTTAATTTTGATTTGATGCAATTTTTGTATTCTATTAGCTATGATTTTTATTTATTATCTTATTAGTTTCTTATTCTCCAAGAAATAGGTTAACTATAAAGTTGTAAGCCTTAAGAGTTATGGAGTTGAAGTTGATATTTGATAAATAAAAATTGAGAGTTTTCTTAATATTATTCGTTCGTAGGGAGAATATTTTTAATTCGAATTTGATCGTGGTTCAATTTTGTTCTTTGCTCCTCTTTTCGATACATTTCCCTACATCATAAAATATATATATTTTTTAAAAATGATTTTTATCAAAAAAAAAAAAAATGTATACTTCTAATGAGAATGTGAACTTTATTTTTTTTAGGTAGATAACTTTGAATGTTGATTGATTTACAGGATCAAACAATCTTCCACAGACAGACATATTTGGAAAATCAATATTCACGTTCTATATTGGTCAGAATGACTTCACTTCCAACTTAGGATCTCTTGACATGAGTGGGTTAAAAATTATGCTTTCTCAAGTGGTTTCCCAAATTGCCGCCACCATTAAGGTCAGCATTTTCACCGACTTGGGTTTTGTCAATAGAGTATAAATTCACAATAAAAATGCTAAAAACACATTACTTTGTTATGCATTTCACCAGAATGAATGTAATTTTGTGCACCCTTTTTTAAAATTGTTTTTTAGTGGAAAATTTTGCGTTTTTAGCATTAATGTTTGTGAAAAAAATTATATGGACTCAATAGACAAATATACTTAATCTTGCATTAAAATGGAGTTGTTGACAATATTACATTCGTCCTAGATAAAGTTTATATTCCAGTAAAATGAATGCACTACTGCTAGTGCTACATTCGGTAGACTTTTTTAAAAAATTTATGTGTTTCTTTTTATTGATTTACAATATATCACAAAATTAGGTTGCATAATAAATGGACCAATGACTTGAATATATATATCATGAAATTTGGTACTTAGTGGTGTTTTAGAAAGTTGGAAAAAAGCTGATTTTTTTGATAACTTTTTTGACAAAAAACTAAGTTATTTTGGGTAAAAAAAAAACTGACTTTTTTTAAACTAAAAACACTAAAATATCAAAAAATTAGTTTTTTTTAGTGTGGTTCTAAAAGACCCCTAATCTTGCACCAAAGTGGAGTACGGGTAGCACTGCATTTGATCTTGATAGGGCTCACACTCAAGGAGAATGAATGCACTGTTGTCAGAACTACACTCACCGCACTTTTATCAAAAAGTTTAGAATAAATTTTACTTTACTTCTTATGATTTTGAACCATATGCAATTTATTCTTAATGTTTAGAAATTAACTATATAACTCCTATATGATTTGTAAACTAAAGTCTACTGTTTATTTTTTCATCCAAATTAACTGACTATCGGTTCACACGCTCATGAAGAGAATAAGTTTTATTTAAAACTAAAATACCTTTACACATCTTTAAATTTACAAAAACATGCCATTCTTCCCTAAACCTATATATATACACACATACATACACATAATTTTTTTTTTTTTCATTTGTTCTCTAATGGCTACCACTATATGTATCAATGAAGTTTGTTGGGTCAAAACAGTGGCAAGCAATCAACAAAAACTTTCTAGTGGGGTTCATTTCACCATTCAATTTTTGATTATGGTTGGTAGGTTTGATTAGCTTGATTGTGTTATGAACTTTGGTTGACGTATGGTGGGCTTTTCACTGGACTCTGTTTTGCTATGGGTGACTAATCTTGATTTGATTACATGTGGTGATGAGTTTAATTTCTTTGTTCAATTTTTATTGAATTTCTGGTTGGTGGGTTTAATTACCTTGATTATGTTATGAATTTTGGTTGAATACAGTGGGTTTTTCACCGGTCTAATTTTCCAATGACTCTTGAAAACTAGTGAGCTTCGTCTTCTCAAATTGACTTCGGAGCTGCGTGTGCGAAAACAATTTTAAAAAATTTGAAAACAACTTTCATGTTTGCTAAAAAGCTTGTATTTTTCAGAAAATTTCCAAAACAGTTCATAGAACAAGTATTATCCGAAAATGAAAACCCAACAAAATAATCCCAAAACATCAAAACCCACCAAAGGAAAAAAAGTGCAAGAACCAAACTGAATCAAAATCATAACTTGAAACACTTTGAGAACCAAATCCAGGAATAGAAACATTCACAAATCTGAATAAAAACACAGATCAGAAATAGAAAAAAAGAGAAAAGATTGTGAATCTACAACTCCATGGACAACTCCAGCCTTTTTGGTTGAATACGGTGGGTAATCCATGAGCAATTGACTTCCCATGGAAATTGTGCAAGTGTATTGGTGAGCAAGAGGAAGAAGACGAGAGTATAAAGGTTAATTTACATGTTTTGTTAATAGAAGTTAGTGTGCATTTTAGTTCACAAATCACGTGCAGGGTTATGTGATTATTTTTAAATAATAGGGAATAAACCGTGTATGACCCAAACCATAAGGGGTGAAGTGAAATTTGCTCAAAAATTTATATAATTTACAATGTCCACCAAACTTAGACTGCATAATATATGGTCTAGTGACCTTAATGTTTATGGAAATTCAAGGAATTATACGGGCTAGGAGGACGGACATTTCTGGTACTTAATCTAGCACTGGTGGGTTGTTACCCGTCGCTTTTGGCGGAGCTACCACACAACAGCTTTGACCTTGACGCATTCGGATGGGTAATTTCCTATAACAATGCAGTGGTGGACTACAACAACATGTTGAAGGAAGCTCTGAATCAAACTAGACAAGCAATCCCAGATGCTTCTCTGATATGTGTGGATACTCATGCTGTTCTGCTGGAGCTCTTCCAGCACCCTACATCTTATGGTATGGTTCGATTCAAACCAATGCCTCAAAAAAGTCACATAACTCATATCATACCATGTGTATCTTCAATTTATGGGATTGACAACTAATGTATACATGTACTAGTAAAATTATGTCCTTGAATCACTTCATTATTTAGAAACAACATTAATCGTTAGATTTTCAACTATATTATATAGGACATTTTCATAATTGTTAAATTTATTCAATTTAAATTCTTAATTATGGCATATAAGACATTTTTTAAAAACTGGTCTGTTTTATTTTTTAAAAACTGGTCTGTTTTATTATATAAATAATAATAATTAGAATTGCTTACAAAGTTGGTACTACTTATACTTTTATAAAAGTTGCAAACGTGAGTTTTTAAATTTGTGGATTGTTTATGAAAGAAAAAGATAAAATAATAAGTAAGATTAGTCTGGTTGGCCAGAACTTTTGCACTAAATTACAAGGTTAAGAATTTGATTCCCTGTTCCTTATACTAGAGGCTTGAAAAAAAAGAAAAGAAAAAGAAAAAGCAAGAGATATAAATAAAAAAATTTCCCACCTTTCCTTTCTTTTTTATTCTCTCCTCAAATTCTTCATGAATACACTATGGAAAAGTGAGGAAGTTGAAACCATAGTCTTCTACCTTGAAACCCTACTATTCATCCAAAAGGGGTTCTTTCCTTGAATCCATATAGAGATAAGAGATATTATTTCTCTGTAATTTTACAATAATGTAAAAAGTATTAACTAATGTACTTGCAAACATGTCAACTATATCATATTGCAATTTATGTTTTTGTTGCCACTATTTATTTTTCATTATTTTGACACACAAATAGAACAAGTTCAAGGTTGTCACACTCACATGTTTGATGATGAAACAGGATTGAAGTATGGTCCAAGAGCATGTTGTGGATATGGGGATGGAGATTACAATTTTGACCCTAAGGTGTACTGTGGAAACACTAAGGTGATCAATGGGAGTACTCTCACAGCAACAGCTTGTAGTGATCCGTACAACTATGTGAGTTGGGATAGAATACATGCCACTGAGGCTGCAAACAAGCTTGTCACATATGCTATTCTCAACAGCTCTTACTTTGATCCTCCATTTCCTCTTCATCAGCTTTGTGATCTCAAACCTATAGACTAATGTATTTATCTTTCTGAACTTAGGATTGTAATAAATAATACAACAATGTGTTAATTTCACTTTACCCCCTCAATTTTAAAACGTACATTTAGACATTTTTCTTCTCTCCACGAATGAAATGAAAGAGAAAGAATCTCATTTCATTCGTGGAAAGAAGGAAAAGGTCTAAATGTACGTTTTAAAATTGAGGGGGTAAAGTGAAATTAACCCATTGTTGTATTATTTATTACAATCCTAAGTTCAGAAAGATAAATACATTAGTCTATAGGTTTGAGATCACAAAGCTGATGAAGAGGAAATGGAGGATCAAAGTAAGAGCCGTTGAGAATAGCATATGTGACAAGCTTGTTTGCAGCCTCAGTGGCATGTATTCCATCCCAACTCACATAGTTGTACAGATCACTACAAGCTGTTGCTGTGAGAGTACTCCCATTGATCACCTTAGTGTTTCCACAGTACACCTTAGGGTCAAAATTGTAATCTCCATCCCCATATCCACAACATGCTCTTGGACCATACTTCAATCCTGTTTCATCATCAAACATGCGAGTGTGACAACCTTGAACTTGTTCTATTTGTGTGTCAAAATAATGAAAAATAAATAGTGGCAACAAAAACATAAATTGCAATATGATATAGTTGACATGTTTGCAAGTACATTAGTTAATACTTTTAACATTATCGTAAAATTACAAAGAAATAATATCTCTAATCTCTATATGGATTCAAGGGAAGAACCCTTTTTGGATGAATAGTAGGGTTTCAAGGTAGAAGACTATGGCTTCAACTACCTCACTTTTCCCTAGTGTATTCATGAAGAATTTGTGGAGAGAAAATAAAAAAGAAAGGAAAGGTGGGAAATTTTTTTATTTATATCTCTTGCTTTTTCTTTTTCTTTTTTTTTTTTTCAAGCCTCTAGTATAAGGAACAGGGAATCAAATTCTTAACCTCGTAATTTAGTGCAAAAGTTCTGGCCAACTAGACTAATCTTACTTATTATTTTATCTTTTTATTTCATAAACAATCCACAAATTTAAAATCTCATGTTTGCAACTTTTATAAAAGTATAAGTAGTACCAACTTTGTACGCAATTCTAATTATTATTATTTATATAATAAAACAGACCAGTTTTTAAAAAATTTCTTATATGCCATAATTAAAATTTTAAATTGAATAAATTTAACAATTATGAAAATGTCCTATATAATATAGTTGAAAATCTAACGATTAATGTTGTTTCCAAATAATAAAGTGATTCAAGGACATAATTTTACTAGTACATGTATACATTAGTTGTCAATCTCATAAATTGAAGATACACATGGTATGATATGAGTTATGTGACTTTTTTGAGGCATTGGTTTGAATCGAACCATACCATGAGATGTGGGGTGCTGGAAGAGCTCCAGCAGAACAGCATGAGTATCCACATATATCAAAGAAGCATCTGGGATTGCTTGTCTGGTTTGATTTAGAGCTTCCTTCAACATGTTGTTGTAGTCCACCACTGCATTGTTATAGGAAATTACGCATCCGAATGCGTCAAGGTCGGAGCTATTGTGTGGTAGCTCCGCCAAAAGCGACGGGTAACAACCCACTGGTGCTAGATTAAGTACCAGAAATGTCCGTCCTCCTAGCCCGTATAATTCCTTGAATTTCCACAAACATTAAGGTCACTAGACCATATATTATGCAGTCTAAGTTTGGTGGACATTGTAAATTATATAAATTTTTGAGCAAATTTCACTTCACCCCTTATGGTTTGGGTCATACACGGTTTATTCCCTATTATTTAAAAATAATCACATAACCCTGCACGTGATTTGTGAACTAAAATGCACACTAACTTCTATTAACAAAACATGTAAATTAACCTTTATACTCTCGTCTTCTTCCTCTTGCTCACCAATACACTTGCACAATTTCCATGGGAAGTCAATTGCTCATGGATTACCCACCGTATTCAACCAAAAAGGCTGGAGTTGTCCATGAAGTTGTAGATTCACAATCTTTTCTCTTTTTTTCTATTTCTGATTTGCGTTTTTGTTCAGATTTGTGAATGTTTCTATTCCTGGATTTGGTTCTCAAAGTGTTTCAAGTTATGATTTTGATTCAGTTTGGTTCTTGCACTTTTTTTCCTTTGGTGGGTTTTGATGTTTTGGGATTATTTTGTTGGGTTTTCATTTTCGGATAATACTTGTTCTATGAACTGTTTTGGAAATTTTCTGAAAAATACAAGCTTTTTAGCAAACATGAAAGTTGTTTTCAAATTTTTTAAAATTGTTTTCGCACACGCAGCTTCGAAGTCAATTTGAGAAGACGAAGCTCACCAGTTTTCAAGAGTCATTGGAAAACCAGACCGATGAAAAACCCACTGTATTCAACCAAAATTCATAACATAATCAAGGTAATTAAACCCACCAACCAGAAATTCAATAAAAATTGAACAAAGAAATTAAACTCATCGCCACATGTAATCAAATCAAGATTAGTCACCCATAGCAAAACAGAGTCCAGTGAAAAGCCCACCATACGTCAACCAAAGTTCATAACACAATCAAGCTAATCAAACCTACCAACCATAATCAAAAATTGAATAATGAAATCAAACCCACTAGAAAGTTTTTGTTGATTGCTTGCCACTGTTTTGACCCAACAAACTTCATTGATACATATAGTGGTAGCCATTAGAGAACAAATGAAAAAAAAAAAAAATTTATGTGTATGTATGTGTGTATATATATAGGTTTAGGGAAGAATGGCATGTTTTTGTAAATTTAAAGATGTGTAAAGGTATTTTAGTTTTAAATAAAACTTATTCTCTTCATGAGCGTGTGAACCGATAGTCAGTTAATTTGGATGAAAAAATAAACAGTAGACTTTAGTTTACAAATCATATAGGAGTTATATAGTTAATTTCTAAACATTAAAAATAAATTGCATATGGTTCAAAATCATAAGAAGTAAAGTAAAATTTATTCTAAACTTTTTGATAAAAGTGCGGTGAGTGTAGTTCTGACAACAGTGCATTCATTCTCCTTGAGTGTGAGCCCTATCAAGATCAAATGCAGTGCTACCCGTACTCCACTTTGGTGCAAGATTAGGGGTCTTTTAGAACCACACTAAAAAAAAACTAATTTTTTGATATTTTAGTGATTTTAGTTAAAAAAAAGTCAGTTTTTTTTACCCAAAATAACTTAGTTTTTTGTCAAAAAATTTATCAAAAAAATCAACTTTTTACCAACTTTCTAAAACACCACTAAGTACCAAATTTCATGATATATATATTCAAGTCATTGGTCCATTTATTATGCAACTAATTTTGTGATATATTGTAAATCAATAAAAAGAAACACATAAATTTTTTTAAAAAGTCTACCGAATGTAGCACTAGCAGTAGTGCATTCATTTTACTGGAATATAAACTTTATCTGGGACGAATGTAATATTGTCAACAACTCCATTTTAATGCAAGATTAAGTATATTTGTCTATTGAGTCCATATAATTTTTTTCACAAACATTAATGCTAAAAACGCAAAATTTTCCACTAAAAAACAATTTTAAAAAAGGGTGCACAAAATTACATTCATTCTGGTGAAATGCATAACAAAGTAATGTGTTTTTAGCATTTTTATTGTGAATTTATACTCTATTGACAAAACCCAAGTCGGTGAAAATGCTGACCTTAATGGTGGCGGCAATTTGGGAAACCACTTGAGAAAGCATAATCTTTAACCCACTCATGCCAAGAGATCCTAAGTTGGAAGTGAAGTCATTCTGACCAATATAGAACGTGAATATTGATTTTCCAAATATGTCTGTCTGTGGAAGATTGTTTGATCCTGTAAATCAATCAACATTCAAAGTTATCTACCTAAAAAAAATAAAGTTCACATTCTCATTAGAAGTATACATTTTTTTTTTTTTTGTTGATAAAAATCATTTTTTTTAAAAATATATATTTTATGATGTAGGGAAATGTATCGAAAAGAGGAGCAAAGAACAAAATTGAACCACGATCAAATTCGAATTAAAAATATTCTCCCTACGAATGAATAATATTAAGAAAACTCTCAATTTTTATTTATCAAATATCAACTTCAACTCCATAACTCTTAAGGCTTACAACTTTATAGTTAACCTATTTCTTGGAGAATAAGAAACTAATAAGATAATAAATAAAAATCATAGCTAATAGAATACAAAAATTGCATCAAATCAAAATTAAGAAATTAAATAAATCTATACTATTATATACTGAATTAAATATGCCTAACTAAATATTAATTATAAAATATAAAATAAAAATATATAATGTTATGCATCATTTTATCAAACATATTTTTCAAAAAACGTCTTCTGCAAAAAAACACTTTGTTGTGTTTAGTTGTAATCTTGAAAATCATAGTATTGGTGGTTCTAGTAGTGATAGTAAGGTGGTGTGGGTGAAGCAAAGGTGGTGGCAACGACAATGATTGTAAGTGGTGGTGGTAAAAAATGCTTTCAGCCAAAATTAACTCGGTTTTTTAATGACAATAGAAAATACTTTCTATTGACTTCACTTTTCATCATACTAAATATTAAAAAATGTCAAAAATATTCTCCACCCAAATAAGAGTAGACAAAATAATCAATTGAATGTAGAAGCACCATGGTGCACTCGATTTTTACCATTAGATTGAGGTTCATCAACTTTAACCTTGAAATGCTTCATTTGGTTGAGCTGAATGGCCAGAGCAAAAGGGCTTAGCCCAGAGACAAATAGGGAACTTTTTGGCAGGAGAACTATTGATGCCAATGTTGCAAAGTTGGCCCCATGTCTGTAATCTGATCCAATTGATTGCAAATATGGGCTAAAAAATGGCAACCCTAGAGCTTGAGCTACCAAGAAAAAAACAATCTTAATTGACCATTAAAAAATTGCTAAAAAGTGATTCACAAATAAAAAAAACTATACAGAATTGTATATCAGAATGTAGTAATAATAATCTTGAAAATGTAAATTACAATGATGGGTTTTTTTGTTTATAAAGTGATAGGACCCAATAATGGCTACTTTTCAAGTATCATTTGTTTTAATTTATCTAATGTTATGCTTGATTAAACGTTGAAGTGCTATTCTAATAAGATCGGATCATCTGCCTAAATCATCCTTTCAATCAAATCACACAATGAATCTTAGAAGTGGGTGGAGAAAGTGAATCTTAGAGTTGGTAGGAGAAAAGGGACAAAATAGATTTGAATAGAGATTTTACTGCCCGAAATAAGATTATCTAACTAGATTGGTTAAGAGATTATTTGTTTTCAATTATCTCTGTTTCTCTATTTCAATATGAGATATTAAGAATTCTCATTCATGAAAATCTCAAAATATAATGATATGACTAAAATTATATTGAGACAGAATTTTGGGAGCTTGCTAGATTTTTAATATCAAAATTGATGTGATGCCAACCAAATTGAAAACTTGGGAGGCCATTTTGGGGGTACCATTGGATGTTAAAATGGGCCTCGTTTTGGGTAAGTGATTCACATCGTTCCAAAACTATCTCATATGGATATGGACCAATAAAAAAAAAAATGTGAAACCTACTTAGCCTTGACTTATCTCACAATTGGAACTATACATGATGATGACATCGAACAACCCAACTTATTATTTTTTTTTTACTATTAAAATTATACCACATTATTTTTTAAGTCACTTAAAACTTAGGAGGAATTATTTTGTCTTTTAAAATTTTCAATTATGTTGTGTATTTTTTCAATTATCTATTGGTTATTTTATGTAATGTATAAGAAATAATAGGTATGAAACCAATAGAATTGTATGAATATATCAGGTAGGATATGAGGTAAACCTATGTGATAATTTTTCCAGAACTTGGTTAATATTTCAGAAGTCTCTCCACTCATGGTTAATAATTTTTTAGTTCAATGATTTAACAAAAATTAATTAATTTTTAGTATATAATTAAATCATTAAACACTCTTGAGATTGTGTCTTTGAAAAGTAGTTGAGCACTAAAAAGATAATGGAAGATCCAATGAAGAACAAGACAACTGCACTATTTGTGTGAACACAGTTCAACAACACAAACAAAAAATGCCAATGTTCATATCAGCCAAATGGATCCTCATCCTAAGAGAACCATTATGCTCACTGTTTGGCTGAAAAGAAAATGCAAGAAAGTGTGCCTGGCATCTGTGTGTGTGTGTGTGTTCACACTTCACATTTCACAATGAGATAACTTGTGCATCAATTTCTATCTCCCAACAAAGAAAATGCAAGTTTGCAAAGAAATTAACTCAATAAAGAAATTAATTATCTAAAAATTTACCTAAGAAATCAATCATGAGCCTCCCATCAGTAGCCCGACCGGCCGGTTTCTTGAAGTAGGTCATCCCATAAGGCCCGGACTGTGCGGGAAAAGCTGCCCAAAACCCGCCCGTGTCGGAATTCGAATTGCCAAAGTTGAAAATAGCCTCAAAAGCACATTTGCAATCTGCTAGTCGTCCTGATATTGCCATAAACATCGTAAAAACGGCTAAGAGTCGCCGGAAAGTGACTGGAATTTGGAATGAGCAAAAACCCATTTGGGAAAGAGGTTGTTTTATCATATAAAAGTGCTAGAAAATGCCCACAAAGCTCATGAGATTGAGAGAACTTAGCTTTTTGTTGAATTATTGCACACTGGCCTTACATTCATATATAGGAGGAAGCAAACACTTTTTAGAGTAAGGACAGTGAGACACACACATGACCATGTAACTATTTGATTACTGATCGTCCGGCCGGTCATTCGGCCGTTTGTCCAGCAAAAAAGCTGACAACCGCGGTTGTCACCTTGTCGATCGCGGCTGTCAACTTTTTTACTGAACAACTGGTGCACAGAAATTAAAGTCATTCGAGCTAAGGTCATATTCGAGGTACGTAACATTGCTCTACTATCATTTAATAACGTATTATTATGTAGACATAATAAACTATATTATGTGTATATATGTGGTTACAAATTTATCTGAAAACATGTAATTATATTTGAATAATGAGATTCACTATCTTCAAGAGTAGCTCGCCTATTAAACAAGTTAAATAGTCTAATATTTAAAATAAAATATAAAAAAAAAATTCCTTAATTTTAAGATATTTCTAACAATAAATCTTACTATTATTAAATCACAGCTGGTAAGAAAATAAGAAATATACAAATTTTTCATCAATCATTTTTTTCATTCTTATCTACCAAACTAACTAGGCATGTGAAGAAAAAAAAAAAAAGGTCAAAAATTGATAAGAGTGTTTTGGTGGGATTATAAAGTTCAAATAAAAGCCAAAAACTCCTCACTGTCCAGTGGGGACTTGTGCAGCCATCACTTTGTTGTAGGCATATGCTGCTCTCATCACAACTGGCTGAGTGGACTCTGCTGCCTTTGTTTTTGTGCAATTTTGCAATTGATCATAAGTATCTATTCTACAAATAGAATAAAGTAAATAAAAAATTTTGATATGAATTCTTTGGGTCACTTTGTTTCTATTCTAACTAGTTTTTATATCAGTCACTGTAACCGCAAACCATATGGGTTTGAACACACTTTCTAATATATATATATATACTGGTGTATGTTCGTGTCTGAAGGCACGGTGCAACTAACGATGAGATTAATAAATGAAATAAAATAAAATTCACTACACCTAGTATATCAGAAACATAAGAAAAGGTAAAACAATAAAGCAAGGACCACAAAACAAAACAAAAAAAACAATATGGCTATGTAAAAATAAAAAATAAAAAATAATAATTTAAAAAGTTTAGAGTACTTTTGCAGAATCCACCCCTCCTTTAGTCTCACAGGTCTGTGAGCTTTGGATCTGATGAATAAATAGAGAAGATGACTATGGAGCTTTTAGGGTATTCTCTAAGTTGTTTCCACCATTGTTGTGGGTCAAGAAATTCATCAAAAAAGGGGAAAATAGAACTTGAAAGATAAAATACATATTCTCATACATAAATAAGCACAAACCTAGTGATTACAAACTTTCTCCCCAAGTTTTTGAATTGATTTTTATGAACACAAACACAAATGTAACATAAATGACAAAATTGGAGCTAATATGTACAAACAAATCTGGCAATTTTATCACACTTCAAACAACTCAAACCCAGATTAATAAAGCTTAACACATATCAAGATACATAAACAAAAGTGATGATAAACAAAAACATCAATTTAAACCCACATGACCTCAATTTCACCAACAAACAACAATTTATCCAACTAAAATTAAAAATAAAAAACTTGAAGCATATATATATATATATCTATATACATCACATTCAAACAAATTGGTTGAGTTTGAAATGCACTAGAATCAAGATGAAATCAAACTCATTTTCAGATTTCAGATATCAAACCCATTTAAAAAAACCAATTCCATATGCACAAAATCACAAAAATTGACCTTTCAAATGAAATGCTGAAAAAGTCAGACATGACACTGTTGTACATATTCACCCAAAAAATGACACTGTTGTACAAAGAATAAACATTTCAAGAAATGGTGATAGAAATCTTTGGATTTGAGGCTTGTTTTGATCTCTTATCCTGATCCAAAGTATACCACTTTTTCTCTTTTCATTGTTATTGACATGTTTTTTTTACAAAAAATAGTTATCTGCTTTAAGAGTCTTACCCCCAAGACTTTCTGAATTCTATTGATGGGCAAAATATTTTCTTCATATCTAACTCAACCCAAAACTTTCTTAAAAAGTCTGATGGCCTCTAACCCTTCATATATTCAGAATATAACCCACAAATGTTTTGAAATTTCAATGTGACTATGGCTTTTATTAAACTATATTGTTGCCTACAGTCATAGCATTGCATGCATTAGCATTTTCGATAATACATGCTTGTTCTTTACCAAGATCGACAAAAAATAACAATTAAAGTTGATTACTATTAGTGCAGGAAAATAAACAAATCCAAAAGCCCTACCCAGTTGATTACTATTACTATCAATAGCGTAAAACATTGCCACAGTTTTCTTGGCAACCAAACAGGGCCTTTAGTGAAATATCAATATCACATAAAACTAACCTCGAAAATAACTAAGGTATATAATCCATCATTATTAAATTCACCTCCAAACCCTAAAATCAAATCATCAAAAACCACAATATAAATCACACACACACACACACACACACACACACACACACACACACACACACTCACAAATTGTATTTCTTCTTTCTTTTCGTCTACTTTCTCAGCAACCAAACAAATGGAATAAGCTTTAAAAAAATTAAAAATTCTTACATTGAATCCAACGGAGCTCTTCTCTATATCCAAATCGAGATATTGTAGAGCTCTGCTCCCACTCTTTACAACCGTAACTGAAAAATTCCAATCCAATCAATTTCAGCAAACAAATCAAAAATCACTAAGAGATTTCAAGTAGTATAAGTAGTATTCATCAATTTCATTTCTACTAGCAGGTTATGCCTTGTTTGGTTGCCAAAATAATGAAGGAAAATAAATAAATCCAAAAGCCCTACCCAAGTGATTACTATTACTATCAACAACATAAAACATAGTTTTCTTGGCAACCAAACAAGGCCTTTAGTGAAATACCAATATCACATAAAACTAACCTTGATCTTCTTGAGCAGTTCATATCCAATCATTCCAGGCGTTGAATAATCCTTCATTATAAAATTCACCTCCAAACCCTAAAATCAAATCATCAAAAACCACAATATAAATCACCAATAGACACACACACAAAATGTATTTCTTCTTCATTTTCCTCCACTTTCTCAGCAACCAAACAAATCGAATATGCATTAAAAAAAATTAAAATTTCTTACATTGAATCCGACGAAGCTCTTCTCTGCTCCCATTCTCTACAGCCGTAATTGAAAAATTCCAATCCAATCGATTTAAGCAAACAAATCAAAAATCGCTAAGAGATCTTCAATATGTATATGTACCTCTGCAAGAAGAGATCTTCACCAATCGTTCGATCACCCTCTGGTCCACGTGGCTGTCATCAACGGCGAGAACATGGAGTTCTCGTTGTTAGTGTATATATTATGTTAGTGTATATATTTGGTATATAATGTATTTCCAATACACCTACCACACCTACCACACCTACTCCACCTACCACACCTACTACACCTACTACACCAACCACACCTACCACACCTACTACACCAACCACACCTACTACACCAACACTAATGTATTCTCTCCTATATATAGGAGCTCTTTGTACACAATTCATACATAAGATTTACAACAATATTCTTCTCTCTTTTATCTTTCTCTATACACCATTCTAATATGGTATCAGAGCTATGAATTTTCTCTTCCCTCTTTTCTTTTGTTTATCACCAGAATACGTCTTGTTCTGTCTGGTTCTTCATTTTGAATACTGATTACACACTATCAAGCTCTCTAAATATTTTTCCTCCAACCAACGCCATCATCTTGCTCGGAATCTCCTCGCGATCCCAACGCCATCATGGATCGCTCCGACTCTGCTCATCCCATTTCGGTACTCCTTGATGGATCTAATTATGTTCTCTGGGCTCAAGCCATGTCTGGATTTCTCAAAGGCCGCAAATTATGCTGCATTATTACTGGGGATGTACTTAAACCTACAAAGGGAGCTGAGGAACTTGCAGCAACTTTTTCCGATCGCTTAGAAGATTGGGACAGTAAAAATTATCAGATCATCACTTGGTTTCGAAATACCTCTGTCACATCTATCAGTCTTCAGTTCGGTCACTTTCAACTTGACTCAGTTGCTACCCCTGCTAAAGATATTTGGGACTTTCTCAAAGAACGGTATCAAACTACTGGACTTGCACATCAGTATCAGCTTCAGAGTCACCTCCATCGCATGCGACAGGAGCCTGGTCAGTCTATTAATGATTTTTTGTCTCAAATATATTCGGTATGGGATCAGCTTGCTCTTTCTGAACCTACCTGGCCCCATTCTGAAGATGCTGCTTTATTTATTGAGTATCGCAATCAGCAACGGTTGGTTCAGTTTCTCATGGCTCTCACCCTTCATTTTGAGCCAGTACGTGCATCTCTCCTGCATCGCACTCCCTTGCCTTCTCATGAGCAAGCTATATTTGAACTTCTATCTGAGGAAACTCGTCTTGGTCCTTTCTCTACGCTACATATAGACTCCGTTCTCGCCACTCCTCAGATACGGAGCTCATCTTCTCTCCCACAACCTCCTCAGTGCATTTATTGTCAGAATCGCGGGCTCCCTTCTGTTCATCTTCTGGTTCACTGTTCAGTCCGGCCTTGCCCCTACTGCAACAAAACTGCCCCCGGCTATCTCATGCATGATTGTTTTCGCAATCCATCACGTGCATCCTCTACTGGCCAATCCTCTCGTGGATCTCACTCACGGGGACGTTCTTACCATTCCGGGAATCAGTCTCGGTCTATGCCTGCTCATCGCACTGCTGCTGCTACTCCTGAGGGCATATCCTCGTCTGACCCTTTGGATCCTTCCACCCCGGCCTTCTCTCAAACAGATGTTGAAACCCTAATTAAACAGTTTCTCTCCACTTCTGGTACTCCTTCTACTGCTTTGTCTGTCACCTCAAGTACATCTTCGTGGTACTTTGATTCTGCATGTTGTAACCATATGACTTCTGACTCTACTATTTTTTCTTCCACTTCTTTTTCTCTTCCTCTTCCTTCCATACATACTGTTGATGGTTCTCTTATGACTGTAAGTCATATTGGTTCTGTCTCTACATCTCACTTGTCCTTATCCCATGTCTATCTTATTCCTGCTCTCACTTTAAACCTTATTTCCATTAGTCAATTATGTGAACATGGTCTAACTGTCACATTTTCTACTCATGGTTGTTTGGTGCAGGATCCTCGGACAGGACAGACCCTTGGGATTGGCCGTAAGCATGGACGTCTCTACGAGCTCATTCATCTTCATGTTCCAGTCTCCACTCCATTGGCTACCCCTACGTCTGCTTCCTCTATCTCTACATTATCACCTTTTAATCTTTGGCATTGTCGGTTAGGTCATGTTTCTGTCAATCGATTGAAAGCTTTAATTTCTAGTGGTCAGTTAGGTCATGTCTCTTCAGATACTTTGGATTGTGTTTCTTGTCAACTTGCCAAACAACCAGCTTTGTCCTTTAATAACAGTACTTCTATTTCTTATGCTCCTTTTGATCTTGTACATTCTGATATTTGGGGCCCATCTCCTACACCCACCATGGGGGGAGCACGCTATTTTGTTATTTTTGTTGATGATTTTTCTCGTTATACTTGGATATTTCTTATGAAAAATCGTTCGGAACTCAAACAACTTTATTACAATTTTTCCAAAATGGTTCAAACCCACTTTTCCAAAACTATAAAAATCTTCCGTTCTGATAATGCTATGGAATACAGGGATTCTGACTTTTTATCTTTTCTTCAGTGTCATGGTACTCAGCCTCATCGTTCTTGTGCCGGTAAGTCTCAACAAAATGGACATGCTGAACGAAAACATAGGCATATTCTTGATACTACTCGGGCTCTTCTCCTTTCTTCCTCTTGTCCTGAAAAATTTTGGGGGGAAGGTGCTCTTACTGCAGTTTACACCATCAACTATGTTCCAACCCCAGTCCTTCATAATCACACACCCTATGAGCGATTATATGGTACCTCTCCCTCTTACACTGCTCTTCGGGTCTTTGGGTCTGCATGTTTTGTTCTTCTCCAACCCCATGAACACACCAAACTAGAACCTCGTTCTCGTCTATGTTGTTTTCTGGGATATGGTATTGAACATAAAGGTTATCGATGTTGGGATCCGATTTCTAAACGTCTTCGTATCTCTCGCCGCGTAGTCTTTTGGGAACATAAAATGTTTGCCTCGCTATTTTCCTTTCACTTATCTTCTCCAGATTCCACTCTCCACTTTACTGATCCCTCTATAGATTTATTTCCAGCTGATTTTGATGCAGGTCTTCCTTCTCCAGACACGTCATTGCTTCCGCCTGATCCCATCGAGCCTGTTCTCCCTGATGGTCCTCATGATGTCTCTTTGGAACCCTTGCCTCTTCAGCCTCCTTCTTCTAGTCGTCCACAAAGGGTAACACAACCTAATGTTCGTCTTCGTGATTATATTGTTGGTTCTACTGCCTTTTCTACTTATGAGCCTTCATCCTATCGTGAGGCCTGTTCTAATCCTCTTTGGCAGCAAGCTATGGCTAATGAATTGCAGGCATTAGACACAACTCATACTTGGCAAGTTGTTGATCTTCCCCCTGGTAAGACTGCAATTGGGTGTAAATGGGTCTATAAAATCAAGACTCATTCTGATGGATCTATTGAGCGCTACAAAGCTCGTTTGGTTGCCCAGGGCTTCACTCAAGAATATGGTATTGATTATGAGGAGACTTTTGCTCCTGTTGCTCGTCTCACTTCTGTCCGTAGCTTGATTGCGGTTGCTGCTGCTCGTAATTGGGGCCTTTTTCAGATGGATGTAAAAAATGCCTTCCTCAATGGTGATCTTCTTGATGAGGTCTATATGCAACCTCCTCCTGGATCCACTATTCCGACCCATAAAGTCTGCAAACTACAACGAGCCTTATATGGACTCAAGCAAGCTCCTCGTGCTTGGTTTGCCAAGTTCAGTGCTACTATACATGACTTTGGCTTCACTTCTAGCCCCTATGACTCGGCTTTATTTAGTCGCACTACTGCTCAAGGCACTACTCTCCTTCTTCTGTATGTGGATGATATGATTATCACCGGAGATTATGCGGCTGGTATTTTTCACCTCAAACAGTTTCTTAGCCAACACTTTGAGATGAAGGATCTTGGTACTCTCAATTATTTCTTGGGTCTTGAAATCTCTCATGATTCATCTAGCTATTTTCTCTCTCAGGCCAAATATGCTTCTAATCTTCTCGCTCGAGCTGCACTTACTGATTGCAAAACTGCTTCTACTCCCATTGATCCTCAGACTCGTCTTACTCCTCTTGATGGCACTCTTCTTCCTAATGCTACCCTTTACCGACAGTTGGTGGGCAGTCTTATCTATCTTACAGTTACTCGACCTGATCTTTGCTGTCCACATTGTCAGTCAGTATATGTCAGCTCCTTGCACACCTCATTATGATGCCTTGCTTCGCATTCTTCACTATCTCAAGGGCACTCTATTTCATGGTCTTCACTATTCCTGTCTATCTTCTCTTAAGCTTCATGCTTATTCTGATGCTGATTGGGCTGGGGATCCCACTGATCGTCGCTCTACTACTGGCTTTTGCTTCTTCCTAGGAGATTCACTTCTTTCTTGGCGTAGCAAGAAACAGACTCTCACTGCTTGCTCTAGTACTGAGGCCGAATATCGCGCTCTTGCAGACACTACCCAGGAACTTCTATGGCTCCGCTGGCTTCTTGCTGATATGGGTGTCACTTCTACTGATGCGACCTCTCTCTACTGTGACAACCAAAGTGCCATTCAAATTGCTCATAATGATGGTTTTTCACGATCGCATTAAACATATTAAGATCGACTATCATTTTATTCGCCAGCATGTTTCTCGTGGCACCGTCCAACTCCATTCTATTGCCTCTGTTGATCAGCCTGCTGATATCTTCACCAAGGCTCATCCCCCTGGTTGTTTCAGTGACTTAGTTTCCAAACTCATGTTGGTTGATGTCTATCCACCTTGAGTTTGAGGGGGGTTGTTAGTGTATATATTATGTTAGTGTATATATTTGGTATATAATGTATTTTCAATACACCTACCACACCTACCACACCTACTCCACCTACTAAACCTACCACACCTACTACACCTACTACACTAACCACACCTACCACACCTACTACACCAACCACACCTACCACACCTACTACACCAACCACACCTACCACGCCTACTACACCAACACCAATGTATTCTCTCCTATATATAGGAGCTCTTTGTACACAATTCATACATAAGATTTACAACAATATTCTTCTCTCTTTTATCTTTCTCTATACATCATTCTAATACTCGTGAACCAGAAAACAATAGATGATTCGAACCCTCAACTTTCGTTGGCGACCTTCGCAGCAAATACTTGCCTGCCGTTCTCACCATTACAAACCAAATAAACCCAGATTGAGAGAGAGAATGGCAGCCGAAATCTATATAATAAAGCATTCTAATAAAAATAGGAAATAAAAATAAACCCCAAATTCAATTGCCTCAATATTTTACACAAATTGATAACCCCAAATTCAATTGCGTCATATCACTTTGTGGACAATAAACCCATTTTAAACCCAGATGGTAAAACTAAAAAGTATATCATGAATGTCAAAAACAATCAAACCTTAAAGCCTTAGGATTCTGAATGACCCACAAAGAAATGAAGCCTCAGGTTGGTGTTGAACGATTGAAGCCATTATAAAGATGATAACAACAATTATAAACAACATACATTGCATGAGAGAGAGAGAGAGAGAGAGAGACCGACCTCACTTGGGAAGATGACGGAACAATCCAAAAATCGAACAATGGAACAATTGTTGGTGTGTATCTGATCTGACTCCTTCGTTGCTCATAACAATAGGTAGATTTTTGGATTGACAAAAGTCTATTGTTCAGAAATTGTTGAGTTCTAAATCCATATTTAAATATTAACTTTAAATTGGAATTTCTGATTCTAAAGGGTGAGAAGAACAGTTGTGATAGAGAGGGGGTTTTTTTTGTTCTGTTGAAGAAGAAGAAGAACAAAGAGTGAGAGAGATAGAGAGGAAAGGCAGGGGGATGCAGACGTGGGAAGCAGAACATAGAGTGAGAGTGAGAGTGAGTGAGAGTGAGAGAGAGAGAGATATGGAGGGAAGGTGGGGACGTAGGTACGTGGGACTTTTTAAAGTGTGAAATAATTGGGCGGGCACTATCATTTATCTTAGCTGTTTATTTAAATACAGAAATAAATTATAACCGTTAAAATATTTTAGTAGGATAAATATCTTTAGGATAAATTTAAAAATTCTCTTCCCCTATTATATAGACATTTAATATAAAGTGAAGGCTAGTAGTGTTGACACAAATATATCTCATATTTTGAATTGTTTCAAAATATCCCTGGTGGTGTATCTGCAACATCAAGCATAACGCAGTGGAAAAATATTATTAGATCATACCTGAGGTGATAGAACCTGAAGTGAAGAATCTTGTGGATAAATTACGTACTTCCATAAATGCAAACAACGAACCTAGCAGTGGAGTGATACTATAATATGAGTATCACCCACACAAGTCACAGTGCAGAGGTTGGATCGTTCTCATATGGGAGAGAGTTAGAGAGAGAGTCTGGGAAAAAAGGTTATGGGTAAAAACCACATAACGTATATGATATCAATATATATCTTAACCATAGAATCTGATATATAACCATATATATCAATCTATCCATATCAGTTGATATGATAGATATAGATATCATGAGTGGTTATCCAAATAAGTTTTGAATTCAAATTCAAACTTACTTGGATAAGGTTCAAAAGGGTTCAAAGGATCATGCCACATGGGTGCCTAATTTTTGACATCTCTCACTCACACATGAGTTGGCATGACACTGCCACATCTCTATCTCAATCTCCTCAAAAATGAACAATCTCATACTAGTCAATGCACCGTACGACCGCTGAGAAACACCTACATGTGGGAGCTCTATACTAGAAACTTAAAATGAGCCAGCATAGAGACATCAACCCAAAAAGAATAGAAATAGTGTCTCATATACCCCAGACCTATCTAATTACACCGGTCCAAAAAACATCTCTAATCCCTCAAAAGAGCATGTTTGACCCTCTCAATTCTTGCAATATATTCACACTCAATCCGCCTTTCATACAAAGCGATGTGAGTTGCCGGCAATGAATATACAACAGTGGTGTAATACTAGATGATCTTCCCTTTGCCCTCATGCCATTTAGTTTAGGATTGACCGCTTTCCCAGTGATGTCCCTTAAGGCCGAATCATACATGACTGCAGGCAACATACCAAAGTAGCAGAACATCAACCCCTTACCTTATGACATAGTCAAAAGTCACAAAAGGGTACATAAATGAAAGTCATATCAATAATGACACGTAAGACTCACACGGTAAGGAAACAGAGATCCATTCTCTCACCTCATTACTCGGTCACCAAGCACATGTAGTATGAATACATGTTACGGTGGAGTAACTCTTCTAAAAGAGTGACGTCATACTCGATACAACGTACAGATCTTAGTCTAGTCGTTTTCTAGCGCCTAACCCGAATTCTCTATTTACTCGCCTTCTAGGAGCCAAATGAGATCTCGCATCTGGTTAATCATAGCAGGCACAACATGGAAAGTGGGTACTAACATCCATGTTTGGTCCTTAACACGACCTCATCTTGGTTGTAACCAAGGCGACATACATAGTGGATAATTTAAGCCTTTCTTGGCTCTAAATAAAAAATAAACCACTAGTCTCATCATTGCTCGCTCTCAAGCGCCAAGGGTGGTTGCTCGTGTGAGTGAGCCAGTCTTGCCTGCTGACATCATCATCTGCTAATCATTATGACACAAACCATAATAGTGTCAACATCCCATCATCTCATAACAAATAAGTGATCGATTTTTTTTTTTTTTTAAAAAAAGACCACAGCTTGCGCAATTCTAGATTCCAAACATAAGCCTTATCAGCATCTCTTGCGATAAGTATATACAATGGAATCCACCATGTGCGCCTCACATGAAGTGATTCAAGATCACTACCTCTTGCGCAATAACCTCTCTAAAGATATTTTGGTGACCAATTTGCGTTCATTCTAGATGTGCCCAACTAGCGCATTGAATCTTACAATGAGCAAATTAATATACTACTAGTAAAGCATTTTATCCACAATCTAATGAGCATGGTCCATAGTTAAACAACTCAGTTGACCATTTACCAAAGATAACACTTATCATGCCGAATACGGCCACATAGCGTACTTCAGGCTCTCGCAACAAAAAAAAAAATAAAAATCAAGGAATATAGGTCATCTATTTCTCCCAAAGACAATCCGAGGATTCACTCAATAGCTAAGGCTCTAGCTTTTACTGATAGGTAAGTCAATGGGTTTGCAATTTTGCATCTAGAATCATTCTAGGATATTCCTTATGTAAGTCATCGAAGACAAACCGAGAATTTTCCCAAAACAATCCCTAAGGATCGTACATCCGAGCATATAAATTACATCACCCATGTCCATCATATCTAAAATAGAGGACTGCCCACCCTAGGTGGTGACAACCTTATAAATTCCTAGCTCATAATGACTAAAGTAAGAAAAAAGTTCTTTTTGGACCATTGATCATGCCTCAGTGGTCTTCATCGATCATCGTCGGCCTATCATGGCTTGACGAAATCTAAGAACCACTATTTGGATAACTGTTTTAGGCTGTAAAAGATTTATTGGAATTAGCAACCTTTTTGCGCTCCTAACTTTTCACCATAAAAGCAG
Source organism: Camellia oleifera (assembly GCA_022316695.1). NCBI lineage: Eukaryota > Viridiplantae > Streptophyta > Magnoliopsida > Ericales > Theaceae > Camellia > Camellia oleifera. The sequence goes on from CM039316.1 coordinate 87,432,797, forward strand.
AAAGTAAATCCCTACGGATCTACTTATCTATTTCTCCAACGAGAAATTGGGTCACAATGTCCACAACTCAATGTTCCGAACTTATGTTAATCATAGCCTAAGTCGAAATAACCTCACTCCTTAGGAGGAAGTCTTCTCATGGTCTACACTTTTCTCAATGGTGCGAATTTTCGGTATCTAGCGAGCCTTATGCCTCAACAATGACTATCCAAATTGCGCATAACCTCATAACAGTTTCGCGTCATAATGGAAAGTCAACCAAATTATATAAATTGTTAATCCTCAAAGACTTTGTCTTAAACTGCGCAACATTGATCCACTTTCTAAAAACAGGGGACTAGAGCTTTTGGCATTATCCTAGGCTCTTTATCATCTTGCGGAGCAATCATGAATGTTTCCTTCTCAATCACCCAGTGATGACGTGGAAAATTTTTACATTTGCTACCACGCAACTAAGAATGTAGAGTATTCTTCTCTAATGGAATAATCCATTAGTAGGCACATCACTCCCACTGTCCCTAGGATATTGGAAATTTCTTTCCATTCTTAACTAGGCTACATAGAGCACTATGCTTAGAATTCTCTATCTTATAGAGTTCTAAAAACTCTATTCATGTCACCTTACTAAGAAAACTTTATGTGACTTAGTTACACTCCCACAAAGCTGCTTACCTATATGTACATGACTTGGAGGGTTTACATGACAACATACAATAATGCGCCACATGACCATATCTGTTTACAAGACAGCATACAATAATGCGCCATAGAACTCTAGGTCTTAACTTCGCAACCTTAAGAGAAGTAAAAATAAAGATAAGCTGCTTAACAGTTACAGATTGTCCATAGATGGCTCTATACTAACCCATTACTTAAATGGAGTATAGAATCTGATATGGAGGGCATTTAGTTAGGGATATAGGCAACAGACTAAAGTGCAATTCCTAATTGGGAAACATTTTGCGCCATCATCCACCTAACATTAACAATACTTAATTTCTTATCTCTACTACACCATTGTGTTGTTGAGTATTAGGAATAATCAATTTTCTAAGCATCCATTTCTCTTCACAGAGTTTTCTAAAATAACTCAAATAGATACTCGCCACCTTAGTCAAAACTAAAAGCACGAAAATTGTTATCTAATTGATCTCAACCTCATATGTGCAATGTCAAAAATCATCTCAAAACTTTTGACTTATGGGAGATCAAATAGTCTTGACTCAGATGTGTATCGTAATCTATAAATGTGTCGAGATTGAGGCTTAGATATCATACCCTTACACATATCTAGTCACAAATATCATAGTGGACTAAATGCGCCAATGCAAATGACCTTCTACGACTTTCCTACTTATTTGTGCACAACCATTGCAAACAAAGTTGCACATTCATATGAGAGCAGGATGTCACAAGCGAGTGGGCCCAAGAGGGCCTACTCAAAACATCCATGCATCTTCTCATTAATGTGATAAATTATAATAAGCCACCAGTTCATGACCAATGTCATAAACTAATTCCAATCATCCTAATGTGTGAGTTCTTGAAGACAAGTTTTAAAGGTTTAGGCCCAACTAGGTAATGAATCATGACTAATTCATATTCACTAGATCATAAAAGGATGTCATAGAGATATCAAGTGCCCCTAAGTCGTAAATTTAACTAATAAGTGCTAATCCTCTGCACCTTCAAGTCAATTTTATTCTCCATACACTTTAATGCATCTAGTTGAAAGATGACGATACTTCTCTTACCATATCTATTTCTCGCTTCATAGTTACTTGCAATTAATTCTATTATCCACAAGAATGAGAGAATAAGCTATCAACTATGACAGCTTCTGAAGTAACTTAAGCGCGAATTAGGCTAAAGAGTCTAATTCAACACAATGCTCTCATGAGCCATGCGTCAAATTCTTAAAGTCATAACAACCTTGTCGGCCTTGACCTTTTCATTACTATGCTGCAACGTTTGCACTTAGTGGTAAACGTTATTCAAAAACATTAGTCTCGCTAAGGAACCATACGAAGAAGCACCTTCTCATGTCTCACACTCAAGTGTAGAAACAGTAAGTGTCCAGATTTAGACAAGTTGGCAATGCTAATAGATTTTGCAGCCACTTGGCGCTAATCTCTTCACTTAGTGTTAATAGATTTTTCTGCTACTAAGCGCTAATCTGTTAACTTCAAGTGATACTTTAATGCACACTATTATAGTGCATGAAATTTTGCTCCATCTACTCCCAACAGTTGGATAGAGAGCAAAACGTTACTTATACCGGCCACTCATCTTACACTTAATGACTAATTCATTTAAGCTCGCATTTCTTGGATGATGTGACTCTTGAATGTTACTTCATCCAATGATGCAACATCATTACAAGTCAAATTACAAAGTCAATGCGCCCAGCTCAATAGTCAAGATTATATACAGATCTATTGAGGACTTACTAATTTCATAACTCCAAAACTCGCCAATCAAGACTACGTAGTGTATCGCTAACCATAGCGTGCATATCAAATTTTGTTGTGCCAAACAAGGCAACAAAACCAGGGCGACTTTGAGTCATGTTTCCTTACTTTGGCTTAATTAAGGTCTGACCTAAAGTCTCCAAGACTTTTGCTCATCTAAAGAATAGGATTACATTGTTCACATTTGAACATCTTTACTAAGTCTAGGTCAACCAAATTAACTTCCATAAGCTAAGTCAATTTACAGAGAAATTTGTATTGGGATTAATTTTGATTAGCATAATATAATTTTGCCGCAAAAATCTAAATTAAATAGTGACAATATTACACAAGTCGCAAGATCGAAAATCCGCTATGCTCGTAATCATCTTTTGCACCACAGATGACAATTATCCAAAATTTAATTTAATTTATGCGCAAAATATTGGTTTTCGGGAGTAAATCTACAAAGATTTCTCTCAACCGAACAATGTAACGCCCTCATAAAAGCAACAATAAACCCATCAATATAGATATGCATTGATATATGAAATGTCCCCATCTTTCTATTCATCAGAGTAATTCATTACAAAAAGTATTACATGTTAACAACAAAAGCAAATGCCCTAAGGGCTTACAGCTTTCCAAGTTAACACTTGGTTACAAAAAAAGTATTAACTCAATTACACATTAAGCCCTTGGCTTGAAACTACATGTAATACATCAAAAGAAAGCAACACCAAAAAGTCTGTCAGCCGCTAGCCTCCCAAGCTAAGTCCTTGGAGGTGGCATGCTACCTGTACCTGAAAATGATGTTCCCATATAGGGTGAGCCACAGCCCAGTAGAAATACAATAAACCAGCTATGAACTGTGACTAAAAGATTAGCAGTTGATAGATGGCCAACACCACTACATCCACAAATATTACCTTACAGTTCTATGACATACAAGTTCATGTTACAATTCATTTTCCATTTCTTTTAATTCTCAATTTATAACCATGGCTCAGAACCTGGCCAACAACTTATATGAGGCAGTAACTCATATTAAACATTTTCCCATTTCATAATAGATAAGCACACTAGCTATATCAACACTTCCATAGGTACGCATAAAAACAATACCGCACTTCCCAAGACAAGCATATGAGCTGTGTCAGCACATCACTAGATAAGCATATGAGCCATATCTACGGAGTCCATCCCCTATCTCCTCCCAAACAACATCCGGTTTAGAGGTCCACCCCCTATCATCCCTTAAACCGTGGAGTACATCCCCTATCTTCTCCAATACAACACAACACAATGCATATAGACAATAATTATACACATCACCAATCAATACATAAAGTTAATGTATTCTTTCAGCTGTCATACTCAATGACACATTCCATTGATTAGTTTTCGTTTGCCTAATCATCATGCATTTTCTACAGCAATCAAGACTATCCTCCACCGATAGCCCAAAGCAGTTATTTCTAAATAGAAAATAAATGCACAAAATAGGTGATATATCAACATTTTAACTCGGTGAGTGATAAACAATCCAACTACACCCTTTAATCCCATACACTCTCATTCTCAATATTTCCAATTCAATTCCTCATTTCTCACAATTAATTATACCAATTAATTAATCAATGTAATTAGGGTATTTTCCATAACTAACATTACCACCATTAAGGTTCCATTTTCATCAATGTTTTAACATAAATTCCATCTCCCTATACCAAACATGCATCTAGATTTATTATAAATAAAAACCACAACTTTTGTAAAATTACACAAAGGCCCAAACTTTCTCAAGATTACACAACAATACCCAACATATCAAAATGTTAAAATTGAAAGACAAAATCCATAAGGAGGAGTAGGATATCCTTACCTCAAAAGAGGGAACCCAATGAAAAAGGTGAAGAAAACGGAAATGCTCCAAATCGCAAATTTCTCGGATCAAAAGATAGCCTTCAACGATTAACAACTTTTTTGTGAAGGCCAAAGGTAAGGAAACAACTCTTACTAGATCAATCCCTAGAGAGAAGGGAAGGATTTAGAGAGAGAAGCTCAACAATGGAGTTTTTTTGAAAAAGTATGAGAGAGAAGAGAAGTGAAAAAGTGATTTTAAAAGTCAAAACACGGAGCTTTAACCCAGTCGCCCCGCTCGAGCGTCCAAACCCCCGCTCGAGTGGCACTCACAGACTCCCGCTCGAGCGGCCAATTCCCCGCTCGAGCATCGGATGCACACTCCTAGCACTTTTGCCGACAGGTTCCCCGCTCGAGCGCTTAACTCCCCGCTCGAGCGGCACACACAAACTCCCGTTCGAGTGGCCAATCCCCCGCTCGAGCGTCCAACACTACACGAGAAATACTGGATGGGTGTATTCCCTGCTCGAGCGCCCAAATCCCCGCTCGAGCGGACAAGCCAAAATCTGGGCAACTAGACTTGATTCTTAAACTCAACCAACCTGTTCCAAACCTGCCTAACACATCCTATAACTCAAATACAAAGTAGGAAAAGATGTAAACAAGATAATAATCAACTACTAACATCCACGGACACACGTCCGGATCACTGTACAACAAGGGGTAAACCTGGGATTGCTATAAACCACCTCCCACTGACTATGGTATGTCTAAAAGCATGATAAAATATTCTAATTCCATACAATAGCATCATAATGTAGATTCACAATCAACTCATGCTATGTTACAATTCAAATAAAAACTAAGCATGCTTCTCTAATCACAACATATTACAAACCCTAAAAAAAAAAAATATGTTGTATTTAATATTAAAATTATGCCATAACAGAATGTACATCATTCTGAAATTTTCTGAAATTTTTCTAAAATTTTCTGGAATTTTAAATAATTAATAAACACACATAAAATTAGAAATAAATATTCCAGAATCTGGTAAAATGCAACAATCATACCAGTAAATATTAAACCATTACAGTGGTCTACAATAAAAAATTCAGCCCCGGAAACTTAATCATGCAACACCAGATACATTTTAAAGCAGAAATAATGAATTATTATTTCAAGAAAAATATTTTTTATTTTCATAAAATTTTGAAAATTTTACAGAAGATATAAAATTTAATTCTGAGTTTAACGGTCCCAACCACGCTTAAAACAAAGCTACAATGAATTACTTATGACCATTTAACGCAATTCTGGATTAAAAAAAAAACAAACAGACCCTTATCCCCAGCCGTCAAACCAGCCAAGCCGGTGCGGAAAACGACGCGGCTCAGCGCGCGGCTCGCGCATTGTAGCGCACATGGCGCAGTTTGAAACGGCGCGGCTAACGTGCGCGTGGACGATGCGACAGCGCGCCTGGCGCGTGGGAGCGCATGACAACGCGTGCCCACCGCTAACAGCGTCATCTTGCGCGTGTGGCCCACGCGCCGCCTTCCAGAGTGTTTTTTGGTCCAATTTCGGTATTGCCAGACTCTATTTTTCACAATAAAAACATTTATGGTCTCAAAAATAACATTTATGGTCTCAAAAATAACATTTAATGAACATAAAAATGAGGTGTATCACACTCTCAATCTAATGAGAGTTGAAGTGCAAAAAACCTGCACTTCTTCCTCCTTCATTAATTTTCATGCATATAATATCTATATATTTATATAAAAATTACTAGCATATCACCCGTGCTATGCACAGATTGTGTTTACAATTATCTATATATGTGAATTGTGATTTTTAAATGTCTTCTTTTTTTTCGTTTTTTATATTATATTAAAGTTTATTATTTTGATAATAATCATATGTATTAGACTTTTCAAGGAATTAAATGCCTTTTTTTTTTATTATATTATATTAAAATTTAATATTTTGATAATAATCATATGTGTTGGATTTTTTTAAACTTTTTTTATACTTGTTCTTAATGCATTAAAGTGTTATTATGAGGGATAATAACCATATGTGCTGGGACTTTTCAAGGAATTCATATGTGTTGGATTTCAAAAAAAATTTTTATGCGTGTTCTTAATGCATTAAAGTGTTATTATGAGGGTAAGATTTGGGGGTTGGGAGAAATTAATAAATGCTAAGGTTTTTTTTGTTTTTTTAAATCAAAAAATCAGGAAATTTAGATTGGAAAATTGGAGCTCCCACAAGGTTTGGGGTTAAAAACCTCCTTCATCAACTCACATTTGTATTCAATTTAACTAACATATCACTCGTGCTATGCACGGGATAATTATAAATATTTATATTTGTTTTAAATTTTTTTTAATATATAAATTATGTTTTTAAATTTTTTTTATAAAAATAATTTAAGAATCTTATCACTAACTATAGTGAACAGGAGAAATTAAAAATGTTACTGCAGTAACTATGCACGGGCTATATATATACTATATATTAAGTAAAATGGGGTTTTTAGCCACCAAGACCTGTGGGAGTTTCAATATCCCAATCTGAATTTTCTAAATTTTTTATTATAAAAAAAAAACTCAGCATTTATAAATTTTAAATAAGTTAATATGTAAGATATAGATAGATATCTACAACTTTAATAAAAAGTATTATCTGATTTTTTGAGAAAGAGAAAACGAATGCAAGTTTTAATTATTTTTTTTTTGAAATTGGCGAGAGAGATTAGGAGGGAGAGAGAGATTATGAAATATTTTTGTTATTAAATAATAAAATCAGTTAATATTTTTTTTAATCTATTTTGTAAATTAAAAAATTAATAATTTTAGAAAATTGATTAATTTATCCCATTAAGTGATTTAAAGTTTTGATATATATATATAGTACATAATTATATTACTAAATCATAATTCAAATTTAGATGTTATATTTTTTTGAGGTCTATAGCCAAATTCTTATCTTCTTTATTTTTGTGTGTAACCGTAGTATATGAGAGAAATTGAAAAGAGTGCTGTAGTAATTATGAGAGAAGTCAAAAGGAATTGAGGGTTGAGAAAAATTAATAAATGTTGAGGTTAGGTTGGAAGAAACAATAAATACTGAGGTTTTTTTTTTTTTTTTGTTAAATCAAAAAATTAGAAAATTAACAATACCAAGCAAGAAATAATTAAGTGTCACATGCCATGGGAACTCTAATGGAGTACAATTGCAGTTGATGTTAGACACAACATGTGGGACAAGGATCATGTGCATGGTTTAAACTTAAACAACGTGTAAAAGAACCTTACAAGTGGCATAACACACGCACTCTTTCTCTCTCTCTCTTTCTCATACATGAAATACTAAACTATCACCCGTGTTATGCATGGGATAATTATAAATATTTATATTTGTTTTAATTTTTTTTAATATATAAATTATATTTTTTTTAAAGATTTTTTGTGAAAATAATTTAACAATCTTATCACTGACAATAGTGTATTAAAGAAATTGAAAAAAGTAACTATGCACGGGCTATATATATACTATATATTAAGCAAAAGAGGTTTTTAACCCCCAAGGCTTGTGGGAGCTTCAATATTTCAATCTGAATTTTTTAAATTTTTTATTAAAAAAAAAACTCAGCATTTATAAATTTTAAACAAGTTAATATATAAGATATAGATAGATATCTACAACTTTAACAAAAAGTATAATCTGATTTTTTTGGGAAGAGAAAACGAATGCAAGTTTTAATTTTTTTTTTTTGAAATTGGTGAGAGAGATTAGGAGGGAGAGAAAGATTATGAAATATTTTTGTTATTAAATAAATAAATCAGTTAATATTTTTTTTAATCTATTTTGTAAATTAAAAAATTAATAATTTTAGAAAATTGATTAATTTGTCCCATTAAGTGATTTAAAATTTTGATATATATATAGTACATAATTATATTACTAAATCATAATTCAAATTTAGATGTTATATTTTTTTGAGATCTATAGCCAAATTCTTATCTTCTTTATTTTTGTGTGTAATTGTAGTGTATGAAAGAAATTGAAAAGGGTACTGTAGTAATTATGAGAGATTGGGTTGGAAGAAACAATAAATACTGAGATTTTTTTTTTGTTAAATCAAAAAATTAAAAAATTAACAATACCAAGCAAGAAATAATTAAGTGTCACATGCCATGGGAACTCTAATGTAGTACAATTACACTTGATGGTAGACACGGCATGTGGGACAAGGATCATGTGCATGGTTTAAACTTAAGCAGCGTGTAAAAGAACCTTACAAGTGGCATAACACTCTCTCTCTCTCTCTCTCTCTCTCTCTCTCTCTCTCTCTCTCTCTCTCATACATGAAATACTAATCTATCACCCGTGTTATGCGCGGGATAATTATAAATATTTACATTTGTTTTAAATTTTTTTAATATATAAATTATATTTTTTAAGATTTTTTATAAAAATAATTTAACAATCTTATCACTGACAACAGTGTATTAGAGAAGTCAAAAAAAAGTAACTATGCACGGGCTATATCTATACTATATATTAAGCAAAATGAGATTTTTAACCACCACGGCCTGTGGGAGCTTCAATATCCCAATCTGAATTTTTTAAATTTTTTTATTAAAAAAAAAACTCAGCATTTATAAATTTTAAATAAGTTAATATATAAGATATAGATAGATATCTACAATTTTAATAAAAAGTATTATCTGATTTTTTGGGAAAGAGAAAATGAATGCACGTTTTAATTTTTTTTTTTTTTTTTTTGAAATTGGTGAGAGAGATTAGGAGGGAGAGAGAGATTATGAAATATTTTTGTTATTAAATAAATAAATCAGTTAATATTTTTTTAATCTATTTTGTAAATTAAAAAATTAATAATTTTAGAAAATTGATTAATTTGTCCCATTAAGTGACTTAAAATTTTGATATATATATATATATAGTACATAATTATATTACCAAATCATAATTCAAATTTAGATGTTATATTTTTTTGAGATCTATAGCCAAATTCTTATCTTCTTTATTTTTGTGTGTAACCGTAGTGTATAAGAGAAATTGAAAACGGTGCTGTAGTAATTATGAGAGAAGTCAAAAGGGAATGAAAGTTGAGAAAAGTTAATAAATGTTGAGGTTAGGTTGGGAGAAACAATAAATGCTGAGATTTTTTTTTTTTGTTAAATCAAAAAATTAGAAAATTAACAATACCAAGCAAGAAATAATTAAGTGTCACATGCCATGGGAACTCTAATGTAGTACAATTGCAGTTGATGTTAGACACGACATGTGAGACAAGGATCATGTGCATGGTTTAAACTTAAGCAGCGTGTAAAAGAACCTTACAAGTGGCATAAAACTCTCTCTCTCTCTCTCTCTCTCTCTCTCTCTCTCTCTCTCTCTCTCACATGAAATACTAACCTATCACCCGTGTTATGTATGAAATAATTATAAATATTTATATTTATTTTAATTTTTTTTAATATAAAAATTATATTTTTTAAGATTTTTTATAAAAATAATTTAACAAACTTATCTGTAACGTCCTCAAAATAAACCCATAATATCATAGAGTCACAATAAAGAAAAGAGAATTCATATCATAATCATCAGAGTATCTTTACAAAAGGTATTACATGTTGACAACAAAAGTAAATGCCCTTTAGGTTTACAACTTTCCAAGTCAACACTTGGTTACAAAAAGAGAGTACTAACTCTACATCAAATAAGCCCTTGGCTTGATATATATCTAATACAACAAAATAAACAAAAGGAGTCCAATAGCCCCAAGTCTTCCAAGCTATGTCCTTGGAGGTGGCATAATACCTGTACTTGAAAATGATATCACATATAGGGTGAGCCAACGCCCAGTAAAGATATGCTAAACATACTATGAGTAATAACTAAAATATTAGCATTTGGTAAATGTTTAATTCACATAAATTAATTTATATCCCATTTCAATTTACATGACAAATGCGTCCATGTTTCATTCCATTTTTCATTTCTTATCCAATTTCTCAATTCACAATCTTAGCTCAGAACCTGGCCATATACATTAAAGGAGATTACATCTCATATCAATAACTCTTCCATTTCAATTGAGATTACAACTCAAATTAAACATTTCATACTTCACATTAGATACACATAATTGTTGTATCAATCTCAAATAAGACACTTCCGTACTTCGTATATGATATACAAATTTGCTATATCAATACTTCAGTAGATACACATATTTGCTGTATCGGTGGAGTCCATTCCCTATCTCCTCCTCAATAATATCCGGTTTAGGAGTCCATCCCCTATCTTCCCCTAAACCGTGGAGTACATCCCCTATCTCCTCCCACATAGTACGATGTATATAAACACATATCATATACATAGTCAATCAATACCTAAATTTGATGTATTATTCCAACCGTCATATTCGATGACATATTCAATTGATTAGTTTCGGTTTGCCTAATCTTCATGCATTTCTCTACAACAATTAAGACTATCCTCCACCGACAGCCCAAAGCAGTTATTTCTAAAAAAATAATAAACGCCTCAACATATATATATATATAATTTCAACATTCTCTAAGTGAGCGATTAATAAATCCAACTCCACCATTTTATCTCCTAATGAGCCAATTTCATTATTTCCAACTGAATTTCACATCTCCATAATAATTGTCATTAATTACACTAATGACCCAAAGATACCCCAAACATGGCATTTTCCACCTTTTTCTCAATATTGACCCAAAGGCCCAAATATTATCAACAACATCAATAACCTCCTTTTTAGACCCAAAACACATATTTTTGAATCAAAAAAACAAAACTCCTCTTTCCAATATAACACATTACAAACCCTAACTTCCCAAATCAAACTATCTATACCAAAAAGCTCAACATTTAGGTAAAAACTCATAAAGGTGAGTAGGAATCCATACCTTAAATTCGGAGCTCAAAAGAAGAAGATGATGAAAACTCGAAGTGCTCCAAATTCCAAGATTTTCGGATTGATAGGAAGCCCACACCAAGCTCTACACTTTTTGTAAAGGCTCAAGGGTGGGAGATCACTCTAACTAGATCGATTCCTAGAGAGAAGTCAAGGTTTTAGAGTGAGGTGCTCTCAAATGGTGGTTTTCAAAAAGTAAGAGAGAGAAAGGATGTTGAAAAGTGATTCAAAAAGTGAAATCCCGAAGTGTTATAAAAGTCGCTCCACGCGAGCGTGGAAACCCCCGCTCGAGTGTTAGACACAGACTCACGCTCAACCGTCAAAAGCGTAGTTCGAGTGTCGGATGCACACTCACAGAACTTTTGCAGGCAATGGTCCCCGCTCGAGCGTCAAACTCCCCGCTCGACCAGAGGAAGAAAATCAAAGGGGTCACGCTCGAGCGTCAAAACTCCCACTCGACCGTACGAAGACCTGCAGAGAAAAATACTGGGAGATGGAAATTCATGCTCAAGCGTCAAAACGCTCGCTCGAGCGGAGAAGCAACAACAAAGGGCCCGCTCGAGCGTCAAAGGCCCCGCTTGTGCGTGAAGGCCAAATTCTGAGCATCAACTTTTGGTTCCAAAGCACAACCAACCTATTTCAAACTTGCCCAACACAACCCAAGACTCAAATACAAAGAGTAAGGGAAGGAAATGAGAATGAGACAACAACACATCCATGGAACCGAGTCCGGATTCCAATAAATAAAGAGAGGAAAGACCGGGATCGCTATAACCTCCCCCTCTTAAGGAATTTCGTCCCCGAAATTAAGTACAAGTTTTCAAAAAAACATGTTTTTCTCAATTCTCAACAGTATTACAATTCAACATTCATCAACTTGACCCAATACCGGTCATCCCATCTCTTTTCGAGAGGCAAATCATAATATATACCCAATATGCATTATTAGCATGCTTTCCCTTGAAATTTATCAATTTCAATACATTTTTCACACTTCCATACCATATTCAATGTTCATGGTATATTTCCATTTCTATAATACATTCAACATATGCAATGTTACATTAAACCTCCATTTCAATGCAAGTTTCAAAATACTCTCATAAATCAAAACATATACAATGTTTTACAACTCAAGACATATTTAATGCTCTTAAAGTTCATCAATATTACAAAATCTCAATATATTGTTAAACATTTACAAACAAATCCGGATATTTCTCATGGACATCCACCTCACGTTCCCAAGTGGCTTCCTCCACGTCGTGATGTTTCCACAAAACTTTTACTAAGGGAATGGTCTTGCCTCGCAAGACTAGATCCCGCCTATCCAAGACTCGAACCAGTCTCTCCTCATACGAGATATCCTCGTCAACCTCTAAATTGGTCCAATCCAGAACATGGGACGGATCCGGCTTATACTTCCGAAGCATACTCACATGAAACACGTCATGCACTCCGAACAACTGCGGCGGTAAAGCTAAACGATATGCAACTTCTCCAATCCTCTCAAGGATCTCAAAGGGACCAATAAATCGAGGGGACAACTTCCCACTCTTTCCAAACCTCATCAAACCTCGCCTAGGTGATATTTTCAGAAAAACATGATCACTCATCTCAAATGCCAAAGGCCGCCTCCTACGGTCAGCATAACTCTTTTGGCGACTCTGGGCTGTAACAAGCCTCCTACAGATAAGTTCAATTTTCTCCGTCGTCTTCCGAACCAACTCCAGGTCCAACAAAGGTGCATCACCTACCTCGGCCCAACAAACTGGAGACCTACACGGTCGGCCATACAAGGCCTCAAACAGTTCCATATCGATACTCGACTGAAAACTGTTGTTGTAGGCAAACTCCACCAAGGGCAAGTGCCTCTCCCACGACCCATTAAAGTCAAGAACACAACCTCGAAGCATATCCTCAAGGATCTGAATAGTACGCTCGGACTGCCCGTCAGTCTGAGGATGATAAGCCATGCTAAGGGTCAATCTAGTGCCCAAGGCACTCTGCAAACTCTGCCACAACCTAGCAGTAAAACGAGGGTCTCTATCAGAGACGATCAACACTGGGACCCCGTGTAACCTCACTATGTCCCAGATATACAAGTCGGCGAGATGATCTATCGAATCTCTTACGCGCATAGGGATAAAGTGTGCCGACTTAGTCAACCGATCTATAACCACCCAAATAGCATCACTACCCCGCTGAGTCCTCGGAAGACCTACAACAAAGTCCATAGCGACATGCTCCCACTTCCACTCGGCTATAGGTAAGGGTTGTAAAAAACCCGCTGGCCTCTGATGCTCAGCTTTCACTTGCTGACAAGTAAGGCACTTCGATACAAAAACTGCCACATCCTTCTTCATACCCCGCCACCAAAACTGGCGACCCAAATCACGATACAACTTGGTGCCTCCCGAATGCACCGCAAGGTGTGAATGGTGAAATTCTCGGAGTACTTCCTCTCGGCAAGACTCTGGCACAAACAAACGGTCTCGACATCTCACACTTAGGTCAGGATACACAGAAAAACCCTTCTCAGCCTTCCCACTGGAGATCTTCTCTCGGAGGGATTTTACCTCAAGGTCACCTCCCTGTGCCTCTAACACTCGAGTCACAAGTGTAGGCTGCGCAACACCAGAAATCAAGGCCGCAACCTCAACAGATTCGCCCAAAAGCAAGTCAAACTCGCCCAGTGCACCCAACATCTCCCATTCCCGGATGGCTATACAAGCTACATCACTAATGGATTTCCTACTAAGGGCATCGGCCACAACATTGGCTTTACCCGGGTGATAGTGCAACTCGAAATCGTAGTCCTCAATGAATTCCATCCACCTCCTCTGCCTCAAATTCAAGTCTCTCTGTGTAAATAGGTACTTCAAACTCTTATGGTCCGAGAACACCTCGAACTTCTCACCATTAAGGTTGTGCCTCCAAATCTTCAAGGCAAAGATCACTGCTGCTAATTCTAGGTCATGTGTAGGGTAATTCCCCTCGTGTATTTTTAACTGACGTGAGCCATAGGCTACCACTTTCCCCTCTTGCATCAACACACAACCCAAACCCTCTCGTGAGGCATCACAATAAACCGCATAACCCAAACCTCTCTTCAGAATAATCAACACAGGAGCGGTGGTCAATCTAACTTTCAACTCTTGGAATGACTTTTCACAAGTCTCACTCCATAAGAACTTGACCCCTTTCCACGTCAATATAGTCAATGGCGAAGCTAGCCTGGAAAAATCTTTCACAAACCGCCGGTAATACTCAGCTAATCCCAGAAACTGCAGATCACAAAAACACTCTTAGGTTGTGTCCAATCTTACACTGCCTCTATCTTGGATGTATCAACAGACACCCCTTCCCCAGAAACCACATGGCCTAAGAATTTGACTTCTTCTAGCCAAAACTCACACTTCCCGAATTTGGCATATAGCCTATGGGCTCTAAGCAACTCAAGCACCACCCTCAAGTGTTCCTCGTGCTCCTCCTCAGAAGGTGAATAAATCAAAATGTCATCTATGAAAACGACCAAAAACCGATCTAGGAATTCCCGGAAGATCCGATTCATCAAATCCATAAACACTGCTGGTGCATTGGTGAGCCCAAACGGCATCACCAGAAACTCGTAATGGCCATACCGCGTACGGAATGCTGTCTTTGGAACATCCTCCTCCCTAACCCTCAACTGGTAGTAACCCGATCTCAAGTTTATCTTAGAGAAACAACAGGACCCCTTCAACTGGTCAAACAGATCATCTATACGAGGCATAGGGTACTTATTCTTGACCGTAGCCCGATTCAACTTCCGGTAATCGATACAAAGTCTCAAGGCACCATCTTTCTTTTTAGCAAAGAGGGGCGG
The DNA here is from genome assembly GCA_022316695.1 of Camellia oleifera. Classification (NCBI taxonomy): domain Eukaryota; kingdom Viridiplantae; phylum Streptophyta; class Magnoliopsida; order Ericales; family Theaceae; genus Camellia; species Camellia oleifera. The sequence continues at coordinate 87,447,960 of CM039316.1, forward strand.
TGCTTCCTTAGGCGAAACACTAGGGCGGACAAAACCCTTATCTAGCAACTCCTGGAGCTGAATCTTCAGCTCACTCAACTCGGCTGGGGCAAAATAGTAAGGTGCCATAGAAATCGGCGTTGTGCCAGGCACTAAATCAATGGAGAACTCTATTTCTCGATGAGGTGGCAAACTAACAAGATCCTCATGAAAGACGTCCGAGTACTCACAAACCACTCTCGGCAACTCAACCATGGTCTCATCACACTCACCACTCATAAAGCTAGCAAGAAGATCACTAAGCACACTCCGTCCTCGCGGATCATACACCGGTGGCAACACACTACCAACTCGATCCCCCAAGAAATGGAAGCAATTCTCGCTCACGGTACAAACAGTGACCCTCTGGCGGTAACAGTCAATAACAGTCCGGTATGACGATAACCAGTCCATACCCAAAATAACATCAAAACCCAATATAGGCATAACTACAAAAGGAAATGGAAGTCGGCGGTCGGCGACCTCTATATCACAGCCCCGACACCGTTGTTTCAAAATCAATTCACCTCCAACAAGTGATACAACACATATAAGAGATGCTAACTATGCCAACTCCAAACCCAAAATAGATGCAAATGCAGCAGATATAAAAGAATGGGATGCACCTGTATCAATCAACACATTGGCAACCGAGTTGCAAAACAAGAAGGTACCTCTCACGACAGATGGAGCTGGTACTAGATCCTGCGCGGTAACAGCATACACGCGCCTTGTAGGCTCCTGATCTACCTGCTCGCCTCTAGGAGCAAAAGACTGTTGCACAGACTGGGACGATAAAGCTCCCTGATTGGCCTTCGTGGCCTGAACTGACTAAGCTGGCTAAAAACTCTGCCTCTGTCTAGATGCAGCAGATGTGCCACTGAACTGCGAGCAAAACCTCTTTAGGTGCCCCGCCTGACCACACTGATAACAAGATAGTGGCTGGCCTCTGTCCTAACTCTGGCTCTGAGGTCGAGCCGAAGACGAAGCTGCTCTCTGCCCTTCGCCCTTTTGCGGACAAGCTGGAGACTTGTGGCCCAGCTAACCACACCTGTAACAGGTGATTTCTCCCTGACTGCCTCTTCCAGAACCCGAACCCGGTACTGGAAAAGTTGATCTAGCAAAAGCACCCTGGGACTGGTGAGGGTTAGAACCCCTCTGCCTCCTACCGTCCCCTTGACCATCCTGACTCCTCTTGGAGCCTCTCCTCCTTCTCCTGCATCATAATCTCCATGTGGGCCGCAGCATCTACAAGGTGCCCAAAGTCCCGGGTCATAGAACCCCAACTCTCATCTTGAGCCCATGCCTCATCTTCTTCTCAAACTCGAGACAATGGCGTTCCTCAGACGCCACTAGCTCAAGTGCGAACCTAGATAAACTAGTGAAAGCGGCCTCAAACTCGACCACTGACAAACTCATCTACTTAAGCTGGCAAAACTGGTCCCTCGGCTTCTCCCTGGTAGCTGGAGATAAGAATTTCTCCTGGAAAGCATCCACAAACGCCTCTCAAGTCCCTCTAATGCGACCCCTCATGAAATTCCACCACTGACCCGCATCTCCCTTAAGCTGGAAAGATGCCAAGGTCACTTTCAGTGCCCCATCTTCGATGCCTAGCATCTCAAATGTCTTCGTCATCTGTCCCAACCACTCATCCGCCTTAAGTGGCTCCTTCGGATCCCCAACAAACTCATCTGGATTAGACCGGAAGAACTCACTCTTCAGAAAGGAAGGCCTTGCATCAACAACCTAGGCCTGAACTTGATTCTCAGCTCTGAGAATGCCCATAGACTCTCTCAAAGCTTCGGCTATCCCATGGGCTAAAGCGCCCATAGCTTGTTGACCTACTGGCTCGGCCGCATTGGCCTGACCAATACCCTCCTGCTGCGTCGGAATATCATCCGGTAAAGGCATCTCCTGCCTACCACGCCTACCACGTCTACCTCCACGTCCTCGTCCTGACATCTTAATAAAGGTAACGAAGAACATTAGCACATTCACAAATGTGCCGAAGCTATAACACTTGCGTCCTAATGCACGGACAACTGTAATTCAGTCCACGTAAGTACATAATCACATAAGCACTTACGAATTTCATTCCCGGATAATGATAGTCCTGAGGCGTTACTGGAGTTCCGGTTAGAAATAGCATTGATCAAGTGCTTTTCCAACAAGACTCACAAAAACCCAAGGATCCAATCAACATCCTAGAAACCAAATCCCATACCTAAACAGTCACATAAACATATTATTACATAAGCATACAACGCTACATCTAAGTCTCTAACAAGCGAGACAAACCCATTGTGATACTAATCACTTCCCACGTACCCAAAATATTCAAACCCGGTACGCTCTGATACCAAGTTGTAATGCCCTTAAAATAAACCCATAATATCATACAGTCACAAATAAAGAAAAGAGAATTCATATCGTAATCATCAGAGTATCCTTACAAAAGGTATTACATGTTGACAACAAAAGTAAATGCCCTCTAGGCTTACAACTTTCCCAGTCAATACTTGGTTACAAAAAGAGAGTACTAGCTCTACATCAAATAAGCCCTTGGCTTGATATACATGTAATACAACAAAATAAACAAAAGGAGTCTAATAGCCCCCAGCCTTTCAAGCTATGTCCTTGGAGGTGGCATAATACCTGTACCTGAAAATGATGTCCCATATAGGGTAAGCCAACGCCCAGTAGAGATATGCTAAACATACTATGAGCAATAACTAAAACATTAGCATTTGATAAATGTTTAATTCACATAAATCAATTCATATCCCATTTCAATTTATATGACAAATGCGTCCATGTTTCATTCCATTTTCCATTTCTTATCTACTTTCTCAATTCACAATCTTGGCTTAGAGCCTGGCCATATACATTAAATGAGATTACATCTCACATCAATAACTCTTCCATTTCAATTGAGATTACAACTCAAATTAAACATTTCATACTTCACATTAGATATACATAATTGCTGTATCAATCTCAAATAAGACACTTCCGTACTTCGTATATGATATACAGATTTGCTATATCAATACTTCAGTAGATACACATATTTGCTGTATCGGTGGAGTCCATCCCCTATCTCCTCCCCAACAATATCCGGTTTAGGAGTCCATCCCCTATCTTCCCCTAAACCGTGGAGTACATCCCCTATCTCCTCCCACACAGTACAATGTATATAAACACATATCATATACATAGTCAATCAATACCTAAATTTGATGTATTATTCCAACCGTCATATTCGATGACATATTCAATTGATTAGTTTCGGTTTGCCTAATCTTCATGCATTGTCTACAACAATTAAGACTATCCTCCACCGACAGTCCAAATTAGTTATTTCTAAACAGATAATAAATGCCTTGACAGATATATATAATTTCAACATTCTCTAAGTGAGCGATTAATAAATCAAACTCCACCATTTTATCTCCTAATAAGCCAATTTCATTATTTCCAACTCAATTTCATATCTCCATAACAATTGTCATTAATTACACTATTGACCCAAAGATACCCCAAACATGGAATTTTTCCTCTTTTTCTCAATATTGACCCAAAGGCCCAAACATTATCAACAACATCAATAACCTCCTTTTTAGACCCAAAACACATATCTCTGAATCAAAAAAACAAAACCCCTCTTTCCAATATAACACATTACAAACCCTAACTTCCCAAATCAAACTATCTATACCAAAAAGCTCAACATTTAGGTTAAAGCTCATAAAGGTGAGTAGGAATCCATACCTTAAATTCGGAGCTCAAAGGAAGAAGAAGATGAAAACTTGAAGTGCTCCAAATCCCAAGATTTTCGAATTGATAGGAAGCCCACACCAAGCTCTACACTTTTTGTAAAGGCTCAAGGGTGGGAGATCACTCTAACTAGATCGATTCCTAAAGAGAAGTCAAGGTTTTAGAGTGAGGTGCTCTCAAATGGTGGTTTTCAAAAAGTAAGAGAGAGAAAGGATGTTGAAAAGTTATTCAAAAAGTGAAATTCCGAAGTGTTATAAAAGTCACCCGGCTCGAGCGTGGAAACCCCCGCTCAAGCGTCAGACACAGAATCACGCTTGAGCGTCAAGAGCGCCGCTCGAGTGTCAGATGCACACTCACAGAACTTTTGCAGGTGATGGTCCCCACTCGAGCGTCAAACTCCCCGTTCGAGCGGAGGAAGAAAATCAAAGGGGTCACACTCAAGCGTCAAAACTCCCGCTCGAGCGTACGAAGACATGCAGAGAAAAATACTAGGAGATGGAAATTCACGCTCGAGCGTCAAAACGCCCGCTCGAGCGGAGAAGCAACAACAAAGGGCCCGCTCGAGCATGAAGGCCAAATTCTGAGCATCAACTTTTGGTTCCAAAGCACAACCAACCTATTTCAAACCTGCCCAACACAACCCAAGACTCAAATACAAAGAGTAAGGGAAGGAAATGAGAATGAGACAACAACACATCCACGGAACCGAGTCCGGATTACAATAAATAAAGAGAGGAAAGACTGGGATCGCTATATTATCACTGACAATAGTGTATTAGAGAAGTTAAAAAAAGTAATTATGCACGGGCTATATCTATACTATATATTAAGCAAAATGGGGTTTTTAACCCCCAAGGCCTGTGGGAGCTTCAATATCCCAATTTGAATTTTCTAAATTTTTTATTAAAAAAAAAAACTCAGCATTTATAAATTTTAAATAAGTTAATATATAAGATATAGATAGATATCTACAACTTTAATAAAAAGTATTATCTAATTTTTTGGGGAAGAGAAAACGAATGCAAGTTTTAATTAATTGTTTTTTTTGAAATTGGTGAGAGAGATTAGGAGGGAGAGAGAGATTATGAAATATTTTTGTTATCAAATAAATAAATCAGTTAATATTTTTTTTAATCTATTTTGTAAATTAAAAAATTAGTAATTTTAGAAAATTGATTAATTTGTCCCATTAAGTGATTTAAAATTTTGATATATATATAGTACATAATTATATTACTAAATCATAATTCAAATTTAGATGTTATATTTTTTTGAGATCTATAGCCAAATTCTTATCTTCTTTATTTTTGTGTGTAACCGTAGTGTATGAGAAAAATTGAAAAGGGTGCTGTAGTAATTATGAGAGAAGTCAAAAGGGATTGGAATGCAAATGTGCACTTAAAATTTTTGTTTGGTGAATGGTTTGTGAGAAACTTGATACTAATAACATGGTTTAGATAAATTCTACGTGACAACAAATTTTATGTTTCAGCTCTAGCTATCTATGGAAATCTCTCTGTACGGATGTCTCTATCTCTCAAAGGTTGCTGAGATACCCCACTATCTCATGGATATAAACTAGTCAGCTCAACCTTCAATTGAAATTTCTGCAGATAAAGCAATCATCAATTGGCCCATACCTCTCATGTCATGGTTCTGTGTGCCAAGAGTATGGAGGTCTGTACCCTGTCCAACCTCCCATACTAAAATTACACAGCTCAGACTTCTCTGCCCTTCCATTTTAGAACGAGACAAACCAGTGTTGAGTGGAGGAGTTTCCATCTTGTATTGCCCATGTGTCTTCATTTGATGCAATGTGCCCGTATGCTTTGTAAGACTTTATCACATGCTCTGTATATTCATCGGGTAGAGATTTGGGAAGAAAAAGGAAAAATGTGAGAGAAATGTGAATGAAATATAAGTTAAATTTTTTTTTCCCTTTTCTCTTTCCAAATCCATACCCAAATTTGTGATCCAAACGCAGCCTTAGTAAATAGCTCAGGAGACTGGGAGAATCATCATCGGAAAAGTTGCCTTTTAAAATGAAAGACTAATTAGCATGGCATCGTAGACCATTCTGACATTTCTGACAGTCAGTTCAAGCAGCTTTACGGGCGGAGAAAAAGCTTTGTTCTCCACCCAAGCTCCGTTAGGGCATACTTAAGGGCGAGCAATACTGTTTTTGACTTCTGTTCAACTATACTTCACTCTGCTCGAATGCCTTCAAGCAGGTTTAAGAGCGAGCAACATTTGAACTTTGCTCAAGTGCATTTCTGGCCCTGTTAAGGGCCACTGCTACTGGAATTTTATGTTTTTTTGCTAGTGCCAATTCCACTTGAGTGCCTAAGGGCAAGTCTTTGAGCAGGCATTATTGCACTCCGCATATGCGCCTATGAAAGAGTTTCTCTTTCCTTTTTGGTTTATCAGCTTCTTGGGCTGAGTGACAATTCAAATGATGCACAAGAATCAAGTTAAGAGTTTGATGCACTGTCTTTAACACCTAACCATGATTGGTGAAACATGAAACACAAAAACACAAAAATGCACAAGAAAGATACATCTCATGCACACATGAAGAACACAAGGTTTGCGTGGTTCACCCCAAACTAGGGTTATGTTCACGACTTCTGTGGTTTTCACTATGATCAGAAAAGTTGCATGAGGTTACAAGAGATAACTGCCTCCCCTCAACTATAAATACCAGATGGATCTGCAGTCGAGTGGTTCGTATCAAGTCAGGATCCACACTACGCCAACATGCACAATCTAAGGTTTCTAGCAAGTAATTTGTTTGATTAACTCTACTTGCCTATAATAAATTATCGCATTTATAATTTGTGAAGTACAAGTAAATGTTGCACTTGGAACTTGTTGAGTAACTAATAGAAGTGGTAGTTTTACAAAATCCTACTGCTTGATTTGAGACATAAAAGAGAGGAATTGCTCCAAAATGTGTTTTCCTGTGTGAAATTGTGAGATTGTGCATCTTTTGAGTAATTTTGCTATTCTTGATTTTTGAGATGTTTAGCCCGGTAGTCATGCACTCCATTTAGATATAGGCAATGGAATTGTGGAAAGCTACACACTTATTTTAGTGTAGGCGAAGAGCTGACATTTAAGGATTCATTTAGGGCATTAATTGTGTAATTCTTTTACTCTTATGCCTAATTGACAGGCTGTGTTTTTTCCCCATGTTTATTTATATTTTGTGTTTATTTATAAATAGTAGGCTTGATGTACTGGTTGCCAGACTTAGCTTAGTATACTCTCTTTTTCTCTCACTCTCTCTCTCTCTCTCTCTCTCTCTCTCTCTCACACACACACACACACACACACACACACGGAAAACCTACTAAAGAAATACTCACCTTTCGTCAGTGTGTAGGCTGCGCAACACCAGAAAACAAGGCTGCAACCTCAACAGATTCGCCAAAAAGCAAGTCAAACTCGCCTAGTGCACCCAATATCTCCCATTCTTGAATGGCTATACAAGCTACATCACTAATGGATTTCCTACTAAGGGCATCGGCCACAACATTGGCCTTACCCGGGTGATAGTGCAACTCGAAATCGTCGTCCTCAATGAATTCCATCCACCTCCTCTGCCTCAAATTCAAGTCTCTCTGTGTAAACAGGTACTTCAAACTCTTATGGTTCGAGAACACCTCGAACTTCTCACCATTAAAGTAGTGCCTCCAAATCTTCAAGGCAAAGATCACTGCTGCTAATTCTAGGTCATGTGTAGGGTAATTCCCCTCGTGTATTTTTAACTGACGTGAGCCATAGGCTACCACTTTCCCCTCTTGCATCAACACACAACCCAAACCCTCTCGTGAGGCATCACAATAAACCGCATAACCCAAATCTCTCTCCGGAATAATCAACACAGGTGCGGTGGTCAATCCAACTTTCAACTCTTGGAACGACTTTTCACAAGTCTTACTCCATACGAACTTGACCCCTTTCCGCGTCAATCTAGTCAATGGCGAAGATAGCCTGGAGAAATCTTTCACAAACCGGCGGTAATGCCCAGCTAATCCCAGAAAACTGCGGATTTCAAAAACACTCTTAGGTTGTGCCCAATCTTGCACTGCCTCTATCTTGGATGTATCAGCAGACACCCCTTCCCCGGAAACCACATGGCCTAAGAATTTGACTTCTTCTAGCCAGAACTCACACTTCCCGAACTTGGCATATAGCCTATGGGCTCTAAGCAACTCAAGCACCACCATCAAGTGTTCCTCGTGCTCCTCCTTAGAAGGTGAATAAATCAAAATGTCATCTACGAAAACGACCAAAAAACGATCTAGGAATTCCCGGGAGATCCGATTCATCAAATCCATAAACACTGCCGGTGCATTGGTGAGCCCAAACGGCATCACCAGAAACTCGTAATGGCCATACCGCGTATGGAATGCCGTCTTCGGAACATCCTCCTCCCTGACCCTCAACTGGTGGTAACCCGATCTCAAGTCTATGTTAGAGAAACAACAGGACCTCTTCAATTGGTCAAACAGATCATCTATACAAGGCATAGGGTACTTATTCTTGACCGTAGCCCGATTCAACTTCCGGTAATCGATACAAAGTCTCAAGGCACCATCTTTCTTTTTAGCAAAGAGGGCCGGTGCTCCCTAAAGCGAAACACTAGGGCGGACAAAACCCTTATCTAGCAACTCCTGGAGCTGAATCTTCAGCTCACTCAACTCGACTGGGGCAAAACGGTAAGGTGCCATATAAATCGGCGTTGTGCCAGGCACTAAATCAATGGAGAACTCTATTTCTCGATGAGGTGGCAAACTAACAAGATCCTCGTGAAAGACGTTCGAGTACTCACAAACCACTCTCAGAAACTAAACCCCAGTCTCATCACACTCACCACTCATAAAGCTAGCGAGAAGATCACTAAGCTCACTCCGCCCTCGCTGATCATACACCGATGACAACACACTACCAACTCGATCCCCCAAGAAATGGAAGCAATCCCCGCTCATGGTACAAATAGTGACCCTCTGGCGGTAACAGTCAATAACATCCCGGTATGACGATAACCAATCCATACCCAAAATAACATCAAAACCCGACATAGGCATAACTACAAAAGGAAATGGAAGTCGGCGGTCGGTGACCTCTATATCACAGCCCCGACACCCTTGTTTCAAAATCAATTCACCTCCAACAAGTGACACAACACATATAGGAGATGCTAACTGTGCCAACTCCAAACGCAAAACAAATGCAAATGCAACAGATATAAAAGAATGGGATGCACCCGTATCAATCAACACATTGGCAACCGAGTTACAGAACAAGAAGATACCTCTCACGACAGATGGAGCTGGTACTAGATCCTGCGTGGTAACAGCATACACGCGCCCTGTAGGCCCCTGATCTACCTGCTCACCTCTAGGAGCAAAAGACTGTTGCACAGACTGGGACGATAAAGCTCCCTGATTGGCCTTCGAGGCCTGAACTAACTGAGCTGGCTGAAAACTCTGCCTCTGTCCAGATGCACCAGATGTGCCACTCAACTGCGGGCAAAACCTCTTCAGGTGTCCCGCCTAACCACACTGATAACAAGACAGTGGCTGGCCTCTGCCCTGACTCTGGCTCTGAGGTCGAGCCGAAGACAAAGCTGCTCTCCGCCCTCCGCCCTTCTGCAGGCAAGCTGGAGACTTGTGGCCCAGCTAACCACACTTGTAACAGGTGATTTCTCCACGACTGCCTCTCCCAGAACCCAAACCCGGTACTGGAAAGGTCGATCTAGCAAAAGCACCCTGGGACTGGTGAGGGTTAGAACCCCTCTGCCTCCTACCGTCCCCTTGACCATCCTGACTCCTCTTGGAGCCTCTCTTCCTCCTCCTGCATCATAATCTCCATGTGGGCCGCATCATCTATAAGGCGCCCAAAGTCCTGGGTCATATAACCCCAACTCTCATCTTGAGCACATGCCTCATCTTCTTCTCAAACTCGAGACAATGGCGTTCCTCAGACGCCACTAGCTTAGGTGCGAACCTAGACAAACTAGTGAAAGCGGCCTCAAACTCGGCCACTGACAAACTCATCTACTTAAGTTGGCAAAACTGGTCCCTCGGCTTCTCCCTGGCAGCTGGAGATAAGAATTTCTCCTGGAAAGCATCCACAAACGCCTCTCAAGTCCCTCTAATGCGACCCTTCATGAATTTCCACCACTGACCCGCATCCCCCTTAAGCTAGAAAGATGCCAAGGTCACTTTCAGTGCCCCGTCTTCGATGCCTAGCATCTCAAACGTCTTCGTCATCTGTCCCAACCACTCATCCGCCTTAAGTGGCTCCTTCGGATCCCCAACAAACTCATCTGGATTAGACCGGAAGAACTCACTCTTCAGAAAGGAAGGCCTTGCATCAACAACCTAGGCCTGAACTTGATTCTCAGCTCTGAGAATTCCCATAGACTCTCTCAAAGCTTCGGCTATCCCATGGGCTAAAGCGCCCATAGCTTGTTGACCTACTGGCTCGGCCGCATTGGCCTGACCAATACCCTCCTGCTGCGTCGGAATATCATCCGGTAAAGGCATCTCCTGCCTACCACGTCTACCTCCACGTCCTCGTCCTGACATCTTAATAAAGGTAACGAAGAACATTAGCACATTCACAAATGTGCCGAAGCTATAACACTCGCGTCCTAGTGCACGGACAACTGTAATTCACTCCACGTAAGCACATAATCACATAAGCACTTACGAATTTCATTCCCGGATAATGATAGTCCTGAGGCGTTACTGGAGTTCCGGTTAAAAAAAGCATTGATCAAGTGCTTTTCCAACAAGACTCACAGAAACCCAAGGATCCAATCAACATCCTGGAAACCAAATCTCATACCCAAATAGTCACATAAACATATTATTACATAAGCATACAACGCTACATCTAAGTCTCTAACAAGCGAGACAAACCCATTGTGATACTAATCACTTCCTACGTACCCAAAATATTAGAACCCGGTACGCTCTGATATCAAGTTGTAACGCCCTCAAAATTAACCCATAATATCATACAGTCACAAATAAAGAAAAGAGAATTCATATTGTAATCATCAGAGTATCCTTACAAAAGGTATTACATGTTGACAATAAAAGTAAATGCCCTTTAGGCTTACAACTTTCTCAGTCAACACTTGGTTACAAAAAGAGAGTACTAACTCTACATCAAATAAGCCCTTGGCTTGATATACATGTAATACAACAAAATAAACAAAAGGAGTCCAATAGCCCCCAGCCTTTCAAGCTATGTCCTTGGAGGTGGCATAATACCTGTACCTGAAAATGATGTCCCATATAGGGTGAGCCAACGCCCAGTAGAGATATGCTAAACATACTATGAGCAATAACTAAAACATTAGCATTTGATAAATGTTTAATTCACATAAATCAATTCATATCCCATTTCAATTTACATGACAAATACGTCTATGTTTCATTCCATTTTCCATTTCTTATCCAATTTCTGAATTCACAATCTTGGCTTAGAACCTGGCCATATACATTAAATGAGATTACATCTCACATCAATAACTCTTCCATTTCAATTGAGATTACAACTCAAATTAAAAATTTCATACTTCACATTAGATATACATAATTGCTGTATCAATCTCAAATAAGACACTTCCGTACTTCGTATATGATATACAGATTTGCTATATCAATACTTTAGTAGATACACATATTTGCTGTATCGATGGAGTCCATCCCCTATCTCCTCCCCAACAATATCCGGTTTAGGAGTCCATCCCCTGTCTTCCCCTAAACCGTGGAGTACATCCCCTATCTCCTCCAACACAGTACAATGTATATAAACACATATCATATACATAGTCAATCAATACCTAAATTTGATGTATTATTCCAACCATCATATTCGATGACATATTCAATTGATTAGTTTCGGTTTGCCTAATCTTCATGCATTGTCTACAACAATTAAGACTATCCTCCACCGACAGCCCAAAGTAGTTATTTCTAAACAGATAATAAATGCCTTAACAGATATATATAATTTCAACATTCTCTAAGTGAGCGATTAATAAATCTAACTCCACCATTTTATCTCCTAATGAGCCAATTTCATTATTTCCAACTCAATTTCACATCTCCATAACAATTGTCATTAATTACACTAATGACCCAAAGATACCCCAAACATGGCATTTTCCCTCTTTTTCTCAATATTGACCCAAAGGCCCAAATATTATCAACAACATCAATAACTTCCTTTTTAGACCCAAAACACATATCTCTGAATCAAAAAAACAAAACCCCTCTTTCCAATATAACACATTACAAACCCTAACTTCCCAAATCAAACTATCTATACCAAAAAGCTCAACATTTAGATTAAAGCTCATAAAGGTGAGTAGGAATCCATACCTTAAATTCAGAGCTCAAAGGAAGAAGATGATGAAAACTCGAAGTGCTCCAAATCCCAAGATTTTCGAATTGATTGGAAGCCCACACCAAGCTCTACACTTTTTGTAAAGGCTCAAGAGTGGGAGATCACTCTAACTAGATCGATTCCTAGAGAGAAGTCAAGGTTTTAGAGTGAGGTGCTCTCAAATGGTGGTTTTCAAAAAGTAAGAGAGAGAAATGATGTTGAAAAGTGATTCAAAAAGTGAAATCCCGAAGTGTTATAAAAGTCGCCCCGCTCTAGCGTGGAAACGCCCACTCGAATGTCAGACACAAACTTACGCTCGAGCGTCAAAAGCACCGCTCAAGCGTCGAATGCACACTCACAAAACTTTTGCAGGCGATGGTCCCCGCTCGAGCGGAGGAACAAAATCAAAGGGGTCACGCTCGAGCGTCAAAACTCCCGCTTGAGCGTACGATGACCTGCTGAGAAAAATACTGGGAGATAGAAATTCAAGCTTGAGCGTCAAAACGCCCGCTCGAGCGAAAAAGCAACAACAAAGGGCCCGCTCGAGCGTCAAAAGCCCCGCTCGAGCGTGAAGGCCAAATTCTGAGCATCAACTTTTGGTTCCAAAGCACAACCAACCTATTTCAAACCTGCCCAACACAACCCAAGACTCAAATACAAAGAGTAAGGGAAGGAAATGAGAATGAGACAACAACACATCCACGGAACCGAGTCTGGATTACAATAAATAAAGAGAGGAAAGACCGGGATCGCTATATTATCACTGACAATAGTGTATTAGAGAAGTTAAAAAAAGTAACTATGCACGGGCTATATCTATACTATATATTAAGCAAAATGGGGTTTTTAACTCCCAAGGCCTGTGGCAGCTTCAATATCCCAATTTGAATTTTCTAAATTTTTTATTAAAAAAAAAAACTCAGCATTTATAAATTTTAAATAAGTTAATATATAAGATATAGATAGATATCTACAACTTTAATAAAAAAGTATTATCTCATTTTTTAGGGAAGAGAAAACGAATGTAAGTTTTAATTATTTTTTTTTTTGAAATTGGTGAGAGAGATTAGGAGGGAGAGAGAGATTATGAAATATTTTTGTTATCAAATAAATAAATCAGTTAATATTTTGTTAATCTATTTTGTAAATTAAAAAATTAATAATTTTAGAAAATTGATTAATTTGTCCCATTAAATGATTTAAAATTTTGATATATATATAGTACATAATTATATTACTAAATCATAATTCAAATTTAGATGTTATATTTTTTTGAGATCTATAGCCAAATTCTTATCTTCTTTATTTTTGTGTGTAACCGTAGTGTATGAGAGAAATTGAAAAGGGTGCTGCAGTAATTATGAGAGAAGTCAAAAGGGATTGGAATGCAAATGTGCACTTAAAATTTTTGTTTGGTGAATGGTTTGTGAGAAACTTGATACTAGTAACATCGTTCAGATAAATTCTACGTGACAACAAATTTTATGTTTCAGCTCTAGCTATCTGTGGAAATCTCTTTATACGGATGTCTCTATCTCTCAAAGGTTGCTGAGATACCCAACTATCTCATGTATATAAACTCGTCAGCTCAACCTTCAATTGAAATTTCTGCAGATAAAGCAATCATCAATTGGCCCATACCTCTCATGTCATGGTTCTGTGTGCCAAGAGTATGGAGGTCTGTACCCTGTCTAACCTCCCATACTAAAATTACACAGCTCAGACTTCTCTGCCCTTCCATTTTAGAACGAGACAAACCAGTGTTGAGTGGAGGAGTTTCCATCTTGTATTGCCCATGTGTCTTCATTTGATGCAATGTGCCCGTATGCTTTGTAAGGCTTTATCACATGCTCTGTATATTCATTGGGTAGAGATTTGGGAAGAAAAAGGAAAAATGTGAGAGAAATGTGAATGAAATATAAGTTAATTTTTTTTTTTTTTTTTTTTCCATTTCTCTTTCCAATTCCATACCCAAATTTGTGATCCAAACGCAGCCTTAGTGAATACCTCAGGAGACTCGTAGAATCATCGTCTAAAAAGTTGCCTTTTAAAATGAAAGACTAATCAGCACGTTATCGTAGACCATTCTGACATTTCTGACAGTCAGTTCAAGCAGCTTTACGGGCGGAGAAAAAACTTTGTTCTCCACCCAAGCTCCTTTAGGGCATACTTAAGGGCGAGCAATACTGTTTTTGACTTCTGTTCAACTATACTTCACTCTGCTCGAATGCCTTCAAGCAGGTTTAAGAGCGAGCAATATTTGAACTTTGCTCAAGTGCATTTCTGGCCCTGTTAGGGGCTAGTGGTACTGGAATTTTATTTTTTTTTTGCTAGTGCCAATTCCACTTGAGTGCCTAAGGGCGATTCTTTGAGCAGGCATTATTGCACTCCGCGCATGCGCCTATGAAGGAGTTTCCCTTTCCTTTTTGGTTTATCAGCTTCTTGGGCTGAGTGACAATTCAAATGATGCACAAGAATCAAGTTAAGAGTTTGATGCACTGTCTTTAACACCTAACCATGATTGGTGAAACATGAAACACAAAAACACAAAAATGCACACAAAAAATACATCTCATGCACACATGAAGAACACAAGGTTTGCGTGATTCACCCCAAACTAGGGTTACGTTCACGACTTCTGTGGTTTTCACTATGATCAGAAAAGTTGCCAGAGGTTACAAGAGATAACCGCCTCCCCTCAACCATAAATACCAGTTGGATCTGCAGTCGAGTGGTTCGTATCAAGTCAAGATCCACACTATGCCAACATGCACAATCTAGGTTTCTAGCAAGTAATTTGTTTGATTAACTCTACTTGCCTATGATAAATTATCGCATTTATAATTTGTGAAGTACAAGTAAATGTTGCACTTGGAACTTGTTGAGTAACTAATAGAAGTGGTAGTTGTACAAAATCCTACTGCTTGATTTGAGACATAAAAGGGAGGAATTGCTCCAAAATGTGTTTTCCTGTGTGAAATTGTGAGATTGTGCATCTTTTGAGTAATCCTGCTAATCTTGATTTTTGAGATGTTCAGCCCGGCAGTCATGCACTCCATTCAGATATAGGCGAGGGAATTGTGGAAAGCTACACACTTATTTTAGTGTTGGCGAAGAGCTGACATTTAAGGATTCATTTAGGGCATTAATTGTGTAATTCTTTTACTCTTATGCCTAATTGACAGGTTGTGTTTTTTCCCCATGTTTATTTGTATTTTGTGTTTATTTATAAATAGTAGGCTTGATGTACTGGTTGCCAGATTAGCTTGGTATACTCTCTCTCTCTCTCTCTCTCTCTCACACACACACACACACACACACACACACACACACACACACACACACGGAAAACCTACTAAAGAAATACTCACCTTTCGTCAGTGTGTAGGCTACGCAACACCAGAAAACAAGGCCGCAATCTCAACAGATTCGCCCAAAAGCAAGTCAAACTCGCCCAGTGCACCCAACATCTCCCATTCCCGGATGGCTATGCAAGCTACATCAGTAATGGATTTCCTACTAAGGGCATCGGCCACAACATTGGTTTTGGCCCCATTCTAGAACCAATAATTACATGTCCTTTTTTCAAAGACAATTGCTACCACCATAAGAACTTGACATCACTTCACCAAAAAATGCAACTTTTCCATTATACATGTAACTTTTCTTTCACAATGTTTGTTAGACTCAGCACTTTTAAATTCTCAAAAGAAACAAACTAATAATGAGTAATGATGACTAGAACCAATGACCAAATGCCAAAAAAAAAAAAAAAATCAATCTTCAATCTAGGAGAGACCAATCACACCATCCAGAGTTTGGAATCATCAAAACACTGTCTAGCTTCTTGAAACCAGAATCCAAAACAATACAAGTGTAACGCAGGAGTGACCAAAACATAACTCAAACAATTCATAATTTTATCCATAATTTTTTTTTCCCTCACTATGTTGCCTTGTCAAGAAAAACATCTCCTATCAATAATCAAGTATCTTTTGAATTGGATTGTGTTAGAATAGTTATTTCTGTTCTATTGTTAATATTTGCTAAAGTGGAGGGTACGATGGTCATATTGCAATATTAGCGTTTGTATATATATTTTGCTAATGTACTAATGTAGGGTTGAGCACAACATTATACGATATATAAAAAATGCCTTCCTCTTCTCTTATCTCTTCTTCTTCCTAACCCTAAATTTCTTCATTTTATGTTCTAACTAATTGGATGTGGGGTTAACACAAAAAACATGGTTCCAATTTTTGCCCTCAAAGCTAGAGAAGGCCAAACAGTTGTGTTGAAGAAAATTGGCATTGTTTTGTGGTTCCAGCCAAATAGAAAAGGTGCTCACTTACATATTAGTATAGATATCTAGCTATGAAGCATGGGTACTCCAAAAATGTTGTCGTACAAGTACTGGATACTTACCGGGTACGACAAAAACACACTGGATACATTTTATACCATTTGTAGATGCCTGGTACGCCATGGGTACTCCATGGGATCATTGTTGGGTATGCGGGGTAAAAAATAAGATTTTCAACAATTATAAGGGTACCGGAGCAATTTTTTTTTGTTAATTTTAAGAAATTAAATAACTTTAGGGTTCTTTTGTAATAATAAAAACATAACACAATTTGAAGTTAGGTTTATTGTTTTGATTCAATTCTCTCTGGCAAAGAGCACAGTTGACGACTTCGAAGAAAGATCACAGTCGGTAGTTGAACTCTTCTTCGAAGACGACGGTACTAGTTGATGGAAAAACTCGATATTCCAGTGTTGGTTGACAGCAAAACTCGATATTCCAGTGAGTTTCTCTTAGTTCCTCTGCTTCAATTCTTCATTTTCTTCTTTGATTCTTCTTCCTCTTTCTTTGATTTTTTTTTTCCAAGTTTTCTCTCTTTTTTTTCACAGCAAACAAGCAGATCTATCCAACATCTGATTTTTCTTGTTTCTGGTGAGTTTTCTTACCTCCTCTTGTAGCCAATCTACTTTTTCTTTTTTTCTTCTTTTTTTCATTTTTTTCATAAATAGCCAATCTACTCTTCTTTGACTATGTTTTTACTGATCTTCCTAACATCTAATATTTTTATTTTTTTTGATATAGTTTTGTAGTAAACACAATCAGAATTATATAAAATAAGAGATAGAAAATTTTAAAATCTAAGAAGACAAAAGAAAGAAACATTTAAATTTAGGGTTCATAATTTATCAAAAAAACAAAAAAAAAAATTGGGTTCATAAATTGATTCTGATGTATTTATTTCATTGTAATTACTTTCATAATATTGATGGTTTTAATTTATTATTTTAATATTTGAAAAATTATATAGTCGAATGAAGTGAAAGAATTCACAAATTATTTTGATTTTGTAATTTCTCTTTTTAATTATGATATTAAATTTTGATTTGTATCTTGGATGTTTAACTATAAATTATAATAAATAAATAAATAAATAATGAAAAAATAAATAATTGGCATACCCCAATTGTACCCATACCCTACTTTTTAAAGAATTTGCCATATCGGCGTATCTGTATCGTACCCTGTAGACACCCCATTTTTAACCGCCCTTAAGACTTGGGCGCTACTGATGGTTTACTTGGTGATAAAAGATATGCAGGCCAAAGGTTCGATTTCTTCGGCAATGAGAGAGTCAAATCCCAACTTCATACCCCTTTTGGACCAAAACAATCTTGATCAAAATATTTTAGATCTTAAAACCCTCTCTTTCAAAATGTTTTGAAAATAAAGTTCCTACGATGTTCCGACGCTCGCATTTCGTTAAATGTTGTGCTTTTCGGTAAACCGAACAAGGACAAAGTGGAGAATGAATGAAATAAAGATGAAATCTTTGAAAAATCTTTCAAAACACTTTGTTTAGGGGCTTGGGGTTGAAGAAAAGAGGAAAGGAGAGAAGAAAACTAGTTTGGGAGAAGTTCGGCATGAATCCGGGTAGGAGAGATCGAGCAGCCCTCGCTGAATCAGGCTTATTCATTTGCATACTTGGATTTTAGCTATGAGGCCACCACCGTTGGAAATCTTACTTCTGGGGCTTCATTTTTCACTCAAGAATCTCCTAAAGCCAAGTCCGGGTGGGGGAGATATGGTTGGTTAAAGTAGGGGATCAATCCGGTTGGATCGAAACTGCGCGGCTTCACCGAAACGGGCATAACGTTTTGCACAGGAGGAATTTTGATGCAAGGTTGATGCCATTGGAAAGATAACTTCTGGGGCTTCAATCTAGACACCTACCGACCACTGTTTGGCCTTGGAAGCCACCTACCAACCACCAAAATAGCCGGACGGCCAGCAAAAATAGCCGGCCGACCAAATAAGTAGCAGGCCGACCAGTTAAAGTAGCCGGTTGACCAATTAACTGGTCGATGGCCTTCCTGCGTGTTCTACAGGTTGAGTGGATGCTAGCTGTGCCAGCTGGTGAGCACAGACTCTGCCCTCCATACACGTGTATGGAGGGATTTGCTCCTTGAGTTAGCTTTCCTTGGAAGCTTTACATTGCATTTTCCTATAAAAAGGGAGCCTCTCCTCCCTTTCCATGGGTTGATGAATTTGATATATAGAATATATATCATTCCCTCTCTCTCTCTCTCTCTTTCTCTCTCTCTACATTTGTTTGGGTTAGAGTGTTCCAAAGTGAGTTTTGTTCTTATTTTTGCACTAGAACACCTAAGAGTACACTACTCTTTGGTTACTGAGGTGCTAAGGAGTTTTTTGAGGGGTTTTTGAGCTGGTTTTGATCCAAAGAGGCTGCTAGTTTGGTGTTCTTGGAAATGGTCTTCAAGGGTGAGACACTTACCGTCTTATTCCCTTTTTTTTGTACAAGCTTTTAGCCTATCTTGCATATTGTTTCAAGCTTATCTATAAACTGAAAAAAGTTTTGTATTTGCATGCTTAATATGTTTGTTTAAGGTCATTTTAGTGTTGGGGGTCGTCCACCGCCTCTTAGGCCTTGTTTGGCCTCTTTTGTGCCTTCTTTGTTGAGCTTTGGAACTTTCGTGTATTGGCCTTATCACCACTGAAATCCAAAGGATTTTCAGTGGTGGTGAAGTGGTTTTGAGGCCTTGTATAGGGGAGGGACACCCCTCTCCCTTTGTGTCTCATATGCTTGTGTTTTTGGCTCATAAGGGTAGCATGCATGCTTAGTTGTTTTTAGCATCATTTCAGTATGTATTTGTTGTTAGTCTAGCATATTATACCTCTATTTTGAGTTGGTTTAATGATCTCTTCCATGCATCAGATGCATGTCTTGTAATCCCATGTTTTGGCCTAACATGCATCATGTTGTAACATGACATTTTAGCATGATTTTGGTTTGGTTCCAAGAAGATTTTAGCTTTGTTTTTCTATGCTTGAGGTCTGGTTTTGGTTGTCTTGATCATGTTTTCCACGATTTGTATAGCCATTATGCATTCTAGCTTGCTAGCTTTGGGTGTGTGAGTCATTAGCATGCATTGTTTTGACCTTTCTCATGATTTGGCATCATTTGAGATCATATTTCAGTCCATGTAATGTGGTCTTACACTTGCATTTGGCTCTCTTTCAATGCTTTGAAGTGTTGTAGTTTTGTGCCTCAAGAGTTGGTCATTGTGTATGCCACCATGTTTAGACATTTGGGATGCCATCTAAGTGGGTTTTGGGGCTCATTCAAACATGCCATAGCTCTGATTTTGTTGTTCTAATGTCCATGTTTGTCTTCTTTTAAGTGTTCTTGAAAGTTGGCTTTTATGCCTTAGTCTTAGGCCCATTGGTTTGCATGTTTGTTTTGCATTTTGGCACCATCATTTTAGTACTTTTGGCCACTGTTTTGGGATGGGCTGAGGTCTTCCCATTTCGGTTTAAGTCCATCTTTGTATATAATGGCATGTTCGACATGTTGTATTATATTAGTAGCATGCTTGCATTATATCATGTTTGCATGTTGTTTAGCTAGTTGCATTACATAACCTTGTTGCATACTTGGCATGTTCATGTGACAATAGTTTAGCTTGCATGTTAGGTTGCATTACATTGCACCTTGCCTGCTTGGCACATTGCACATTTACATGCTTGAGTTGCATTGCATTTGGCATGCTTGTTACCTTAGCCTCATGTACATACTTGAGCCATATTGCATACATACATTGCATTGTGTTTAGTTTGGGGTGTCAAACCAAACACAAGGATTGAGGGACGTTTCGTACTCAAAGTGACGAAACGTGCCTCAATCCTCGATCGCCGTCACTCTTGATCCAACATGATGGAGTGTGAGGCATTCATCCGTTTTGTTGCATTCATTTCACACCAAATTGCACACTTGACTCTTTGGCCATCACGCATCGAAATGCGTGATTGGTGGCCCGAGGGTCGAGAGTCATACTCCCTTGAGTCCATAGCATGATAGGGAGGGTGGTCGTGCACACATAGTCTTGTAAATTCCTTGCCATGCCTTGTTTGCCCTTTACTGTAGCAAATGCAGGATTCTGCAGGAAGAATTGGCCGGCCGGCAGTTCTTAGTGCCGATCGGCAAAATAAATTTGGTCGAGAGCACAACTTCTGGTCGGTGATCATTTACCCACGGCCGGTGGCACTATACCTTGGTCGGTGACATTCCACAACACTCAGGGAGTGATTCAGAAGGGCTCTGGAAACTTTGATAATTTTAAGAGGAGTAAGGCAATGTAAATAGAGGCAACTTTTGGCATGGCGATGGGTTTCCGAGCAAGGCGAATCAAGCATGCATCATCCACGAATTCCGAGGCGGAGCTGCGGCGGTCTCTTTAGTTTCATATTTAGACCTTTTTTTTTTAATTAATTTGTTAATTGATTAAGTGCTATGTAATATTTAATTAGCTAGGGTAGTTAATTATTTATTCGGTTTGTATTATTATTCGGACCCTCCGAGAGAGGGCAATTGTGTGATAAGTGTGCGTAAGTGTGTGAATGTCTTCCAACCCCACGTCTTTCTCTCTTTTACTTACCTGCTTTCAGTGGTTAGTTTAGGGCATGTTTTAATTAGCATACTTATGCTCGCATGTTTGCATCCATTCATCTATCTTACATGCACCGGGCTCGGCGCATCATACTAACTGCATCGTATTTCAATTCTAAATTGAATACTTGTTATCTGTAACATCTAATATGCCATCTTAGAATAGCCGAGCCTATCTTAGTTGCATTTGCATGTGTTGCATTAGCCATCTTAACATGAACTAGGATCATGCATTGATTACTAACTAGTTCCTGTTTTGGCTCGGAGTACTCGGTAAGTGCTTATGCTTTAGCATCCTTGCATGCGTGTGAGTGATTGCCATGATAGCATGCTTGCCATGAGACTATTTGCTTATGTGATATAACTGCCTGAATGCCTATGGGTGAAGGTTGGGTTGCTTAAGTTGGAATAATTCGTCAAAACCCGTGTTTTAGCCTACTTGTGAGTAGCAAACTTCAATCCATTTTCAAAACAAACAGATATGCGATATTTTGTTCCAACTTAACCATTTTCAATATATCGGTTGTGCGCATCACATAGTAAATCTAGGCTAATAACCGGAATAAGAACGCATAATGTTTTCAAAACTAGATATCATGGTTAGTAGAGGCCGATCTTTGATCGGGCGAGCGGGGTGCTCACGAAGTGACCTTCCCCAATCGTACCCAAGTTCCCGAGCCGAGGCAACTTTGGTGATGACAGACACGTGGCCTTAGGCAACAAGTCAGGGTTTCCTAAATTTCTCAAAATAAAATATTTAGGTGGTGACTCTGTATCTGGCAAAGCAGTCCATGTTTGGCACTTCTTTCTAAAAAATCAGTTTTCCAAAACGATTTGCCAGATTTGGACTCTTTGGTGATTTATCAATCTTGCATTGCACTTTGTGAGATCAGATTAAGAACCGTGACATTTGAGTCCGAACTGTAGTGAGCCCAAATGAACAAAATAGGATTTTCTCCTGGGACGTTCGGGGACGTCTACAATTTCTGGCGACTCTACTGGGGAGTTAAAGAACTTGACTCGAACTCATGATATCTTGTTTTGACTATACTTATGTGTTTCTTTGCATTGCATTTGCATTGGTGTGCCTAGGACGCCGTGTTTGCCATCTACTATTCCTGAACGGTTTGTCGGAGGCTCGCTTCGGGAAGCGCGCTATAAGGCTGACTGGTTACGGGCTCTGCCATGATGGGAACACAAACCCCGGTTGTTACCGGGGCACCCTTTTTGACCATTCGACCTAGTGCATATTCGGAAACCATAGTGACCATTCCAAGCTAGGACAGGTTGCTCACCCGATTATAGGTTGTTTGAAACTGCTGCGTGCGTAGTGAAACCCTAGCTCCTGACAAAATAGGACAGGGAAACCCTACCCCTCCATAAGGGTGTTTTGGCTTTCACTTGTTTGTTATGTGCTTTAGAGTTGGCCTCTATAGGCAATGCATGTATCAGTTTGTGAGTTTGGGCATCAGGCCTGCGGGCATCAGTGTTTTGGAAATTAGTTTTACTTGAGGGTATTAGATTTGGGGCAGAATTCAGTAGAGAGCACAGTCATTCAGTTATGCTCATATATGTTTTGGCGAAATCAGGCTAAGGTACTGTCTGTTTTCTCTTTTGCTAGGGGGTAGTCCTGGAATCATAGCTTCAGAAGGCTCCAATATCCCCCGGGTACATTGGACTTGTGCTGATAGACTTTGTCAGGTCAGAAACTCAGTTCAAGGGCAATCAGAGCCAGAGAAGGCTAGTCAGGCACAGACCACCAGTACAACAGCTACCGAATCAGTGGTCTTTGAGCAGTCGGGTTGAGATTTCCAAGTCTACTGCAGAGATAGATATATCGATGTTTCAATCAGATTAAGACAATATGTCAGGCTTAGAAGAGATGGTCCGCCAGCTCCAGGATAGTATGAAAACTATGCAGCAAGACGTTGCTCGTCAAGCAGAATTTTCCAAGCAACAGGCCGTGGTCATGGCCCAACAGGCAGAATTAATCACCAAGCTACAGCAGCAAGCCGGAGCATCTGCTTCGCACCAGGATCCTCCCCCACCAAGAGTTCCCATATTCAGGGAGGCAACTAACGTCCAGGATGATACGGACATTCCAGTCGGGCCAACTCCACCCCCAGTTCTATCCCAACTATCTAAAACACCCACCAACCTACCAAACTCCCCTTTTGAGTTCGAGATGGACCCCACAGCATTGAAAGTAAGCAAGCTTGAGAAATTGTTCAAAAAGTCTCAAGGGGCCCATTCTATTCCTGATATAGAGGATGGTTATACCGACTCAGTGGTAACATTACCGAATCGGTTCAAGATGCCACATATCGATCGATTCGATGGCGCTGAAGACCCAATGGTGCACCTCCAACTGCTTTCTAATATCTTGAGGTCAATGGGTTTGACCACAGCCCAGAAATTGTCACTATTCGGTCGAACCCTGTCTGGGATAGCCGCAATCTGGTATGCAAAATTGGAGAACTCTGTGAAACAGAATTGGGAAGAGCTAGCTGAGGCCTTTATTGCTCAATACTCCTATAACACATAGATCAAGGTCACAACTCGTGATCTCGAAGTCACTCGCCAAGAGCCAAAGGAGGGTTTCTCAGAGTTCGTGACGAGATGGAGAGCAAAGGCCTTAATGATGACTACAAGACCTTCCGACAAAGATCAGATCAGGATGATTGTTCGGAATCTGCATGGCAAGTTGCTGCAAAAGATGGTCGTTCTACCTCTGTTTACCTTTCCAGCCCTTCATGAAATGGGGGTTCAAATCGAGGATGCCATCAGACAAGGGATCTTTGTAGAAGATAATGAGCCTTTGAAGAGGAATGTTGCTCGCAGTTCCAATGCTACTACTGATGGTAGCACAGTTACGAAATGCTCAGAAGTAGACACTATCACCACTTCCCTCAATGGCCAAAAACCAACCAATTCAACTCGGCCCCAAGCCCGAAAATTCCATCATCTTTATATGAGTCTCTCTCAAGCTTTGAAAAAGCTGCGAGAAGAAGGGCACCTAGAACATCTAGAACCCCAACCCCTTCCAAATCCTCTTCCACCAAGACATGACCCAGCTAAATACTGTGCCTATCATCAACAGCATGATCATGATACGAACCGTTGCATCCACCTTCGTCATAAGATTCAGGATCTTATTAACGAAGAGACCCTAGCTCCACCAAAAGGGCCTCAGGTTAGTACTGACCCGTCACCTCTACATCTCAACCTCATCCATATGCTGCCGTCCACTTATGACCCCAGCGTATATATCACCCCGGCCCATCTACCCAAGCCTGAGGTGTTTATCCCGGAAAGCATGGACTTATGCATGATGGGTGCATCTGAACCCCAATTATCTCAAACCTATGAACCCACTACTTCTGAGCTGATGAGGATGATCGAAGATCTTTAGAGAATTGTAGTAGATCTAGCCTTTGGAGTTTTGGCTCCGTCATCAACCACATCACAGACCAGGGAGTTCATGTCAAAGGGCTCCCTAACCTTGGGACGAGCTGCATTGGTAGAAGGCCAATCTCTTAGCAAAGTGGAGGCCAATGATAAGAACAAGGCAGCGGCAAGCATTAGTCCCCATGAACATCTTCAGTGGGCTGTTGAGGCTTTGAAAATCGAAGGGCTAAACAAACAGCAAGTGATTGCAGTTGTTGCAAAGACTATGGATGCCACTTTCGCCACTCAAGTTGGGGGCAGTTTGAATCAAGGGGCAAGCCGGGAGAAGGGCCGTTGTACCAGGAATGTTCCTTTCAACCCTAATCCCGTGCTTGGAAGAGATCAGCAAACCCAGTCAGCGCCTGTCAATCCCTTTGCTAGGGCATCCAGTAAAACTCCACAAACCTCAAAACACCCACCTCGGGGCCAGAGGGTGTTCACCCCACTGTACATGTCTCTATCAGCGGCCTTGAGGGTCCTGATTAGAAAGGGGGATCTGAAACCCCTGGAGCTGCGGCCACTGCTAGATAAACTTCCCCCCTCCCATGATCCGGCCAAGTACTGTGCCTTCCATCAACAAGTCGGCCATAGCACTGATAGTTGTTACCGTCTTCGCTATGAAATACAAGATCTGATTGACAACAAGGTCATCACCGTACCAGGACCTGCAAAGT
Organism: Camellia oleifera; assembly: GCA_022316695.1. Taxonomy (NCBI): domain Eukaryota; kingdom Viridiplantae; phylum Streptophyta; class Magnoliopsida; order Ericales; family Theaceae; genus Camellia; species Camellia oleifera. The sequence continues at coordinate 87,473,275 of CM039316.1, forward strand.
CTATCGGCACTTGATCAGTGAACTTGTGGGGGATAATGCGATGTGATCGAGGGATGAACCACCTGCGAGCGGCGCTCAGTTTACTCCGGATGTGGCGTATGGCACGCACTGTTTTGAGCATTTTGCAAATGCTGGTTTTATGCTTTCTGACTTGGGTATTGGGTCAGTCTTGTCGTTTTGTATTAAGTCAGTCTTTTCATACTAAGTCAGTTGGGTCTGTCTTGTTGTATCGAGTCAGTCTTGTTTTGTTAAGGTCGGGTGATTCTAGGGGTGTTACCTCGGGCATCACCATTTTGTTTTGCGTTTGTCTTTTCATTTTGTTTTGAGTCTATTTCTACCTGGAGCCAGTTACACCAGCTTTTGAATGGAACAACAGTGATTTTTCACACTTTTGTGTTTATTTCTGCCGTGTGCCAGTTGTGCCAGAAGTTCTGAATGAGATGGCGGTATTTGACTAAAAATTTTGTCTTTTCTGTGCCTTGAAATCATTGCATCGACCTAAGTTTTTCAAAACTTTTTGAACATTGTGATGAAAACAAAGAGGAAGGAATTCCTCGGGATTTGCAAAAATCTGATCAATTAAGAGAAAAAGAGGCATGCTGAGCCCTTAATGAATGAGATCATGTTTGTTAACATGAGTACTGAGAAGGATCCTGGCTTGATCCAGATTGGTTCCACATTGTCTTCAAAGGGAACGAGTAGTCGTTTTCTTAAAAAATTTCAAAAAATGTTTTGCGTCGTCCTGCGAAGACCTGTGTGGAATCGTTCTTGAGATTGTGCAGCCTAGGATCGCTCTCAACCTCGAGACTCGACCCTTTTTGCTTTCAAACCTTGAACTCAGATTCAGAATGTTCAACGGTCAACCACAAAGTGAGGCTTGTATGGCCAGATTTGAAGCAGCCCTCAAACTAGGGGCAAAAGATGTCAGATTATGCTCAAAGAGTCAAAGATGAAAATCGGCAAGAATGCCAAATCCCAGAAAGAAGGGAAGAAGAAAGTATTGCTGAAGAACAATCGAGTTTCTATCCACAACACTAGGGGCAAATTCAGCCCCCCATTGGATGGACTCCTGCATCGTCAGCAAACAACAGCCATTCTGCTGGATTTAGATGACTTCAGGATCTCAAAACCATTTGACATGGACAAAGCTACACTTTTACCCTTGAGAGGCTCGCTGGGCCGAAAATCCGAAAGGGCGACCCAGGCAAAAGTTAGAGCAAGAAAAAGAAGAAAAAGAAAAAAAAAGAAAAATGCAAAGAATGAAAAAAACGAAAAATGAAGAAAATGAAAAGAAAGATTTGAAAAAGAAAAGAAAAGAAATGAAAAGAATTGAAAAGAAAAGAAAAACATAGCTCGCAAGGTTGAAAACCCAAAAGGGCGGCCTTGGCAAAAGTTAGAGCTCAAAAAGAGAGGTTAAATACCCAAGTATACCTTACCCGAACTACGTAAGACTTGATTCCCATGTTTGGGATACGTAGGCAACTTCATTCTGAAGTCCAGCCACAAACACTTCCAAATCGATTGTGTCCATGTAATGGTTCTCATCATCTTTGTCTTCTCTGAATCCGAGAGTTCGGTTGTAACCGTCACTTTGAGGACTGTTTACAGTATGTTGCGGCGCTATTCAAACAAGGGGCAAATTTCCGTTGCCGTACAGTGTCCTTCAGACAAGGGGCAATTTTCAATTGCTATGGATCCAAGGTTGCGCATCTCAAGAGTAAGTTCTGTGCTCGTTGAGTAGTAGCCGTTTGCAAAAAAATAGTTTTTGAGAATTTTTACTGAGGTTGACTAATTTTCTCGAAAATTTGCTCCATTTTTTCCAAAAAATGGACCATATCTTGGACCCAAAAAGGAAAATTTTCAATGCTCATAACTTGACTTGCATGATTTCAAATTAAAAATCGAACAAGCATGTTAATCTAACTCTCATTTTGGTCAAAATTGTTTTAGTAGAAAGCCAAAAATAAAAAAATGGTCAAAATGATGAACTAGGGGCACAGTTAAGTCAGGTGTTCTGTCTTTTCCCTATTGTCAACATACTTGCCAGAAAGGGCACCATACTTTCCGGAAAGGGCACCATATTCGCCAAGAAGGGTACATCGGAAGCTAACAGAAAAGGGCTGAAGGCTCTCATATCCTCTGAGCAACGAGGTATCAAGCCAAGTGCGAAGCACGAACTGGAATGGATCAAGATATTCCACTCCCTCATCTGGACAGATCTGATCACATCCAAACTCCCCAACAGGACATCGTCAACCAGTGTCAGCTGAAGATTTGCTACACACCCAGTTGTAGCACAGCCCCTCTGTGGGAGAAACTCACTGTTGTAAACAAGAAGAAGAATCTAGCGGAATGCTAGGGGCAAGAGCCCGCAACTTTCTATTTATCCGTCAACCACTCAGGAGAGGGATAAAAAATGAGAGATTGAAGAATAGAGAGATATGCGCTGAGAGAAAAAGTGAGGAAAGGGATTTTTCAGAAAAACAGAGCTTAAGGGCCGAGTGATGTGAGAATCACAAATGAGAAAGGGTGGGAAACAATACCCGGAGAAACTGGCTCCTCGTGCACCGAGAGGTCTCTTGTCTTTGTAACACAGCTGAGTGTTGTGTTTGTGTGTTTTTGTTTGTCTCGTTTCTTGTTTTGAGTCATTTGAGTGTCAATAAATGTGTTTAGGTTGTTTTACCTTGTTTTTCCTTTGTTGAGTTGTGTTTAGGTTGTTCTACCTTTGTTTTCCGTTGTTTAGTCGTTTTGGCTATGGTCAGTTGTAGGCTCAATACCCGATTGAGAACCCTTTTCTCATTTCAATTTCAAAAATGAATCGTTTTGTGCTCAGAGTGCTATGCCATTCTCCACATTTGTGCAGAATAGGTTTCGTCCTTTCATAAAATCGCAGGGTTCAACCCAGGTCATGTGAGAACAGTAAAACCAGGACCTATCTAAAGCTATATAGGTTCCAGACTGCAAAGCAAAAGAAAAGAGGGAAAATCGGAGCATCTGAGTGTGTTTCAACTCTAGCACATTCCGAGATTGCATTCCATATGCACCTCCTCAGGCCTTGTCAATGCTCCGAAGTATGAGTGTGCCTCTACCTCAAACGCAAGGTCAAGCCTGCTTCAAGGTTATGCACACCTTACTTGCATTTATTTGCATCTTGTGTTATCTTTTATCATTTATCCTTTTACGCTGAGCAACGTTTGGGATCGTTGTCCTCCGGGACTTTCTTAGGTTGCGCTGAGCACGTGCCTGGTAGTTTGCTTTTGGACCTCCTCTCACGATTTTAGCGTGGTTTGAGTGTCCCTTTCCTCACACGATTTCAGCGTGTTTGGAATTTATCTCAAGACGCGTGAAGTGCGGTCCTGGGCGGGTAGCATCTCGGGATGTGTGAAATGCGAGCCCGAGCGGTTTCGGGCCTCTTCTCATGATTTTAGCGTAGTTAGAGTGTTCTTTTCCTCACACGATTTCAGTGTGTTTGGAATTCATCTTAGGTTGCGTTGTGTGCACCTGGGCGGTTGTTTTCGGGCCTCTTCACACGATTTCAACGTGGTTAGAGTGTTCTTTTCCTCACACGATTTCAGCGTGTTTCGAATTCATCTCGGGTTGCGTTGTGCGCACCTGGGTGGTTGTTTTCGGGCCTCTTCTCACGATTTCAGCGTGGTTAGAGTGTTCTTTTCCTCACACGATTTCAGTGTGTTTGGAATTCATCTCAGGGTGCGTTGTGCGCACCTGGGCGGTTGTTTTCGGGCCTCTTCTCTCGATTTCAGCGTGGTTAGAGTGTTCTTTTCCTCACACGATTTCAACGTGTTTGGAATTCATCTCAGGTTGCGTTGTGCGCACCTGGGCGGTTGTTTTCGAACCTCTTCTCACGATTTCAGCATGGTTAGAGTGTTCTTTTCCTCACACGATTTCAGCATGTTTGGAATTCATCTCAGGCTGCGTTGTGCGCACCTGGGCGGTTGTTTTCAGGCCTTTTCTCACGATTTCAGCATGGTTAGAGTGTTCTTTTCCTTACACGATTTCAGTGTGTTTGGAATTCATCTCAGGCTGCGTTGTGTGCACCTGGGCGGTTGTTTTCGGACCTCTTCTCACGATTTCAACGTGGTTGTAGTGTTCTTTTCCTCACACGATTTCAGCGTGTTTGGAATTCATCTCAGGTTGCGTTGTGCGCACTTGGGCGGTTGTTTTCGGGCCTCTTCTCACGATTTCTGCGTGGTTAGAGTGTTCTTTACCTCACACGATTTCAGCGTGTTTGGAATTCATCTCAGGTTGCGTTGTGCGCACCTGGGCGGTTGTTTTCAGGCCTCTTCTCACGATTTCAGTGTGGTTAGAGTGTTCTTTTCCTCACACGATTTCAGCGTGTTTGGAATTCATCTCAGGCTGCGTTGTGCGCACCTGAGCGGTTGTTTTCAGGCCTCTTCTCATGATTTCAACGTGGTTAGAGTGTTCTTTTCCTCACACGATTTTAGTGTGTTTGGAATTCATCTCAGGCTGCGTTGTGCGCACCTAGGCGGTTATTTTCGGACCTCTTCTCACGATTTCAGCGTGGTTAGAGTGTTCTTTTCCTCACACGATTTCAACGTGTTTGGAATTCATCTCAGGTTGCGTAGTGCGCACTTGGGCGGTTGTTTTCGGGCCTCTTCTCACGATTTCAGCGTGGTTTGAGTGTTCCTTTCTTCACACGATTTCGGCGTGTTTGGAATTTATCTCAGGTTGCGTGGAACACACTCCTGATTGGTTTTCTTTGTTCTTCCTCCTTTCATGATTCCAGCGTGGTTGGAGTGCGTTACCTCCTTTACATCTACTATATTATCTATTGCATTACATCTGTTACATCCATTGCATCATATCTGTTTTATTGTCTGGTCTAGGAGACCTTAAATCCTCTAAAGGTGCAATTCCTTTGGTGTTTGTCGTGCCCGAACGACTTCTAGTGGTATGGTATAGCCATCTGCCTGTGTTTGCGGTGAGTTCCTAGGAGACCAACTGAGACGGTGGAAACTAGAGTTCGAATGGCTTATGCCTAGAACGCAAAGGTTCGGGATTTTCGAGACTAAAGTTTGGTTTAAATACCCAGGGGTATATCCTCGGCTTGAAATCTGTATGGCAGCCCCATAGATTGAGATAGCATGTGTATGCACCTCAATTCTGGATAATGAACTAACCTAGTCTGTCACCCTGTTGGAGAATAGGGAAAGCTGCAACCATAGCCAGGGAGAAAAGTAGTACCTATGGTTCGACCAAGGAGAAGCGAAAGATCCCCAGCAGCATGAGGTGAGTCATTGCCAATTGTCCCTGCAAGGTACTTTCACTTCCCAACTACATTGCATTTTGTTATCTATTATGTCTATTGCTTTGCATATAGAATCTATTGCATGCATTCACTACACCTCCATCTATCACTTGCGCCTTTCCATGTTGAGCTCGGTCTGGTATGTGCCCATACTTTTCGCGTCGAAGCATGGTTATGAGATTTTGTGTACGCGCCTATTCCACTGAGGGAATTATGGTTTGAGAGTGATGACACCGTTTCCATGTTAGACGTGGTTTGTTTGTGTCCATACCTTTCCTAGGCAAGATACGGTTTGGCCGCGTGCCTTATCCATTGCGTCCATTGCATTTTAGCTGTTACGTTGCATTGTACCTGACATATATTGCATGCATTCACTGCATATCCATTGTATCACCTCCATCTATCGCTTGCGCCTTTCCATGTTAAGCTTAGTCTGGCATGTGCCCATACTTTTTGCATTAAAGCACGGTTATGTGATTATGTGTGCGCGCCTAGTGTTGAGGGTGACGACACCATTTCTGTGTTAGACGTGGTTTGTTTGTGTCCACGCCTTTTCTAGGAAAAATGTGGTTTAGTCGCGTGCCTTATTCACTTCATCCATTGCATCACATTTTGTTTCTTTGCATTCAGCATGTAGGATCACAATCTTTCCTTAGCAGGTCATTCCTCACTTATATCATGCCACCCAATTACTTGTATTCTTGCTGCGAAACACATAGTTCTGTCTGTGCATGCACCTATTCCACTAAGAGAATTGTGGTTAGAGCGCTCCGGCACCTTTTCTATGTTACACGTAGTTTGATTTTGCATCTTCATCCCTTTATGATATTTGTGTGATTTTGCACTGCTTGTGGTTTGATTATTTCGATACATTGCATATCATTTGCATTGTTTCATTACATTGCATTGCATAAATCCTAAAATTTTCAAATCAAACCGGCTTCGCGTAGCGTATAAGTCCAATTATCAAAACTGGTTAACAATAACAGGTACGCCTGTCTGTTCACATCACTCAAACTGGCTTTGCATAGCCTATAAGTCCAATTATCAAAATCTTCCTGCATGACATTTTGCATCATGCCTTGAACTACGTTGGTTTGATTCCTTGCAAAGGGATACGTAGGTAGCCTGCAGGTTCAACCAACTACATTTGTATTTTGTTTGTTTGTCCAAGTCTTCGGCCTCATCAAAAATGGGTCGTCTCTAGGCTTTGACATTCACTCACGTCATTTCATGACTCACGAGTTCTATCAAAGAGGGGCAACTGTAGACATTCCATTTTTAACCGCCCTTAAGACTGGGCGCTACTGATGGTTTACTTGGTAATAAAAGATGTGCAGGCCAAAGGTTCGATTTCTTCGGCAATGAGAGAGTCAAATCCCAACTTCATACCCCTTTTGGACCAAAACAATCTTGATCAAAATATTTTAGATCTTAAAACCCTCTCTTTCAAAATGTTTTGAAAATAAAGTTCCTACGATGTTCCGACGCTCACATTTCGTTAAATGTTGCGCTTTTCGGTAAACCGAGCAAGGACAAAGTGGAGAATGAATGAAATAGAGATGAAATCTTTGAAAAATCTTTCAAAACACTTTGTTTAGGGGCTTGGGATTGCAGAAAAGAGGAAAGGAGAGAAGAAAACTAGTTTGGGAGAAGTTCGGCATGAATCCGGGTAGGAGAGAGTCGAGCAGCCCTCGCTGAATCGGGTTTATTCATTTGCATACTTAGATTTTAGCTATGAGGCTACCACCATTGGAAATCTTACTTTTGGGGCTTCATTTTTCACTCAAGAATCTCCTAAAGCCAAGTCCAGGTGGGGGAGATATGGTTGGTTGAAGTAGGGGATCAATCCGGTTAGATCGAAACTGCACGGCTTCACCGAAACGGGCATAACTTTTTGCACATGAGGAATTTTGATGCAAGGTTGGTGCCATTGGAAAGATAACTTCTGGGGCTTCAATCTAGACACCTACCAACCACTGTTTGGCCTTGGCAGCCACCTACCGGCCAGCAAAATAGCTGATTAGCCAGCAAAAATAGCCGACCGACCAAATAAGTAGCAGGCCGACCAGTTAAAGTAGCTGGTCGACCAATTAACTGGTCGGTGGCCTTCCTACGTGTTTTACAGGCTGAGTGGATGCCAGCTGTGCCAGCTGGTGAGCACAGACTCTGCCCTCCATACACATGTATGGAGGGATTTGCTCCTTGAGTTAGCTTCCCTTGGAAGCTTTGCATTGCATTTTCCTATAAAAAGGGAGCCTCTCCTCCCTTTCCAGGGGTTGATGAATCAGATATATAGAATATATATCATTCCCTCTCTATATCTCTCTCTCTACATTTGTGTGGGTTAGAGTGTTCCAAAGTGAGTTTAGTTCTTGTTTTTGCACTAGAACACCTAAGAGTACACTACTCTTTGGTTGCTGAGGTGCTAAGGAGTTGTTTGAGGGGTTTTTGAGCTGGTTTTGATCCAATGAGGCTGCTGGTTTGGTGTTCTTGGAAGTGGTCTTCAAGGGTTTGACACTTACCCTCTTATTCCTTTTTTTTTTTTGTACAAGCTTTTAGCCTATCTTGCATATTGTTTCGAGCTTATCTATAAACTGAATTTTTTTTTGTATTTGCATGCTTAATATGTTTGTTTAAGGTCAGTTTCGTGTTGGGGGTCATCCACCCCCTCTTAGGCCTTGTTTGGCCTCTTTTGTGCCTTCTATGTTGAGCTTTGGAACTTTCGTGTATTGGCCTTATCACCACTGAAATCCAGAGGAATTTTAGTGGTGGTGAAGTGGTTTTGAGGCCTTGTATAGGGGAGGGACACCCCTCTCCCTTTGTGTCTCATATGCTTGTGTTTTTGGCTCATAAGGGTAGCATGCATGCTTAGTTGTTTTTAGCATCATTTCAGTACATATTTGTTGTTAGTTTGGCATATTATACCTCGGTTTTGAGTTGGTTTAATGATCTCTTCCATGCATCACATGCATGTCTTGTAATCCCATGTTTTGGCCTAACATGCATCATGTTGTAACATGACATTTTAGCATGATTTTGGTTTGGTTCCAAGAAGATTTTAGCTTTGTTTTTCTATGCTTGAGGTCTGGTTTTGGTTGTCTTGATCATGTTTTCCATGATTTGTATAGCCATCATGCATTCTAGCTTACTAGCTTTGGGTGTGTGAGTCATTAGCATGCATTGTTTTGACCTTTCTCATGATTTGGCATCATTTGAGATCATGTTTCAGTCCATGTAATGTGGTCTTACACTTGCATTTGGCTCTCTTTCAATGCTTTGAAGTGTTGTAGTTTTGTGCCTCAAGAGTTGGTCATTGTGTATGCCACCATGTTTAGACATTTGGGATGCCATCTAAGTGGGTTTTGGGCCTCATTCAAACATGCCATAGCTTTGATTTTGTTGGTCTAATGTCCATGTTTGTCTTCTTTTAAGTGTTCATGAAAGTTGGCTTTTATGCCTTAGTCTTTGGCCCATTGGTTTGCATGTTTGTTTTTCATTTTGGCACCATCATTTTAGTACTTTTGGCCACTGTTTTGGGATAGGCTGAGGTCTTCCCATTTCGGTTTAAATCCATCTTTGTATATAATGGCATGTTCGACATGTTGTATTATATTAGTAGCATGCTTGCATTATATCATGTTTGCATGTTGTTTAGCTAGTTGCATTACCTAACCTTGTTGCATACTTGGCATGTTCATGTGACATTAGCTTAGCTTGCATGTTAGGTTGCATTGCATTGCACCTTGCATGCTTGGCACATTGCACATTTACATGCTTGAGTTGCATTGCATTTGGCATGCTTGTTACCTTAGCCTCATGTACATACTTGAGCCATATTGCATACATACATTGCATTGTGTTTAGTTTGGGGTGTCAAACCAAACACAAGGATTGAGGGACGTTTCGTACTCAAAGTGACGAAACGTGCCTCAATCCTCGGTCGCCGTCACTCTTGATCCAACATGATAGAGTGTGAGGCATTCATCCGTTTTGTTGCATTCATTTCACACTAATTTGCACACTTGGCTCTTTGGCCATCATGCATCAAAATGAGTGATTGGTGGCCCGAGGGTCGAGAGTCATACTCCCTTGAGTCCATAGCATGATAGGGAGGGTGGCCGTGCACACATAGTCTTGTAAATTCCTTGCCATGCCTTGTTTGCCCTCTGCTGCAGTAAATGCAGGATTCTGCAGGAAGAATTGGCCGGCCGGCAGTTCTTGGTGCCGATCGGCAAAATAAATTTGGTCGACAGCGCAACTTCTGGTCGGTGATCATTTACCCACGGTCGGTGGCACTATACCTTGGTCGGTGACATTCCACAACACTCAGGGAGTGATTCAGAAGGGTTCTGGAAACTTTGATAATTTCCAGAGGAGCAAGGCAGTGTAAACAGAGGTAACTTTTGGCATGGCGATGGGTTTCCGAGCAAGGCGAATCAAGCATGCATCGTCCACGCATTCCGAGGCGGAGCTACGGCGGTCTCTTTAGTTTCATATTTAGACCTTTTTTTTAATTAATTTGTTAATTGATTAAGTGTTATGTAATATTTAATTAGCTAGGGTAGTTAATTATTTATTCGATTTGTATTATTATTCGGACCCTCCGAGAGAGGGCAATTATATGATAAGTGTGCGTGAGTGTGTGAATGTCTTCCAACCCCACGTCTTTCTCTCTTTTACTTACCTGCTTTCAGTGGTTAGTTTAGGGCATGTTTTAATTAGCATACTTATGCTCGCATGTTTGCATCCATTCATCTGTCTTGCATGCACCGGGCTCGGTGTATCATACTAACTGCATCGGATTTCAATTCCAAATTGAATACCTGTTATCTGTAACATCTCATATGCCATCTTAGAATAGCCGAGCCTATCTTAGTTGCATCTTGCATGTGTTGCATTAGCCATCTTAACATGAACTAGGATCATGCATTGATTACTAACTAGTTTCTATTTTGGCTCGGAGTACTCGGTAAGTGCTTATGCTTTAGCATCTTTGCATGCGTGTGAGTGATTGTCATGATAGCATGCTTGCCATGAGGCTATTTGCTTATGTGATATAACTTCCTGAATGCCTGTGGGTGAAGGTTGGGTTGCTTGAGTTTGAATAATTCGTCGAAACCCGCGTTTTAGCCTACTTGTGAGTAGCAAACTTCAATCCATTTTCAAAACAAACGGATATGCGATGTTTTGTTCCAACTTAGGCAATCTAGTCTATACTTGTATGCTGTGCGCATCACATAGTAAATCTAGGCTAATAACCGGAATAAGAACGCATAATGTTTTCAAAACTAGATATCATGATTAGTAGAGGCCGATCTTTGATCGGGCAAGCGGGGGTGCTCACGAAGTGACCTTCCCCAATCGTACCCAAGTTCCCGAGCCGAGGTAACTTTGGTGATGATGGACACGTGGCCTTAGGGAACGAGTCAAGGTTTCCTAAATTCTGCAAAATAAAATATTTAGGCGGCGACTCTGTATCTGGCAAAGCAGTCCATGTTTGGCACTTCTTTATAAAAAATCAGTTTTCCAAAACGATTTGCCGGATTTGGACTCTTTGGTGATTTATCAGTCTTGCATTGCACTTTGCGATATCAGATTAAGAACCGTGACATTTGAGTCTGAACTGTAGTGAGCCCAAATGAACAAAACGGGATTTTTTCCCGGGATGTTCAGGGATGTCTACATACCCGTATCCATATCCGTACCTGCACCCCTTGCTTCCTAGATATCAAGCCTTGTATCATATGAATCAACTATCTAAGAACAAAAATTACTCTATACACTAACAGTGTTTCCTGATTCTCGTTATCCTTAGCAGACTGTACGGAATTTGTACTTTCTTATACCTTCAAGAAGGGGTATAGCACTTTTTTTTTTTTTTGGATACATTCTAGAAAGGGTATAGCTTTTGTTTAGTTGAATACACTTTTTCGCATGTGAGGGACCTCATTTGGCATTTGTAATGATATTCTTACCTATAAGATGGAAAATCAGAAAAATAAAATAATAATCCCTACAAATTTGTATTTTTTACATCTCCTTGATGCTTAGTTTTCTATAAATTTTTATTTATCAAAAAAAAAAATTTAATAATCCCTGTAATGGAAAAACACCTATAGAACATTTAGACTAGAAAATACATGCAATATATCATATCTACCAATCTCTATTGAAGAGAACAAACAAACACAATTACCCCACAAATCAGGAAATGTAATACCTTTCCAGCTTGGTCTCTAATTGTACCGAAATCTAAAATTTAATATGATTTAAAAGGATATATCATCCAGATGTCAAAATAGATTTGATTCAAGGTTCAATTATTTTCAAATAAATAAATAAGATATGGTAAAGGTACATTTACATAAAACATGGATATCTATAGTACGTAAAATAGGAGCAGAACATAGTGCACAAGTTACCAAAAAATTTCCTGATGGAGATTAGCCTGATTTATGTCACTCAAATCATAATGTAATAAACTAGATCCAAAGGGGAGCAGGCATGCAACAATTAAACATATGGAACGAAGATTTTTTATACTACTATTGTAAAGGTACAAGTTTCACAGGTTTTCCCAATTTATTTTGAAAATTTTAAAAAGATATGGAAACCGGACAAGCAGGTTCAACATATATAAATATATTAAAGCTAATAAGAAGAGGGGATGAATGAGAGCCAATTTTTAAGAAACAAATAATATGAATCTAGTAAAGTTCAATGCTTAATCAATTATATAAGCTGGAGACCATTTATTGAGATCTTAAAAGAATAAGGATTGTATAAATCAGATTCCAAGGAAATATATCCGCCTAGTCCTCTTGAAAGGGTAAAGGTAAGTAAATCTTGACATAATTTTGCCTATGTTATGTCCAAAAATGTAGTGATGGAAACCTAGAGAACCAACAGATCATACATCCAGGAGCGATTTTCACGAAGTGAGTGATTTCCATAATTAGACGTGATTTCCGAAGGTTTGAGAGAGTTACTCTGAATGTTTCCGGCGAGCAGGGAGGACGGGCCACGATGATGGATTATTTTCCTTGGGGGTCAATCCTTTGAGTTTCAAGAGGCATCACTGGACTCCCGAGGCCATCGATGACTAGGGATTGTGGAACGTGGATTAGGTTTACGGTGAGAAGTGTGATTAGTTGGCTTTGAAGTAGTTTGGATTGTGAAGAAGTTACGGGAGGCTTCGAGTCTTATTAGAACCGTATCATTTCTGGGTCATTTGGATGGAAATCGTCGGAGTGTGGCAGTTTGGATCCGTGGTGAGGAAGAGGGTGGGGCTTCGTTTCAAGTTGTTGTCACATTGGATGGTAAATGATTCCAGACTTTTATCCCTGCTTCGGAGTTTGGGGATGGGTGGAAGGGTGTGGCTCTGGTCATCGAGGGTTTTGCCAATGGGGAGGGTTGGGTTTCGAAGATTGGCGCTATGAACGGGGCATTAGTAGTGCATAAGGCTGTTTCGGTGTGGGATGGAGGTTTGGCTCCCATTAGAGATGATGGCCAGTTGGTTCAGGGCGTGGCGGAGGAGGGGTGGTTTGGTTTATTGAATAGGGCTTTGGTGGGAACTGTAGGATAGGCCTTGGGTGCGTTAAGAAGTTTGCCTAGGGACAAGGCCCCGAGGCTAGATGGTTTTTCAGTTGTTTTTCTTCAGCATTGCTGGGGGGTGGTCAAAGGGGAGGTGTTAGATGTGTTTGACTAGTTTCATCAAACTGGGCAATTTGAGAGGAGTCTAAATACAACTTTTATTGCTTTGATTCCCAAGAAAAGGGGGGCGAGATATCTGAGACTTTCGGCCTATTAGTCTTTTGGGCAACATTTACAAATTATTGGCCAAGGTTTTGACTAATAGGCTTCAGGGGGTGTTGGAGGGAGTGGTCTCAGAATGCTTTTGTGGGTGGGCGACAGATTTTGGATGCTGTTTTGGTGGCTAATGAGTGCGTGGATTCGCAGCTTTGGCAAGGAAAAGGGGAAATTATATATTAGTTGGATATTGTGAAAACTTATGATAATGTCAATTGGAACTTTTTGTTATACATGTTGGAGAGATTGGGTTTTGGGGCCCAGTGGAGGTGGTAGATACATTTTTGTATTTCCACTGTTCGGATGTCAGTCCTGGTTAATAGGACACCGGCGGGTTTTTTCCCCACTTGGAGAGGTTTACGGCAGAGAGACCCACTATCCCCGTTGTTGTTTATTTTGGTTATGGAAGCATTAAGTCGTCTGATTTCTAGGGCGGTCCAAGGGGATTTATTATCGGATTTTGTGGTGGGGAAGGGATCAGCCTCTTTGGTGGTCTCTCATCTATTCTATGCTGATGATGCATTAATTTTTTGTGATGCGGAGGCTACTCAGATTGATCACTTGCGATGTGTTTTGTTATGTTTTGAGGCGATGTCCTGGCTGTGGGTTAATTTGTCAAAATCAGAATTGATACCTGTGGGTTAGGTGGCTAGTTTACTGATGTTGGCAACCGTTATAGGCTGTAAAGTGGCCAGGTTGGTAGTTTCTTATTTAGGACTTCCCTTGGGGGCTTCTTTTCAGGAGACTCGAGTGTGGGATGGGGTAGTGAACAAAGTGCAACGGTGGTTGGCAGGGTGGAAGTGCCAATACTTGTCCAAAGGGGGAGGCGGATTACTTTGATCAAAAGTGTTCTTTCCAGCATTCCAACATATTTTATGTCTGTGCATGTGGTCCCTATGGGGGTGACAAAGAGGTTGGAGAAGTTGTAGCGGGAGTTTTTGTGGAGTGGGGGTGGGAAGGTTTTTCATTATCATTTGGTGGCTTGGGAGAGGGTTTGTACTTTGAAGGAGAGGGGATTGGGTGTGCGAAAATTGGTGGTGTTTAATCGGGCTTTATTGGGTAAGTGGTTGTGGCATTTTATGTAGGAACGGGACAAGTTATGGAGGAGGCTGGTGGTGGCCAAGTATGGAGAGGAGAGGGGGGTTGGTGTTCGCAAAGAGTGGCTCAACCTCATGGTTGTGGTTTGTGGAAGGGGATTTGGTTGGGGAGGGTGAGGTTTTGGGAGAGAGTTCGATTTAAAGTGGGGGTTTGTGATTGGGTTCGCTTCTGGCGAAATCGGTGGTGTGATGGTTTGACTTTGGCCGCCTTGTTTCCTTTGATTTATGCTATTGCTGCTGATAGGGAGGAGTTGGTTGCTTTGGATAAGGCGACACACGAGGACGTAGTTGTCTGGAATGTTCATCTTCGTCGTTATATACAGGATTGAGAGGTAGACCAATTGGTGGATCTTCTAGGATTTCTATATGGCTTGCATAATGGGAGGGATGGGTTGGATTCTTTAGTTTGGGAAGTCCGGAGCTCTAAAGGTGTTTTCTTTGTGTCATCTCCATGTCTTCATTTTATGGAGTGCTTGTAGGAGGTGTTGGTGGTGTGTTTCCTTGGAAATGTGTTTGGGCCATGAGTTCTCCTTCTAAGGTCACTTTCTTTGTTGGACCGCTGCTTTGGGATGTATCCTCACTATTGATAATCTCATCCGACAACGGCATGTGCTGGTGAATTGGTGTTGCATGTGTTCCAGGGATATGGAAACGGTGAATCATTTGCTTCATTGCCGGGTTGTGTCCAAACTTTGGAATTTCCTTGTTGCTTTGTTTGGTTTTGTGTGGGTGCAACCGGGGTCTTTACTGGGAGTGTTACAGTGTTGAGGGTGGGGCTAGGATGGGGAAGAGGCGCCGAAAGGCTTGGGTGCTTGCTTCCCATTGTTTGCTTTGATAGATTTGGTTAGAATGGAATAGGTGAGTGTTTCAGGATGAATGTCATTCTGTTTTATAGTTAAAGAATAGGTTGTTGTTGGTGCTGCATAGTTAGGTTACGGGTACAGTTGATCCCACTGTCTTGGTCTTTGTTGACTTTGTGGAGGATTTGATTAGTTAGTTTTGTTTAGTCCGTTTGTGGGTGGCTTGTTTGTATTCTTTGCATCGTCTTGGTGCTTTCTAATAAAGTTCTATTATTTATAAAAAAAAAAAAAAAAGCTCAATGCTTATCATTCCACATCATTCTATCAAATGTTCCAGAAACATAATTTCATGCTCTACCCAACTACCTTATGAGAGAGAGAGAGTAATAAATTGGATGACTACAAATTCAAATCCTGAAACAAAAGTTTGCAACATATCAATTAGGCTGAAGAGCAATGATTCCCTGTCCAAAAGCATAGAACAATAAACCTCACCCACTCTCTAAATCAGAAGTCTCCTAATAATGGAGTTGTACCAATGGTAGAAAAGGCAAGAGAACGAATATAGCACAAAATGTCAGGCTGAAGACTCAAGACACATCATTTAAAATAATAAATCTCAAGTAAAACTTTGAATGAAGACAATTAGTCAAGCTCCTAAAAATTGAACTTACAACAAATTCCCACGGATCATGGGAAACTAATGCAGCAGCCAGGAACAAAAGGCAAATATGAAGAGGTATTGCCTGCAAATACATAATTACAAAAACATTACACAGAGGAATTGGAATAACATTATCTCATCATTGTTTCTTTTTTCTTGGGTGGAGGGTTATAAGGCACCATAGCATAACCTTTGCAGCTTATTCAATCATACCTCATCTATTGGTTCAATCTTTTTTTTGATCAGCAAAGAAAAATTTCATTAAAAACTTGAAATTAAAGGTACATAAAGATGACAAGTATTGAGAGAGATTCGAGAAAGTACAGACTATCCCTACTACTGCTACTCGCAACCATCTAACCAACCCCTCGGCCTCATGATATTTAAGAAAAAAATAAAACTAAATAAATAAATAAAAATAAAAAGTTAAGAAGAACTTAACTCCAAACACCAAACCCAAATCCCCTTTCACACCAAACCAACCACTGCAAACCCAAATAGGACAAACACCAAACCTCCAACACACCAAACCCGAACAGGACAAACATCATCCACTGCTAACAAATACAACCCATCAACCCTCTAAAAATAATTATACCCCTTACAAACCAAACACACCACTAAGACACACCTAGGACAAAACATAATCTACCACTTACCATTACAACCCGAGACCCTTTTAAAGATTAAATACTTTGCACCCCACTAACTCTCTCTCTCTCTCTCTCTCTCTAACTCTAGCTAAGTTTTCTTTCTGATTTTGGCTTTGTTACTCATCTCCATCTCGATAAAATCCTTCAAGAAGATGTCTTCTCTACCACCAAAATCGATCTGCAATTTTTGGCTATTTGTAAGGTTTCTGTTGCTTCAGCCAAAAGGAGTCTATACTCCTCTTCTTCATCTTCACCTTGTTGTTCCATTTCCTCATCAGATTCCACCAACTTGTTCAAGAAGGGCTTGTTGCATACCCGAATTATACTAGAAGAGATTGATGATTGCGATGGCTGCGAAGATCGAACAAGTTTGGCGTCCTTTGATTTTTGTTGGAACCTTTGGCATATCTCCCTTTATTTAAGAATTTGTAGAGAAGCCCCAACTCAAGAAGTGAGAGTTTCTTTCTTCTATTGGTGGATTTGTGTATCCTAATAGGATTGTTTTTGTGCGGAAAAATAAGTGCTTGAGTTGGGTTGAGGTGATTTGGAGATGAGGCATGATTAGGGCTAAGAGATTTTCTCACTTGGTTTTGGGACAACATAGGGTGGCTGGAAGAAGAGCACAGAGCATTGGATTCTGTGCGTTGATGTATGTCTGGAAGCTCTGCCTTAAGCGTACGAAGGTCGGTGCTGTTTATACTAAGTGTGACGTCAAAAGAATCCTCAACTTGGCTGAGAAGAGCTACATCATCATCACCGTAATTCTCTCCTGGAGCTAAGCCTTTGAGATCACTGGCCAAAACTGCACCCTGTAAGACATTTCCAGAGTGGACTGATACATCTTCACCAACGGTGATATGATCACCATCATCTTTTGCACCCTGTACATCGCTGGTCTCTGCACTAAAGAAGCCTTCAACAGAGTTAGATTCATCCATACCTTCATCCATCTTAACTGCCGCTTTGGGATAGTAAGATGAGCCTAACATGTAGATCTTTTGAAATTTTATCTCTGAAACTCTAATGTCATAAATAAATTGACCGACTTTTAATTTGCAGAATCCATTTATTGAATTTTTAAAATTTGTTTCCACAAGAACTTTCCCTCTTTCCAGTTCCATGCGTGAAATAGTTTTTCCATCAACAGAAAAAAATCGGCCCCAGTTGCTGGCGATTTTGGTGGAAGTTGTGGAGTTCCAAGCATTCATAGGAACCCCTTCAATGGCCAGCCAAACTCTCCTTGAAAGCGTAAACTCTCTACAATGCCCTCCTCTACTTCATCAAACCAAGTTTCTAACCACCACCTACTCCCTTGAAGCATCTCTTTCATATCTTCCACAATACTAAATTATAACAGAACCTTAACACCACATAGTGGTTCGATTATTACAAAATTGACCCCTTCAGTTCTCATTGCCTCCTCTATCATAGGAATAATTTTGTAATCTCTGACTATACCAACCGCACAAGTCTTTACCCAAGAGTCATCAATCTCTTCCGCATCAACAGTGAAAGAAGAACGATCTGGGTTAACTTCGACTCCTTCTATAGAATACATTGACTAGTCTTCGGGGACTTTTTTATGCCTCCAAATATGGTTTCCTTTTGGGAAGAGAGAATGAGGCAAATAAGACTTCTTTCTCCAAACCAGTCTTTTCCCAGAGATAATGGTTGCTCTTTTCACCACTAGTAAATGACCCCGCCACAAGACCCCATTGAATGAACGAACGGCTTCGTCGGCCTCCTCTTCCTTAAGGTATCTTACAAATCCAAACTTACTATTACTAAATCTGCGTCTCTTGAAAGGGATAAAAGCATCCACAATCGTTCCACATCTATTAAACACTTTTCTAAGCCACCAACTGTACGTTTGCTCAGGAAGATTATCAATGAAGATTGAGAAACACTTGTGATTTGGAACACCTTCCATTTGAGCTGATTAGTTTTCTTTCTTCTAATAGACCCAAATCAGGTTAAGGATTATAAGACAGGTTTCAATCCTCTGAAGGCCTCTACCTCTGGTAAACACTACTTGGGAATCCCAACCATTATCATGGCTTTCTCTTATTGGTTCAATCTTTTGATTAAAAGAATCAAGAATGGAATAGGCCTTCCCATATTCATGAAGATGAAACCAGATAACTGCCTGTGTAGAGCCATTTTGAAACAAACATCAATCCAAATTAAGCGTCAGAAAAAAAGAAAAAATGGGGGAAAAAAAAGAATCAAAAATCAAAACCATTACAACAAGCCACCAATAAATTAACTAGACACAGTATCAATTGAACATACTATATTTAACATTGTCACAGGAGTGTCAAATTCATCGCCATAAACATGTGAACTATTTGCACTGGAAAATTGATGTGCCACACTATTGGTTCCTGTAGATCCCAATGCAGTTTTATTGCCCAAATTGCCAACAACGTCTGCATTTTCGCCGGATGCATCAGCAAGCTCATCACTTCGTTTCTAAATCAAATTAAAGAATACAAAACAAAATGTGGGAACAAAGGAAAATTTTGAGACAATTGATAATCTAACGTGATAACATAACTATGATTCCTATTATTTCTATGATTATACATTCAATTTATTTTTTCCAATATTGTGAAAAAGTATTAAACTTTTTTTTGATCGGCAAAAGAGATCTATATTGATGAAAATAAGATTACATCAATAAACAGGAGCTTAAAGCTAACAAAGCTCCAAGCTCCAGTTGGTGAGAGACCAACAAAGCAAAAACAACAATAGAAAACAACACAAAACAGAAAACACATAGGCAAGACAGATCGGCCAAAGCTTCCACAATAACACCTCAAGCACCTCAGACAAATAGCCTAACCTGGTGTAGGTTAGAAACAAAATCATGAGTAGAGTAATCAACCTTCAATAACCATTTGGCCCACAGAGCAATATGCAACTTAATTCTTTCAGTTAAATCTTCAACAGCAGTTAGAGCCCCTTTGAATTTACAATCATTTCTTAATTTCCACACATACCAGAACACCACAGATGGAATTACCTGCCAAATTATGGATTCCTTTGACTTGAACTTACTTGCAGACCACCATTGAAGCAGCCCCTGAACTGAACCAGGTATAGCCCGTACCAGATCCCACCACCTTACCATTATAGACCAGCACTCCCAGATCAGTGGACAAAAGAGTAGCACATGATCCAACGTTTCCTCCATAGCATTGCAGAAAACACAAGAGGAACTAACAGTTGTAGCTAAGACCCTAATCATTTTAAGAAAAGATGAAGTCTTCACCCTCTCCCTCCAAGCCAGCCAGCAGAAAAATTATATTTTTTGGGGAGCAGACTTAACCCATAATCCTATAGGAATATTCACACCAGGTCTATTTGCTGTCATCCACCACTGCCATATAGAGATCACTGAAAACTGACCTGAGGTGTTAGCTAACCATGAACAAGAACCTTCAATTTCAGATCTAATTGCAGGGGACTGATTGCAGGGGATGAAGCCAACAGGCTTAATAACCTCTGCAGCTCCTCTTCTTCCCAAGCAAATAGCCTTCTTCTGAACTGCAACTGCCACACCCCTGCACTGCTCTTCGTAGCACTAATTTGATGCAGTGTTTCCTCTTTCTCAGTCGATAATTGATGTAATCTGGGGAACTCAACCTTCAACCCTCCTCTACATACCCAGTCATCAGACCAGAAGAGAATTCTCCTCCCATTACCAATAGATACTTTAAAATGGTCCTCATAAAATTCTCCCAGATGCTGGTTAACAGCAGGAAGCTTCACAATGTCCTGCCAAATATTACACATCCCACCTGTGAGACACTGGTTGCATCCAACCCCCACCAATTCTGCCATACCTAGAGCATAACACAGATTTCCACAAAGCTTTGTCTTCTTTCCCATACCTGCACCACCATTTTAACAACAAGCAATCATTCACCTCTCCAACATCTCTCACTTCTAAGCCTCCTTGCCATTAACTTTTGGTGACCTCCCTCTATTGAACCAAGTGCACCTTCTTCTTATTCTCTGACCCTCCCCACAGAAAGGAGGACTGCAGCTTCACTACAGACCTTACAACATCCTTAGGCATCCTGAACAATGAGAGGAAATAGATAGGCAAATTAGACAGAACAGATTTAATCAAAGACAATCTACCCGCAAAAGATAGCAGCTTTCTTTTGCAGGAGGACAGCTTCTTCTTAACTTTTTCCACTACTGGGACCCAAGTGCTCTTCCTTCTTGGGTTGGTCCCTAAAGGTAGACCTAAGAAGTTAAAAGGCAGCCTCTTAGTCAGACAATTCAAGGTCTGTGCAAACTCTTTAGTTTGTTCCTCTTGAAAGCCCACCCCACAAACAACTCTCTTGTGGTAGTTAATTTTCAGCCCAGACATCACCTCGAAGCACCTCAACACTCTTTTTAAATTCTTCACCTCCTCCAACTCCCCTTCACAGAAAATGATGGTATTATCTGCAAATTGGAGGTGAGATACACTCAACTCTTGAGAACCAACAATAGCACCTTGGAATAAGCCTTTCTCAATAGCCCTCCCCAGTAACAAATTAAGTGCTTCAGCTGCTATAATGAACAAGAAAGGTAAAAGAGGGTCACCCTGCCTAAGCCCCTTTTGTGGTTGAAATTCCTCATACGGTGCACCATTAACCATGACAGAAATCTTCGCAGTTGAGATGCAAGTCTTCATCCAACTAATCCATTTTTTACCACATCCAAAGTTTCTCATCATAGATACTAGGAACTCCCAATTTATTGAATCATATGCTTTTTCAAAGTCTAGCTTGAGAATAATCCTCTTTTTCTTAGATCTCTTCCACCCATCTACTACCTCACTAGCTATTAGCGCCCCATCTAGGATTTACCTTCCACAAACAAAGGCAGATTGGACTTCAATGATCATAGATGGAAGAACCCTCTTGAGTCTTTTAAACAACACCTTGGCCAAGACTTTATAGACTGAACTGACCAAGCTAATTGGTCTGAAGTTCCCCAAACCTATAGGGTTGTTCCTTCTTAAGGATAAGAACAATAAATGAACTGTTGATTCCTTTTGACAACTTACCATTGGAGTGGAATTCATGCATCAACTAAATTATTTCTCTTTTCATAATTTTCCAACAACTTTGAATGCAAGCTAGGTTAAAGCCATCAAGACCAGGGGCCTTGTTCCCATCACAGTCTTGAATTGCTTCCCAAATCTCAGCTTCAGTAAAAACTTCTTCCAAACCCACTACTGCCTCAGGACTAATAGTAGCAAAGGGGCCTGACATTTTTGGCCTATGAATCCAATGCTCAGAAAATTGCTGACTGAAGTGCCTAACCACCTTCTGTTTTACCAGCATTGGATCCTCTAACCTCTCCCCCTCTACCAAAACTGAGTCTAACATATTCTTTCTCTGCCTAGTGCTTGCCATTATGTCAAAAAACCTTGTATTTTTATCCCCAAATCTAACCCACTGCATCCTGGACTTTTGATGCCACATCATTTCCTTGTTTTTGTTAAGCTGCCACACCTTAGATCTGACTTCTCTTCTTCTTTTAATTTCCAGACCAGTTAAGGACCTACATTCAACCTTTATATCACATTCATGTAGCTCTTTCTCAGTAGACTTTAGTAGGGAGTCTATGTTGCCAAACACTGCCTTGTTCCACACCCTCAGATGATCCCTCAAACTGCTTAGCTTTCTCATAACTCTAAACCCTGCCCATCCATGCACTTAAGTTTCCTCCCAGCACTTTTTAACTTCAGCCATGAACATGGGATGTAACCTCCAAGCATTGATGAATTTAAAGGGCTTTGGACCCCAATTCATATCATCCTCTTTGAGCAATATTGGACAATGGTTTGAGATTGTTCTAGGTAATCCCCATTGTTTTATGGCAAACTTCTCTAACCACATTGGATCTACCAGAAATCTATCAATCCTGCTCCACTTATCTCCTTCCACAACATTACACCATGTGTACTGTCTGCCTAACATAGGCATATCAATCACTTCTGACTTTTCTATAAACTCATTGAAATCTGACATTCCCCTCTCTCTCTCCAAGTGCAGCCCTTTCTCTCACTCATATACCTGACTTCATTAAAGTCCCCTCCCATACACCAGGGTAATGGGAAGTGTTGTTTAATACTTACCAAAGATTCTCAGATTTGTCTCCTCCTCACACCCTTATTTGGGGCATAAACATTAACAATAACACATGGAACAGAACTACAAGTTGTACCTGATAGAATGATGAAGTTCTTATTACTACAACAATTCTGAAGTTCAAAAACCTGGGGTTTCCAAACACACAGAATTCCACCAGCACTTCCATCTGCATCTACCTGCATAAACTCCATCTTCTCAAAGGGCCAGATTGTTTTGACAAAATTATCACCCATCGAGCTTCTTTTAGTTTCTTGTATTAACAATACACCTATATCTCTTTCTCTCACAAGTCTCTTTATTTTCCTCCTTTTTTCTGGCCTACTCAGCCCTCTAATATTCCATGATAAGATCTTCATAATAACCATCACAACTTACACCTAAACCCCTTCTTAGCAACCAGCTATGATCTGATTACGGCTGCTTGAACTACAATTTTCCCCAAATCATTCTCTTCCAGTTCTACTAGTTTGGACACTACCTCCTCCTCTTGGCCTTGACACTGCATACCCAGCAATACACCAACCTTCACTGTTGTTTGGGCCTCCTCAACTAGGTTGCTCCTCCTTCTCAGGGTCTGATCTTGGGAAATAGACAATGAATTGGTTGCAGCCACTATTGAGGCTCTGAAGATGGCCCCTATCTGGAAGCTAAGCCAACCCACCCTGCCTTTTTGTTTCATGTGACCACCAACTATATTGATACCCCTCCTTTGTTTTCTACCCTTCTTCCCTGAATTACACCCTCTTTTTGCTGCTGCTTCCTTGAATTTTCTTCCTTGACCTGCCCTATTTGGCACAACCGTATGGATGGTTTGGGCCAGATTTGGTCTAAATTGGGTCTGGGCCACACAGTCACTGAGATTCGACCCCACGCCCTTATTTAGCCCACTAGGCTTAGGCCCAACCTGCATACCTTCAAGTAGAACTTCTAGACTCATGTTATTCCTTGCACACACTGACCCACTCAGCTCTTTTAGAAGGCCCCCAGTGTATAAACCCTTTTCCAACTCATGTGCTTTATTCATCATTGTCTGCTGAGACATGACTTCCTGCACCAGCCCCTTCACTCAAGAGTGTGCACCTACTAGGTCAATCCCCATGACACCCTCTCTTGCAACTGCACTTGCTATGTTATTCCCCATACCACCCTCTGATCTTACTGCAGGTAGTGCACACTTGCCATTATTGTCTACACCCTGCTTATTTGATCTAGCCATCTCAGTTTCCAACACCCTACTTACATCATCACACCCAACTACACCCTCCTCTTCTTTTCTGAACTAGCTTTCTCTGAACTCTTGCAACTACCACCATTGCCGGACAACTGATCTGCCCCTCCTTTTGCATTGGATTGCAGTTGCTAGTGTTGCATACTACTACTGCTACTTGGATTTGGAAGTAAACAACTAGGGACTTCTTCACAGACCCTAATTGGAATGTACTTGCCTTCATGCTCTAAAAGTATTGTCTCATTGATCATCTCCATGCACTTTGTTACCACTCTAACCTTAGCTTGTTGGAAATTTTGTGGATCATTAAAATCTTCTTCAAATTGGGTTACCACCCTCCAATGACTACCAATGTTTCGAACTATTGCAACACTCCAGAGGTTTATGGCAATGCCAAGACAAATCGGCCAGACGCACCTCTCTTGCTCCACGAACTTATCTTTCCCCCATTCTTCAATTGAATCGCACCATTTCCTTCCCCACGCTTCTAATTGTTCCTTCCCAACCTGCATGTGTTGTGCTGAAGGAAAGGTTAACAGAACTATGCATCCAGCCCCCTCTCTTGCAACCACATCCTACATCCCTCTTTTCCAGAGCTCCGCTCTAAAATCCTTAAAAGCTAAGAAGCTACTAAGCTGAACTACTAAGCTTTCATACTGCCAGCCATTACCTTCTTCAGTAGCTTTTATTACCACCTGTGCAGCCACTCTGGCATTCCCCTTTGCTACTGCCTCCGCATAAGTCTTCTTGCTTCCACTTCCCAGCCCTTGTTGCATCTGGAACCCCTGACCCATCCTTCTCCCATCTTCGCCTCTGTTCAGCCGTCTTTGCTCCGGTTGACCAACTTTTTCAGGTTTTTGAAACTCTACTCTTTTGACCCTCAGCTCCTTATTATCTCACCATAACCCATCTGCCTTCTGTATCGCTATCCCAGTAGCCACCTCGCAATCATATCTTACAAACCCAAATCTAGATCTTGATGCTTTCCTCCTCTTCCCTGGAATAAACACATCTATCACTAAGCCAAACTTCCGAAATGGATTGAACAATCCTTTAGGGCGCATGGAATCTGGGATGTTATCAACAAATATCGTAACAATCATCATCGCCTCCTTCCGAGATCCATTCTAACTACCCACTCTTCTCCTCTGTATTATTGGGTTGCACCCTCCTCCCTCCATTCCAAGGTCTAATATAATAGCATTTAGCTCATGATATGAAAATATATATATATAATGAGTGTTTAAAGCTGATTAGTGGGTATGTTCTTCACATTATTATTTCGTGTTTAACTCCCTTCCCGTTTGTCTAGTTTACTAAGTTAATAATGACATTGCTTCTTAGGATGGCCCAAAAGACAATGGTTAGAATGATTTCTTGATTATTAAAAAAAAATATATATATATATATAAACTATACTG
Organism: Camellia oleifera; assembly: GCA_022316695.1. NCBI lineage: Eukaryota > Viridiplantae > Streptophyta > Magnoliopsida > Ericales > Theaceae > Camellia > Camellia oleifera. The sequence goes on from CM039316.1 coordinate 87,498,398, forward strand.
AATTCCAAAAACAAATCTATTTATTTAAAAAAAATCTATAAAAAAATAGACCTCAATAAATTATGATAACCTGCTAGGCTAACGCGAATTTTTGCATCTACTGGTATTGTCTCGTATTGAATTATGCTTTGTGGGCTTATATTTTAGGACAAATTACCTTCATAGTCTTTGATATCTGTCTTTTGTGTCAAATTAGTTCTAATAGTTCTAATTGTATTAGTTTTATCTTTGAATTTTTCACATTATGTTAATTTAGTCCAATTGACATTAATCCTTTAAAAATTGAACTAAAATCGAAGAGTAAAATGATTAATTCATTGCTTATTTTAAAAAAATAGGTTAAAAGTCAACTTTTTGACTTTTTTTTGAAAAAATGTGTAAAATAGTAAAGAGATGATGTGACCTAAAAAAGTTAAAAAAGCCAAAAGTTGGCTTTTAACCCAATTGCCAAAGTGGTTGAGGGATTGATTTTCAATTTGAAATGTTCCAATCTTTTTTGAATGGTTCATTTTTATCTTTGATTTTATTTTCCAATTTCTTAAAAGATATTATAAATTGCACTAAATTATCACAAAAATCAAATGATTTGCCCTAATTTTAATTACCATATTTCTAACTACCAAATCCCAATATTTCAAACATGATTGCTCCTCCAAATTGAGTAAAATGAGTATAAATTTAAATTTGTCTATGATGAAGTTATTTATAATTAATATTTTCCATTGTTTTCTTAAAAAATTGCATCCTAATCAAATGCTTGTAAAAAAATATATTTAATTTTGGGCAAATTATACTAACAGTCCCTATAGTTTGGAGTTCATATCACTTTGATCATTGACTTTTCAATTGTGACACATTTAACCCTGAATTTTGAATATTGTTCCAAATAAGAACAATTGAAGATACCATTGCTCAATTTTAAGGGCAAAGTCATCAATTTAACAAAATATAAACTAATTTGACAAAAATAAATATCAAAAAAAATATTTTTGAATTTTTAAAAATATTTTTTACCCACCAAAGATAAAATTATATAAAATTAATACTCCCTCTGTCCCAAAATAATCGTTTCTTTTGAAAAATCTAACTTTTTTTAATAGTATAATTATTATATTTTTAAAATATTAATTTTTTAAAATTACCCTTTAATAGTACATTTTTTTTTGGACAATATCTATTGCCATAATTATACTTTTTGTGTTATTAATAAATTTAAAAGAAGGAAAAAATAGTAAATTCATATTATTTTATTCCTTAATTTTTGAAAATGAACTAATATTTTGAGACAATGACAAATGAAGTAGGGAACTAATATTTTGAGATGGAAGGAGTAAATCTTTTAGACGTTTATTTATTTATTTATTTACTTTACCAAATTAAATTTTATTATATGTTTGGATGATAATCACGTAATGGGTGGTTGTTAGGTTTTTAATGTGCAATCGATATATTTAATATATGAAATGTTTTTAGTTTTGAATTTTTTTGATTTAATGGATTGATTTAATAAAGATATCAAAGTTGTCGCCATATTTGAATTTTGAAAAAATAGAAACTAATTGAATGAAAATAAAAATAACCACCCATTATATGATCATCATTCAAACACATAATAAAAATTAATTTGATAAATAAATAAATGTCTAAAAAATTTATCAATTTTACATAATTTTATCTTTAGTGGGTAGAAATAATTTTTTAAATTTCAAAAAAAAAAATTTGATATTTATTTTTATTAAATTAATTTATATTTTATCAAATTGATATTTTTGTCATTAAAATTTTAGCAATGATATTTTCAATTATCCTTATTTAAAACTTATCACAATTAAAAAATCAAGAATCAAAATAATATAAGAGTTAAACTATAAAGACCATTAGTATAATTCTTACTTTAATTTTTAATGAAAGAATTATGAGAGAGAAAGAGAGAGAGAGAGAGAGAGAGAGCAAATGTGTTTGTTTGTGTCTTGCATTTTTTTTTTTTTTTGGAACCATTATAAGGAACAAAAATGCTGAAAACGACTCTCTCTCTCTCTCACAATTTTATATGTGCGGTTATTGCTCCCAACTTCATACTACATCAATATATGCAATTATTGCTCCCATTTACATCAGAATATGAAAAAGTTTATTCACCCAAAAAAGAATATGAAAACGAGATTGTGTATCAGTTAAGTAATAATAATAATAAAATTTAATAAACCCAAGGTCCCAAGCAATTCTCATTCCTCTCATCTATTTAAATTTTTTTTTTTTTAAAAAAAAAAATGAGACTTGACCTGAACACCAAATCTAGTGCATTTACTTAATAATAGTACTAGCATATCACTCGTGCTATACACGGATTTTGTTTACAATTATCTATATATGTGAATCATGATTTTTAAATGTCTTCTTTTTTTTTCACTTTTTATATTATATTAAAGTTTATTATTTTGATAATAGTCATATGTGTTAGACTTTTCAAGGAATTAAATATCTTTTTTTTATTATATTATATTAAAGTTTAATATTTTCATAATAATCATATGTGTTAGATTTTTCAAGAAATTTTTTTTATACTTTTTCTTAATGCATTAAAATATTAATATGATGGATAATAATCATATGTGTTCGGACTTTTCAAGGAATTCATATGTGTTGGATTTCAAAGAATTTTTTTTATGCGTGTTCTTAATGCATTAAAGTGTTATTATGAGGGTAAGACTTGGGGGTTGGGAGAAGTTAATAAATGCTAAGGTTTTTTTATTTTTTTAAATCAAAAAATCAGGAAATTTAGATTGGGAGATTGAAGCTCCCACAAGGCTTAGGGTTAAAAACCCCCTTTATCAACTCACATTTGTATTCAATTTAACTAACCTATCACCCGTGCTATGCACGGGATAATTATAGATATTTATATTTGTTTTAATTTTTTTTAATATATAAATTATGTTTTTTAAGATTTTTTATAAAAATAATTTAACAATCTTATCACTAACCATAGTGTACAGAAAAAATTAAAAAGGCTATTGCAGTAACTATGCACGCACTGTATTTATAATTATTTGGATTAGGGGATTTTAAATGCTAATCAGGGATTTTAACCAAATCAATAAATGCAAGCATGTGGATTGAAAAAAGTTAATAAATGCTAATCAGGGGATTTTGACCAAATCAATAAATATTGAGATTTTTTTTAAATAAAAAATTTAGAAAATTAAAATTTAGAGATTGGAGCTCCCACAAGGCTTGGGGTTTAGAAATCCCATTTTTCTTAATATATTTACAATTGTCTATATATGTGAATTGTAATTTTTAAATGTCTTCTTTTTTTTCCTTTTTTTATATTATATTAAAGTTTAATATTTTGATAATAATCATATGTGTTGGACTTTTCAAGGAATTAAATGTCTTTTTTTTTATTATATTATATTAAAGTTTAATATTTTGATAATAGTCATATATGTTGGACTTTTCAAGAAATTTTTTTTATGCTTGTTCTTAATGCATTAAAGTGTTATTATGAGGGATAATAATCATATGTGTTGGGACTTTTCAAGGAATTCATATGTGTTGGATTTCAAAGAATTTTTTTTATGTTTGTTCTTAATACATTAAAGTGTTATAATGAGATAAGGCTTGGGGGTTAGAAGAAGTTAATAAATACTAAGATTTTTTTTTTAAATAAAAAAAATCAGGATATTTAGATTGGGAGATTGGAGCTCCCACAAGGCTTGGGGTTAAAAATCCCATTTTACTTAATATATAGTACTAGCCTATCACCCGTGCTATGCACGGGATAATTATAGATATTTATATTTATTTTAATTTTTTTTAATATATAAATTATGTTTTTTAAGAATTTTTTATAAAAATAATTCAACAATCTTTCACTAACCATAGTGTACAGGAGAAATTAAAAAAACTACTGCAGTAATTATGCACGGGCTGTATCTATAATTATTTGTATGAGGGAATTTCAAATACTAATTAGAGATTTTGACCAAATCAATAAATACATGCATGTAGATTGGAAAAAGTTAATAAATGCTGATTAGGAAATTTTGACCAAATCAATAAATGCTGAATTTTTTTTTAAATCAAAAATTTAGAAAATTAAGATTGAAAGATTGGAGCTCCCACAAAGCTTGGGGTTTAGAAACCCCATTTTTCTTAATATATTTACAATTATCTATATATGTGAATTGCGATTTTTAAATGTCTTTTTTTTTTCCCTTTTTATAATATATTAAATTTTAATATTTTGATAACAATCATATGTGTTTGACTTTTCAAGAAAAAAATTTTATGCTTGTTTTCAATGCATTAAAGTATTATTATGAGGGATAATAATCATATCTGTTGGGACTTTTCAAGAAATTCATATGTGTTGGATTTCAAATAATTTTTTTTATGCTTGTTCTTAATGCATTAAAGTGTTATTATGAGGGTAAGGCTTGGGGTTGGGAGAAGTTAATAAATGGTAAGGTTTTTTTTTTTTTTTATAAATCAAAAAGTCAGGAAATTTAGATTGGGAGATTGAAACTCCCACAAGACTTGGGGTTAAAAACCCAATTTTACTTAATATATAGTATAGATATAGATAAATAGAAATATCTTTTTATTTTCATTTTTATTTTTGTGTGGTTTCTATTCGGGTATTTTTTTTTTCAATTTATTTAAGTTGGAGTTGTGGGTATCTTTTTTTTAAAAAAAAATTTAATTTATCTGTGGTTTCCATTTGATTTTAATTATTATTATTTAGATAAGTTATGATGTGAGTTAGATATGTGATAGACATGTGAGTTTTATTGATTTAAAGTTTATTTAGATAAACTTTAAAGACTTTTTTTTTTAGTTTTTTTTTGTTATGTTATAATATAATATATAAAATATAGGTAGATATTTACAACTTTAATAAAAAAATATTATCTGATTTTTTGGGAAAGAGAAAATGAATCCAAGTTTTAATTGTTTTTTTTTTTTGAAAACTTGTGAGAGAGATTAGGAGGGAGAGATTATGAAATATTTATTTAAGTTGGAGTTGTGGGTATCTTTTTTTTTAATTTAATTTATCTGTGGTTTTCATTTGTTTTTAATTATTATTATTTAGGTAAATTATGATGTGAGTTAGATATGTGATAGACATGTGAGTTTTATTGATTTAAAGTTTATTTAGATAAACCTTTAAAGATTTTTTTTTTTAGTTTTTTAGTTTTTTTGTTATGTTATAATATAATATATAAAATATAGGTAGATATTTACAACTTTAATAAAAAATATTATTTGATTTTTTGAGAATGAGAAAATGAATGCAAGTTTTATTTTTTTTTTTTGAAAATTTGTGAGAGAGATTAGGAGGAAGAGATTATGAAATATTTTTATTATTAAATAAATAAATCAGTCAATAGTTTTTTTTAATCTATTTTGTAAATTAAAAATCAATAATTTTGAAAAATTGATTAATTTGTCCCATTAAGTAATTTAAAATTTTGATAGATATACATAAAAAATACATAATTATATTATTAAATCATAATTTAAATTTAGATGTTATATCTTTTTGAGATCTATAGCTAAATTCTTATTTGTTTTTATTTTTGTGTGTAATCATAGTGTATGGGAGAAATTGAAAAGCGTGTTGCAATAATTATGAGAAAAGTCAAAAGGGATTGTGGATTGGGAGAAGTTAATAACTGCTGAGGTTGGGTTGGGAGAAGTCAATAAATACTGATGTTTTTTTTTAAATTAAAAAATTAGAAAATTAGAATTAGGAGATTTGAGCTCCCACAAGCCTTGGAATTAAAAACTTCATTTTGCTTAATATATAGTATAGATAGATAGATACTTATATATTTATTTTTTATATACACAAATTCGAGTTGATGAAGGGTTTATAAATATCTGATCAACTTGATTTTTTACAGGTATGTTCTACTCGACGTTCTTTACAAATTGAACGGTTCAGATAATGAAAATAAAGTCCGAAATAATTCTCAAAAGCTGCACAACTTCTTTTATATTCTCCTCAGACAATATCAAATTCAAACAATCAGCCTAAGATCTCATGCCAAGGAACAACACCACCATCAAATTCAATAAAACCTCCTAGTGTCAGCCATAGCTATCCACTGAACCAAAAAGATTGACCTCTACTCTATCTATCAAAAGGTTTCAAATGGCACACGCGGTCCCAAAAAAACGGTGGAAATAGAAACCCAAAATAGGGGCACCATATATGGTCCTTGGCCATTTTGCTTTGGTTTGAATTGTGAAAGAAAACCAACACCCATACCTCTAGTCTTTATGAATCCTATTTACTGTTTAGTTTCTTTAGTCTTATCATTTTCTTTTTTTGGTGAAAATTAGTTTTAACATTTTCAAAAATGGGCCTTGCAGTGCTGTTGTGTAGTGTGTGGTATCTAATAAATTAATTAAAAACTTAGTACCAGAAAATTAAATATGTAAACAAATGGAAAGGAAATTGTGACACCTGATGTGACTGCTCTGATAAAAGTGAGAGAGAGAGAGAGAGAGAGAGAGAGAGAGAGAGAGAGAGAGAGAGCAAATGTGTTCGTTTATGTCTTGTATTTTTTTTTTGGAACCATTATAAGGAACAAAAATGCTGAAAACGACTCTCTCTCTCTCTCTTACAATTTTATATGTGCAGTTATTGCTCCCAACTTCATACTGCATCAATATATGTAGTTATTGCTCCCATTTGCATCAGAATAAGAAATTGTTTATTCACCCAAAAAAGAATATGAAAACGAGATTGTGTATTAGTTAAGTAATAATAATAATAAAATTTAATAAACCCAAGGTCCCAAGCAATTCTCATTCCTCTCATCTATTTAAATTTTTTTTTTTTAAAAAAAAAAATGAGACTTGACCTAAACACCAAATCTAGTGCCTTCACTTAATAATTGTTATAGCGATCCCGGTTTCCCTTTTCTTATTTGTTGTATCCGGACTTAGGTTCCATGGAGGTGGTTGTTGTGTATATCTTGTTTACATCCTTTACTCTTTGTATTTGAGTCTTGGGTTGTGTTGGGCAGGTTTGAAACAGGTTGGTTAAATGTAGGAACCAAAACTAGATGCCCAGATTTTGGCCTGTCCACTCGAGCAAAGCTTTTGGAGCTCGAGCTGGGCCTTTGTCGTAGTTTGTCCGCTCGAGCGGGGGTTTTGGCGCTCGAGCGGGAAAATCAACCATCCAGTATCTCCTCTGTCGTGTTGTACGCTCAAGCGACGGTTTGGACGCTCGAGCGGGAGTTTGTGAGTTACGCTCGAGCGGGGAGTTTAACGCTCGAACGGGGACCCGGTTCTTCAAAAGTACTGGGAGTGCGTATTCGCCTCTCGAGCGGCGGATTGGACGCTCAAGCGGGGGTCTGTGAGTGACGCTCGAGCAAGGGTTTCCACGCTCGAGCGGGGCGACTGGTTTAAGGCTCCGTGTTTTGACATTTTAAAATCACTTTTTCACATCTCTTCTCTCTCTTACTTTTCCAAAAACTCCATTGTTGAGCCTCTCTCTCTAGAACCTTGCCTTCTCTCTAGGTATTGATTTAGTAGGAGTTGTTTGCTCACCTTTGGCCTTTACAAAAAAGTTGTTGATCGTCGAGAGCTATCTTTTGATCCGGGAAACTTGTGATTTGGAGCATTTTTGTTTTCATCATCTTCTTCGTTGGGTGTCAACTTTTGAGGTAGGGATTCCTACTCACTCTTATGGTCTTTAACATAGATTTTTGGTTGTTTTGATAAATGGTTGATTTTGGGATCTAGGGTTTCAAAATGTTAAAGGGGGGTTTTGTTATTTTGATTCTAAATGCGTAATTGGGGTCTCAAAATAATGATAATGTTGTTGGTTGTTGATATATGGACCATTGGGTCAATATTGGGAAATGGGGTTAAAACCCTAAATTGTTGTGTAAATTAATTGGTATAATTAATTTGGAAAATGTGTTGATATGTGGAATTGGGTTGGAGATAATGAAATTGGCTCATTATATAGTAGAATTGTGGAGTTGGATTTGTTAATCGTTCACTTTTGAAAACATTGATATATTATCTGTTTAGAAATAATTGCTTGGGCTACCGGTGGAGGGTAGTTTTGATTGTTGTAGACAATGTATGACGATTAGGCAAACTAAAACTAATCAATTGGATGTGTCATAGAGTATGACGGTTGATAGAATACATTAACGTTATGTATTGATTGATTAAGTATATGACCTATGTGTATATACGTTGTGTGTATAGGAGGAGATAGGGGATGTACTCCACGGTTTAGGGGAAGATAGGGGATGGACCTCTAAACCGGATGTTGTTTGGGACGAGATAGAGGATGGACTCCACTGATACAGCTCATATGCTTGTCAGTTAAAGTGTTGATACAGCTCATATGCTTATCTTTGGAAGTGTTGATACAGCTCATATGCTTATCTTTGGAAGTGTTGATATAGCTAATATGCTTATCTGTTGAAATGTGGATACAGCTTGTATGCTTATCTGTCGAAATGTTGATACAACTAGTATGTTTATCTATTATAAAATGAGAAATGGAAAATGAAATGAAACATGAACCCAGTAGTTATGAATTGATTTATGGGAATTGAACATTTATCAACCGCAAATATCTTAGTTATTTCCCATACTGTGTTTAGCATATCTCTACTAGGCATTGGCTCACCCTATATGGGACATTATTTTCAGGTACAGGTAGCATGCCACCTCCAAGGACATAGCTTGGACGATAATGAGAGTAAAAGACTCTTTTTGATTATTTTGTTTGTATTACATGTATATCAAGCCAAGGGCTTCTTTTGTATAGAGTTAGTACTCTCTTTTTGTGTAACCAAGTGTTGACTTGGAAAGCTGTAAGCCCTTAGGGCATTTGCTTTGGTTGTTAACATGTAATACTATTGTAAGAACTACTCTGATGAATAGAAATGAATGATTTCTCTTATATCAATGCATGTCTAAAATGATGGGTTTTATGTATTATTTTGAGGGCGTTACAACTTGGTAGCAGAGCGTACCGGGTTCGAATACTTTGGGTACGTGGGAAGTGATTAGTATCACAATGGGTTTGTCTCGCTTGATAGAGACTTAGAAGTAGTGTCTTATGCTATGTATTTAGTTGATAACATGTTTACGTGATTATTTGGATATGGGATTTAGTTTCTAGGATATTGACTGGATCCTTGGGTTTCTGGGAGTCTTGTTGGAAAAGCACTTGATCAATGTTGTTTCTAACCAAAACTCTAGTAACGCCTTGGGACTATCATTATCCGGGAATGAAATTCGTAATTGCTTATGTGTTTATGTGCTTACATGGAGTGGATTACAGTTGTCCATGCATCTGGGACGCGAGTGTTATAGCTTCGGTGCCTTATGAATGTGCTTATAGTCTTGGTTACCTTTATTAGGATGTCAGGACGAGGACGTGATAGGCGTGGCAGGCGTGGTAGGCAGGAGATGCCTTTACCAAATGATATATTCCGGCACAGCAGGAGGGAGTTGGTCAAGCCAATATGGCCGAGCCAGCGGGTCAGCAGGCTATGAGCGCCTTGGCCCGAGATATAGCAGGAGTTTTGGGTATTCTCAGAGCAGGGAATCAGGATCAAGCCCACGCAGCTAAGGCAGGGCCTTCCTTCTTGAAGAGGGAATTCTTCCGGTCTAACCCGGACGAGTTTGTTGGGGATACAAAGGAGCCACTTAAGGCTGACGAGTGGTTGGAACAGATGGAAAAGACATTCAAGATGCTTGGCATCGAGGATGGGGCTTTAAAGGTGACCTTGGCATCCTTCCAATTGAAGGGAGATGCGGGTCAATGGTGGAAGTACGAGAAGGGCATTGTTGGTGGTGCTTGGGAGGCTTTTGTGACTACTTTCCAGGAGAAGTTTTTATCTTCAGCTGCTAGGGAGAAGCTGAGGGATCAATTTTGCCGGCTTAAACAGCAGGGTTTGTCAGTGGCTGAGTTTGAGGCTACTTTTACTAGTCTGTCCAGGTTTGCACCTGAACTTGTGGCGTCTGAGGAATGCCGTTGCTTTGAATTTGAGCGGAAGTTGAGACGTGGACTCAAGTTGAGGGTTGGAGGGTCCTTTATCCGAGAGTATAGGCGTTTAGTGGATGCTGCAGCTCATATGGAGATTATGATGCAGGAGGAGGACGAGGAGAAGCATAGCGGCTCCAAGAGGAGCCAAGATGGCCAGGGTGATGGCAGGAGACAAAGGGGTTTTAACCCTCAGCAGTCTCAGGGGAGTCTGCCTAGATCGACCTTTCCAGTGCCGAGTGCAGGCTCCGGGAGAGGTAGTCAGGGAGGCTTGACTTGTTTCACGTGTGGCTAGCTGGGTCACAAGTCTTCGGCTTGCCCGCAGAAGGGAGGGGGTCAGCGAGCTGCTTCTTCTTTAGCTAGACCTCAGGGCCAGAGTCAAGGCAGGGGCCAGTCTTTATCTTGCTATCAGTGTGGTCAACCCGGGCATCTAAAAAGGTATTGCCCGCAGTTGAGTGCCACTTCAGGAGCGTCTGGTTCTAGGCAGACGCAGAGTTTTCACCCAGCTCAGTCTGTGCAGGCCTCGAGGGCCAATCTAGGAGCTTCGTCATCCCAGTCTGTGCAGCAATCTTTTGCTCCTAGAGGTGAGTAGGTGGATCAGGGGCCTACAGGGCGCATGTATGCTGTTGCCGCGCAGGACCTGGTACCGGCTCCATTAGTAGTGAGAGGTACCTTTCTGTTTTGCAACTCGGTTGCTAGTGTGTTGATTGATACGGGTGCGTCTCATTCTTTTGTATCTGCTGCATTTGCATCTGTGTTGGAGTTGGAGTTGGCATTGTTAGCATCTCCTATTTGTGTAGTATCGCCTGTTGGGGGTGAATTGACTTTGAAACACGGATGTAGAGGTTGTGATATAGAGGTCGCCGACCGTAGGCTTTCTTTTTCCTTTGTTGTTATGCCCATGAAGAGTTTTGATGTTATTTTGGGTATAGACTGGTTATCGTCATACCGGGCTGTTATTGATTGCTACCGCCAGAGGGTCACAGTTTGTACCTTGAGCAGGGAGTGTTTCCATTTCTTGGGGGATCGGGTTGGTAGTGTATTGCCACCGTCGTATGATCCGCGAAGGCGGGGTGAGCTTAGTGGTCTACTTGCTAGCTTCATGAGTGGTGAGTGTGATAAGACCCAGATTGTATTGCCGAGGGTGGTTTGTGAGTATTCGGATGTTTTTCCCAAGGATCTCGTTAGTTTGCCACCTCACTAAGAGATAGAGTTCTCTATTGATTTAGTGCCCGGCACGGCGCCGATTCCTATGGCACCTTATCGTTTTGCCCTAGCCGAGTTGAGTGAGTTGAAGATTCAGCTCTAGGAATTGCTAGATAAGGGTTTTGTTCGCCCTAGTGTTTCACTGTGGGAAGCACCGGCCCTCTTTGCTAAAAAGAAAGATGGTGCCTTCAGATTGTGTATCGACTACCGAAAGTTGAATCGGGCTACGGCTAAGAATAAGTACCCTATGCCCCGTATAGATGATCTATTTGACCAGTTGAAGGTTTCCTGTTGCTTCTCTAAGATAGACTTGAGATCGGGTTACCACCAGTTGAGGATCAGGGAGAAGGATATTTCGAAGACGGCATTCCGTACGTGGTATGGCCATTATGAATTTCTGGTGATGCCATTTAGGCTTACCAATGCACCGGCAGTCTTTATGGACTTGATGAACCGGATCTTCCAAGAATTCCTAGATCGCTTTGTGGTCGTTTTCGTGAACGACATTCTTATCTATTCGCCTTCTGATGAGGAGCACGAGGAACACTTGAGAGTGGTGCTTGAATTGCTTAGAGCCCATAAGTTTTATGCTAAGTTTGGGAAGTGTGAGTTTTGGCTAGGAGAGGTCAAGTTCTTAGACCATGTGGTATCCGGGGAAGGGGTGTCTGTTGATACATCCAAGACTGAGACAGTGCAAGATTGGGCACAACTTAAGAGTGTGTTTGAGATTCGCAGTTTTCTGGGATTAGCTGGGTATTACCGCCGGTTTGTGAAAGATTTCTCCAGGCTAGCAACGCCATTGACTAGATTGACGCGGAAAGGGGTCAAATTTGTGTGGAGTGAGACTTGTGAAAAGTCGTTCCAAGAGTTGAAGGTTAGATTGACCACCGCTCTGGTGTTGATTATTCCGGAGAGAGGTTTGGGTTATGCGGTTTATTGTGATGCCTCACGAGAGGGTTTGGGTTGTGTGTTGATGCAAGAGGGGAAAGTGGTAGCTTATGGCTTACGTCAGTTGAAAGTACACGAGAAGAATTACCCTACGCACGACCTAGAGCTAGCGGCAGTGATCTTTGCCTTAAAGATTTGGAGGCACTACCTTTATGGAGAGAGGTTCGAGGTGTTCTCAGACCACAAGAGTTTGAAGTATCTGTTTACACAGAGGGACTTGAATTTGAGGCAGAGAAGGTGGATGGAGTTCATTGAGGACTATGATTTTGAGTTACACTATCACCTGGGGAAGGCCAATGTTGTGGTCAATGCCCTTAGTAGGAAATCTATTAGTGATGTAGCTTGTATAGCCATCCGGGAATGGGAGATGTTGGGTGTACTTGGCGAATTTTACTTGCTTCTGAGCGAATCTGTAGAGACTGCGACCTTGTTTTCTGTAGTTGCACAGCCTACACTCATGACTCGAGTATTAGAGGCACAGAGGGGTGACTTTGAGGTAGAATCCCTCCGAGAGAAGATCTCCAGTAGGAAGGTTGAGAAGGGTTTGACGGTGTATCCCGACCAGAGTGTGAGATACCGAGACCGTTTGTTTGTGCCGGAGTCTTGCCGAGAGGAATTACTCCGAGAGTTTCACCATTCACGTCTTGCGGTGCATCCGGGAGGCACTAAGATGTATCGAGATTTGGGTTGCCAGTTCTGGTGGCGTGGTATGAAGAGAGATGTGGCTGTTTTTGTGTCTAAGTGCTTTACTTGTCAACGAGTGAAGGCCGAGCATCAGAGGCCAGCGGGTTTGTTGCAACCCTTGCCTATTGCCGAGTGAAAGTGGGAGCATGTCACTATGGACTTCGTTGTAGGTCTTCCAAGGACTCAGCGGGGTAGTGATGCTATTTGGGTGGTTGTGGACCGGTTGACTAAGTCGGCGCACTTCATTCCTATGCACGTGAGAGATTCGGTAGATCATCTCGCCGACTTGTATATTCGAGACATAGTGAGATTGCACGGGGTTCCAGTGACGATCGTCTCAGATAGAGATCCTCGTTTTACTGCTAGGTTGTGGCAGAGTTTGCAGAGTGCCTTGGGCACTAAGTTGACCTTTAGTACGGCTTATCACCCTCAGACTGACGGGCAATCCGAGCGTACCATTCAGATCCTTGAGGATATGCTTCGAGGTTGTGTCCTTGACTTTAGTGGGACATGGGAGAGGCACTTTCCCTTGGTGGAGTTTGCCTACAACAACAGCTTTTAGTCTAGCATTGGTATGGCACCGTTTGAGGTCTTGTATGGCCGACCTTGTAGGTCTCCAGTTTGTTAGGCCGAGGTGGGTGATGCACCTTTGTTGGGTCCGGAGTTGGTTAGGGAGACGACGGAGAAAGTTGAGCTTATCCGTAGGAGGCTTGTTACAGCCCAGAGTCGCCAAAAGAGTTATGTCGACCGTAGGAAGAAGCCTGTAGCGTTTGAGATAGGTGATCATGTTTTCTTGAAAATATCACCTAGGCGAGGTTTGATGAGGTTTGGGAAGAGTGGGAAGTTATCTCCTCGGTTTATTGGTCCCTTTGAGATCCTTGAGAGGATTGGAGAGGTTGCTTATTGTTTGGCTTTGCCACCGCAGTTGTCCGGGGTGCATGACGTATTTCATGTTAGTATGCTTCGGAAGTACGAGCCAGATCAGTCCCATGTGTTGGATTGGACCGATTTGAAGGTAGATGAGGATGCCTTGTATGAGGAGAGACCGGTTCGGGTCTTGGATAGGCGGGATCAAGTCTTGCGAGGCAAGACCATTCCCTTGGTAAAAGTTTTGTGGAAGCATCACAGAGTGGAGGAAGCCACTTGGGAACGTGAGTTGGAAGTCCGTGAGAAATATCCGGACATGTTTGTTGATGTGTAATCATGTAATGAAATTTTGTAATATCGTTGAGCTTTAAGAACTTTATATATAAGTTGTAAAACATTGTGAATGTTTTGAGAAATGGAAGTTGTTTTAACATTGTGTATGTTAAGAAAATTGTGAGAATGCAAGCATGATATTAATGTTGCATGTGTTATGGAATTGTGGAAAATGAGTTGAAATTGGTAAATTTCAAGGAAATGCATGTTGATAATGCAGGTTGTTATGTATAATGTGAAATACCTCTTGAAAAGGGATGAGATTGACTGGTAATGGATCGGAATGCTTAGTACTATGTTGTAATATTGTTGGAAATGGAGAAAACTTGTTTTTGAAAAACTTGTGTTTAATTTCGAAGACAAAATTCTTTAAGGGGGGGAGGTTATAGCGATCCCGGTTTCCCTTTTTTTATTTGTTGTATCCGGACTTAGGTTCCATGGAGGTGGTTGTTGTGTATATCTTGTTTACATCCTTTACTCTTTGTATTTGAGTCTTGGGTTGTGTTGGGCAAGTTTGAAACAGGTTGGTTAAACGTAGGAACCAAAACTAGATGCCCAAATTTTGGCCTGTCCGCTCGAGCGGAGCTTTTGGCGCTCGAGCGGAAAAATCAACCATCCAATATCTCATCTGTAGTGTTGTACGCTCAAGCGGGAGTTTGTGAGTAACGCTCGAGCGGGGAGTTTAACGCTCGAGCGGGGACCTGGTTCTGCAAAAGTACTAGGAGTGCGTATTCGCCGCTCGAGCGGCGGATTGGACGCTCGAGCGGGGGTCTGTGAGTGACGCTCGAGCCGAGGTTTCCACGCTCGAGTGGGGCGACTAGTTTAAGGCTCCGTGTTTTGACATTTTAAAATCACTTTCTCACATCTCTTCTCTCTCTTACTTTTCCAAAAACTCCATTGTTGAGCCTCTCTCTCTAGAACCTTGCCTTCTCTCTAGGTATTGATCTAGTAGGAGTTGTTTGCTCACTTTTGGCCTTTACAAAAAAGTTGTTGATCGTCGAGAGCTATCTTTTGATCCGGGAAACTTGTGATTTGGAGCATTTTCGTTTTCATCATCTTCTTCGTTGGGTGTCAACTTTTGAGGTAGGGATTCCTACTCACCCTTATGGTCTTTAACATAGATTTTTGGTTGTTTTGATAAATGGTTTATTTTGGGATCTAGGGTTTCAAAATGTTAAAGGGGGGTTTTGTTATTTTGATTCTAAATGCGTAATTTGGGTCTCAAAATAATGATAATGTTGTTGGTTGTTGATATATGGACCATTGGGTCAAAATTGGAAAATGGGGTTAAAACCCTAAATTGTTGTGTAAATTAATTGGTATAATTAATTTGGAAAATGTGTTGATATGTGGAATTGGGTTGGAGATAATGAAATTGTCTCATTATATAGTAGAATTGTGAAGTTGGATTTGTTAATCGTTCACTTTTGAAAACATTGATATATTATCTGTTTAGAAATAATTGCTTGGGCTACCGGTGGAGGGTAGTTTTGATTGTTGTAGACAATGTATGACGATTAGGCAAACTAAAACTAATCAATTGGATGTGTCATAGAGTATGACGGTTGATAGAATACATTAACGTTATGTATTGATTGATTGAGTATATGACCTATGTGTATATACGTTGTGTGTGTAGGAGGAGATAGGGGATGTACTCCACGGTTTAGGGGAAGATAGGGGATGGACCTCTAAACCGGATGTTGTTTGGGACGAGATAGGGGATGGACTCCACTGATACAGCTCATATGCTTGTCAGTTAAAGTGTTGATACAGCTCATATGCTTATCTTTGGAAGTGTTGATACAACTCATATGCTTATCTTTGGAAGTGTTGATATAGCTAATATGCTTATCTGTTGAAATGTGGATACAGCTTGTATGCTTATCTGTCGAAATGTTGATACAACTAGTATGTTTATCTATTGTAAAATGAGAAATGGAAAATGAAATGAAACATGAACCCAGTAGTTATGAATTGATTTATGGGAATTAAACATTTATCAACCCCAAATGTCTTAGTCATTGCCCATACTGTGTTTAGCATATCTCTACTGGGCATTGGCTCACCCTATATGGGACATTATTTTCAGGTACAGGTAGCATGCCACCTCCAAGGACATAGCTTGGACGATGATGAGAGTTGAAAACTCTTTTTGATTATTTTGTTTGTATTACATATATATCAAGCCAAGGGCTTCTTTTGTATAGAGTTAGTACTCTCCTTTTGTGTAATCAAGTGTTGACTTGGAAAGTTGTAAGCCCTTAGGGCATTTGCTTTTGTTGTTAACATGTAATACTATTGTAAGAACTACTCTGATGAATAGAAATGGATGATTTCTCTTATATCAATGCATGTCTAAAATAATGGGTTTTATGTATTATTTTGAGGGCGTTCTAGCATATCACCCGTGCTATGCACGAATTGTGTTTACAATTATCTATATATGTGAATTGCGATTTTTAAATGTCTTCTTTCTTTTCGTTTTTTATATTATATTAAAGTCTATTATTTTTATAATAATCATATGTGTTAGAATTTTCAAGGAATTAAATGTCTTTTTTTTTTTATTATATTATATTAAAGTTTAATATTTTGATAATAATCTTATGTGTTGGATTTTTCAAGATTTTTTTTTTATACTTGTTCTTAATGCATTAAAATGTTATTATGAGGGATAATAATCATATGTGTTGGGACTTTTCAAGGAATTCATGTGTTAGATTTCAAAGAATTTTTTTTATGCGTGTTCTTAATGCATTAAAGTGTTATTATGAGGGTAAGACTTGGGGGTTAGGAGAAATTAATAAATGCTAAGGTTTTTTTATTTTTTTAAATCAAGAAATTTAGATTGGGAGATTGGACCTCCCACAAGGCTTGCAGTAAAAAACCCCCTTCATCAACTCACATTTGTATTCAATTTAATACTTATATATTTATTTTTTATATACACAGATTCGAGTTGATGAAGGGTTTATAAATATCTAATCAACTTGATTTTTTGTAGGTATGTTCTACTCGACGTTCTTTAAAAATTGAACAGTTCGAATGATGAAAATAAAGTCCGAAATAATTCTCAAAAACTGCACAACTTCTTATATATTCTTCTCAGACAATATCAAATTCAAACAATCAGCCTAAGATCTCATGCCAAGGAACAACAACACCATCAAATTCAATAAAACCTCCTATTGCCAGCCATAGCTATCCACTGAACCAAAAAGATTGACCTCTACTCTATCTATCAAAAGGTTTCAAATAGGGCACATGGTCCCAAAAAAACGGTGGAAATAGAAACCCAAAATGGGGGCACCATATATGGTCCTTGGCCATTTTGCTTTGGTTTGAATTGTGAAAGAAAACCAACACCCATACCTCTAGTCTTTATGAATCCTCTTTACTGTTTAGTTTCTTTAGTCTTATCATTTTCTTTTTTTGGTGAAAATTAGTTTTAACATTTTCAAAAATGGGCCTTGTAGTGTTGTTGTGTAGTGTGTGGTATCTAATAAATTAATTAAAAACTTAGTACCAGAAAATTAAATCTATATCTAATCTATACTATATATTAAGCAAAATGGGGTTTTAACCCCCAAGGCCTATGGGAGCTCCAATCTCTCAATCCTAATTTCTTAATTTTTTGATTTTTTTTTTAAAAAAAACTCAGCATTTATTGACTTCTCCCAACCCAACCTCAGCATTTATTGACTTCTCTAAACCCACAAACCCTTTTGACTTCTTTCATAATTACTACAGCATATTTTTCAATTTCTTTCATATACTATGGATACACAAAAAAATAAAGAAGATAAGAGTTTAGCTATGGATCTCAAAAAGATATAACAACATCTAAATTTAGTAATATCTTTATGTATACTTAATGGGACAAATTAATAAATTTTCTAAAATTATTGATTTTTTAATTTACAAAATAGATTAAAAAAAATTATTGATTGATTTATTTATTTAATAACGAAAATATTTCATAATCTCTTTCTCTAAAAAAAAAATCTTTAGAGTTTACCTCAATAAACTTTAAATCAATAAAACTCACATGTCTATCACATATCTAACTCACATCATAACTTACCTAAATAATAATAATTAAAAACAAATATTAAAAAAATATATAGATACCCATAACTCCATCTTAAATAAGTTGAAAAAAAAAATACCCGAATAGAAATATAATTTGTTAAATTATAAAATAAAATTTCAAATATAAATTCTTCTTTAAATTATATATTACGACAATTAGAATGATATCAATATTCACATGTGTCATAATATTATTAGTCAAAATATAATTTGTTTTAAATATATGTGTTTAAATTATATCCTTCTAAACTATAAAGACTTGAACAATAATATTTTTAATATAATTTTTTTTAACAAAAGAACAAAACATAACTTTTTTAATACTTACCAAACATGGAGGATTTTGTTTTGTTTTATTTTGTTTTTTTTAAATTTCAATTGTCAATTAAAGAAATTAAAATAAAGAACAAAGATATTTTTGGTTCAAATTAAAAAAAAGTTAGTTTTGCTAAAATAAATTAGAAAGAAATGATATTTTTTTTTTATTAAAAGTGATAGTTCGTTAAACTGTTTTATTTATTAAAAAAATAAATAAAAAGTAAGAGGATTATAGGTGATAATTTATTATTCATCTAGAATTATTTTCAGATTAAATGAAAATACCATATTAAATGTTCTTCTTACCTTTTTTTTATTCAAATACTTTTATTTTGTAAGAATTTTTTTTATTATATTTAATATTTTATTGTAATTTTTAAATTAAAAATAATTTCAAAAAAAATATTTAAATTATTTATGCCATTATAAAAAGTTAATTTTTTTAATATCAACTTAGTGGTAGTTTGGGAATCTATATACTATATATTAAGTAAATGGGAGTTTTTAACTCCAAAGCCTGTGGGAGTTCCAATTTCTCAATCCTAATTTTTAACTCACATCATAACTTACCTAAATAATAATAATTAAAAACAAATATTAAAAAAATATATAGATACCCACAACTCCATCTTAAATAAGTTGAAAAAAAAAATACCCGAATAGAAATATAATTTGTTAAATTAGAAAATAAAATTTCAAATATAAATTCTTCTTCAAATTATATTACTGATCAATATTCAGATGTGTCATAATATTATTAGTCAAAATATAATTTGTTTTAAATATATGTGTTCAAATTATATCCTTCTAAACTATAAAGACTTGAACAATAATATTTTTAATATAATTTTTTTTTAACAAAAGAACAAAACAAAACTTTTTTAGTACTTACCAAACATGGAGGATTTTGTTTTGTTTTTGTTTTTTTGTTTTTTTAATTTCAATTGTCAACTAAAGAAATTAAAATAAAGAACAAAGATATTTTTTGTTCAAATTGATAAAAAGTTAGTTTTGCTAAAATAAATTAGAAAGAAATAATATTTTTTTTTTGTTAAAAGTGATAGTTCGTTAAACTGTTTTATTTATTAAAAAAAAAAAGTAAAAGTATTATAGGTGATAATTTATTATTCATATAGAACTATTTTCAGATTAAATGAAAATACCATATTAAATGTTCTTCTTACCTTTTTTTTATTCAAATATTTTTATTTTGTAAGAAATTTTTTTTATTATATTTAATATTTTATTGTAATTTTTAAATTAAAAATAATTTCAAAAAAAATATTTAAATTATTTATGCCATTATAAAAAGTTAATTTTTTTAATATCAACTTAGTGGTAGTTTGGGAAGTGCTAAATATACTTTTTTACTTTTTACGAAAATATGTACAAATAAATAGAGATGTGATGTGACTCAAAAAACATAATTATTATATTTTTTTACTTTTTATGAAAAATGTGTAGAAAAGTAAAGATATGATGCGATTCAAAAAAGATAAAAAAATAAAATAAAAATAAATAAAAAGTGAGCTAATATGTCACTTCCCAAACAACCCTTTATTTGATGATCCCTTTCTAAAATGTGTATTTTTTAAAATATTTGCAAGAAAAATTCTATTGGAAATCTATTGCTTTTTCTTTTATTCATTAATATTAAATTTTTAATTAATTTTATTTATCATTTTAACAAATAAATTAGCAAATAATTTATATATTTATTTATATAATTTTGTTTTGGTTGCTCATGTTATTTGGTATTTCTGCCCAAGTCTATTCAAATTTAATTTGAATTTTTAAATTTCTGCATAAGTCCTCACTTAATTAAAAATTATATAGTTCAATCTTTAAAAAATTTTAAGCTCGACTCAAGTTATTTGGGTTGAACTCACCTAAGTTTGTAATTCTAGATAAGAAATTTAAAAGTTACATGATTAAATTTGTGACAAATTAAAAAATAATAAATAAATTGTGATAAAATTATGAGATTTAAATTGTAAATTTCAATCTTTTTTTTTTATTTTCATAATTTGCATACAAACTATTTATATTATTTTATATAAAAATATATTATTAATTTTTTTACATACCGTGCGTAGCACGGGTTATCACTAGTCTATATATTACGGAAAAGGGTCTTTTAAAACCCAAGGCTTGTGGAACCTCCAACATGCCAATCCTAATTTCCTGATTTTTTAATTATTTTTTTTAAAAAAATTGACTTGGTGATTGGTGATTGGTTCAAAGATTGTAATAATTACACTATTGATTACAATAAATTCAAATATTGTAATAATTACACTATTGATTACAATAAACACATAATTTATAATAATTACACTTATTAAATGAATAACGTAATAAATGAAATCCTAATTTTATTACTTTTTGCTTCCCCAAGAGACCCATGTAATTATTGTGTAAATGCCTCTTAAATAAATAAATAAACACTTATTAAATTCTTTCAAACTCCTCGGTCAAACCCCATGTATTTAATTTATATATTATGTAATTATTGTGTAAATGCCTCTTAAATAAATAAATAAACACTTATTAAATTCTTTCAAACTTCTCAGTCAAACCCCATGTATTAATTTATATATTAAAAAAAATGAAAACAAATATAAATATCTATAATTATCCCGTGCATAGCACGATTGATAGGCTAGTATTATATATTAAGTAAAAATGGGTTTTTAACCCCAAGTTTTGTGGGAGATCCAATCTTCCAATCTAAATTTCTTAATTTTTTGATTTAAAAAAAAAATTCTTAGTATTTATTAACTTCTCCCAACCCCCAAGTCTTACCCTCATAATAATACTTTAATGCATTAAAAACAAGCATAAAAATTTTTTTTTGAAATTTAACACATATGAATTTCTTGAAAAGTCCCAACACATACGATTATTATCAAAATATTAATGCATTAAGAACAAGCATAAAAAAAATTTATTGAAAAGTCCAACATATATGACTATTATCAAAATATTAAACTTTAATATAATATAATAAAAAAAAAAAGAAGACATTTAATTCCTTAAAAAGTCCAACACATATGATTATTATCAAAATATTAAACTTTAATATAATATAAAAAAGAAAAAAAAGAAGACATCTATATCTATATATTAAGCAAAAGGGTCTTTTAAAACCCAAGGCTTGTGAAAGCTCCAACATGTCAATCCTAATTTCCTAATTTTTTAATATGTTTTTTTTAAAAAATTGACTTGGTGATTGGTGATTGGTTCAAAGATTGTAATAATTACACTATTGATTACAATAAACACTTAATTTATAATAATTACACTTATTAAATGAATAACGCAATAAATGAAATCCTAATTTCCTTACTTTTTGCATCCCCAAGAGACCCATGTAATTATTGTGTAAATGCCTCTTAAATAAATAAATAAACACTTATTAAATTCTTTCAAACTCCTCGGTCAAACCCCATGTATTTGGGTCTTTTAAAACCCAAGACTTATGGAAGCTTCAACATGCCCATCCTAATTTCTTGATTTTTTAATATTTTTAAAAAAAAAAAATTGACTTGGTGATTGGTGATTGGTTTATAATAATTACACTATTGACATATGGAGGAGATAGAGGGTGGGGAAGAGAATAACGCAATAAATGAAATCCTAATTTCCTTACTTTTTGCATCCCCAAGAGACCCATGTAATTATGGTATAAATGTCTCTTAATTTTTTTCCCTCTTAATTTTTTTGTTTTGTTTTTTGAAAAATAAATAAATAAACACTTATTCAATTCTTTCAAACTCCTCGGTCAAACCCCATGTATTTAATTTATATATTAAAAAAAATTAAAACAAATATAACGCAATAAATGAAATCTTAATTTCCTTACTTTTTGCATCCCCAAGAGACTCATGTAATTATGGTGTAAATGCCTCTTAATTTTTTTCCCTCTTAATTTTTTTGTTTTGTTTTTTGAAAAAATAAAAATAAACACTTATTAAATTCTTTCAAACTCCTCGGTCAAACCCCATGTATTTAATTTATATATTAAAAAAATTAAAACAAATATAAATATCTATAATTATCCCGTGCATAGCACGGGTGATAGGCTAGTCTTCTATATATTAAGGAAAAGGGTCTTTTAAAACCCAAGGCTTGTGGAACCTCCAACATGCCAATCCTAATTTCCTGATTTTTTAATATTTTTTTTAAAAAAAATTGACTTGGTGATTGGTGATTGGTTCAAAGGTTGTAATAATTACACTATTGATTACAATAAACACTTAATTTATAATAATTACACTTATTAAATGAATAACGCAATAAATGAAATCCTAATTTCCTTACTTTTTGCATTCCCAAGAGACCCATATAATTATTGTGTAAATGTCTCTTAAATAAATAAATAAACACTTATTAAATTCTTTCAAACTCTTCAGTCAAACCCCATATATTTAATTTATATATTTAAAAAAATGAAAACAAATATAAATATCTATAATTATCCCGTGCATAGCACGCCCAAGGCTTGTGGAAGCTCCAACATGCCCATTCTAATTTCCTGATTTTTTAATTTTTTTTAAAAAAAAATTGACTTGGTGATTGGTGATTGGTTTATAATAATTACACTATTGACACGCAATAAATGAAATCTTAATTTCCTTACTTTTTGCATCCCCAAGAGACCCATGTAATTATGGTGTAAATGCCTATTAATTTTTTTCCCTCTTAATTTTTTTGTTTTGTTTTTTGAAAAAAAAATAAATAAACACTTATTAAATTCTTTCAAACTCCTCAGTTAAACCCCATGTATTTAATTTATATATTAAAAAAAATTAAAACTAATATAACACAATAAATGAAATTATAATTTCCTTACTTTTTGCATCCCCAAGAGACCCATGTGATTATGGTGTAAATGCCTCTTAATTTTTTTCCCTCTTAATTTTTTTCCCTCTTAATTTTTTTGTTTTGTTTTTTGAAAAAAATAAAATAAACACTTATTAAATTCTTTCAAACTCCTCGGTCAAACCCCATGTATTTAATTTATATATTAAAACAAATATAAATATCTATAATTATCCCTCCTAATTTCTTGATTTTTTAATTATTTTTTTTAAAAAAAATTGACTTGGTGATT
Source organism: Camellia oleifera (assembly GCA_022316695.1). Classification (NCBI taxonomy): domain Eukaryota; kingdom Viridiplantae; phylum Streptophyta; class Magnoliopsida; order Ericales; family Theaceae; genus Camellia; species Camellia oleifera. The sequence continues at coordinate 87,522,001 of CM039316.1, forward strand.
GGTGATTGGTTCAAAGATTGTAATAATTACACTATTGATTACAATAAATTCAAATATTGTAATAATTACACTATTAATTACAATAAACACTTAATTTATAATAATTACACTTATTAAATGAATAACGCAATAAATGAAATCCTAATTTTATTACTTTTTGCTTCCCCAAGAGACCCATGTAATTATTGTGTAAATGTCTATTAAATAAATAAATAAACACTTATTAAATTCTTTCAAACTCTTCGGTCAAACCCCATGTATTTAATTTATATATTATGTAATTATTGTGTAAATGCCTCTTAAATAAATAAATAAACACTTATTAGTCTTTTAAAACCCAAGGCTTGTGGAACCTCCAACATGCCAATCCTAATTTCCTGATTTTTTAATTATTTGTTTTTTAAAAATTGACTTGGTGATTGGTTCAAAGATTGTAATAATTACACTATTGATTACAATAAATTCAAAGATTGTAATAATTACACTATTGATTACAATAAACACTTAATTTATAATAATTACACTTATTAAATGAATAACGCAATAAATGAAATCCTAATTTTATTACTTTTTGTTTCCCCAAGAGACCCATGTAATTATTGTGTAAATGCCTATTAAATAAATAAATAAACACTTATTAAATTCTTTCAAACTCCTCGGTCAAATCCTATGTATTTAATTTATATATTATGTAATTATTGTGTAAATGTCTCTTAAATAAATAAATAAACACTTATTAAATTCTTTCAAACTCCTCAGTCAAACTTTATGTATTTAATTTATATATTTAATTTATATATTAAAAAAAATAAAAATAAATATAAATATCTATAATTATCTCGTGCATAGCACGGGTGATAGGCTAGTACTATATATTAAGCAAAAGGGGATTTTTAATCCCAAGGCCTGTGGGAGCTCCAATCTCCTAATCCTAATTTTCTAATTTTTTGATTTAAAAAAAAAAAAACCTCAACATTTATTGACTTCTCCTAACCCAACCTCAGCATTTATTGACTTCTCCTAACCCACAATCCCTTTTGACTTCTCTCATAATTATTGCAACACCCTTTTCAATTTCTCTCATACACTATGGTTACACACAAAAAAAAAATAAATAAAAAAAAAGATAAAAATTTAACTATAGATCTCAAAAAGATATGACATCTAAATTTGAATTATGATTTAATAATATAATTATGTATTTTTTTTATGTATATCTATCAAAATTTTAAATCACTTAATGGAGCATAAGGGGGTTTTTAACCCCAAGGCCTATGGGAGCTCCAACCTCTAATCCTAATTTTCTAATTTGTTGATTTAAAAAAAAAAAAAAAACCTCACCATTTATTGATTTCTCCCAACCCAACCTCAGTATTTATTGACTTCTCCCAACCCACAATCCCTTTTGACTTCTCTCATAATTATTGCAATACCCTTTTCAATTTCTCCTATACACTATGGTTACACACACAAATAAAAAAAAATAAAAAGATAAGAATTTAGCTATAGATCTCAAAAAGATATAACATCTAAATTTGAATTATGATTTAATAATATAATTATGTATTTTTTATGTATATCTATCAAAATTATGTAATATAACATCTAAATTTTTTTTAATAATATAATTATGTATTTTTTTTATGTATATCTATCAAAATTTTAAATCTATCTATACTATATATTAAGCAACAGGGGGTTTGTAACCTCAAGCCTTGTGAGAGCTCCAATCTCCCAATCTAAATTTTCTGATTTTTTGATTTGAAAAAAAAAAAAAAAAAACTCAACATTTATTAACTTCTCCCAACCCCAAGTCTTACTCTCGTAATAACACTTTAATGCATTAAGAACAAGCATAAAAAAATTTCTTTGAAATCCAACACATATGAATTCCTTGAAAAGTCCTAACACATATGAATTCCTTGAAAAGTCCTAACACATATGATTATTATACCTCATAATAACACTTTAATGCATTAAGAACAAGCATAAAAAAAAATTCTTGAAAAATCCAACACATGTGATTATTATCAAAATATTAAACTTTAATATAATATAATAAAAAAAAAAGACATTTAATTCCTTGAAAAGTCCAACATATATGATTATTATCAAAATATTAAACTTTAATATAATATAAAAAATGAAAAAAAGAAGAAATTAAAAAAAAAAAAGACATTTAAAAATCGCAATTTATATATATAGATAATTGTAAATATATTAAGGAAAAGGGAGTTTCTAAATCTCAAACCTTGTGGGAGCTCCAATCTCTCAATTTTAATTTTCTAAATTTTTGATTTTAAAAAAAAAAACTCAGCATTTATTGATTTGGTCAAAATCCCCTGATCAACATTTATTAACTTTTTTCAATCCACATGTCCGCATTTATTGATTTTGGTCAAAATCCCTGATTAGCATTTAAAATCTCTTCATATGAATAATTATAGATACAGTCCGTGCATAGTTACTGCCGTAGCCTTTTTAATTTCTCGTGTGCACTATGATTAGTGATAAGATTGTTAAATTATTTTAATAAAAAATCTTAAAAAACATAATTTATATATTAAAAAAAATTAATTTATCACTAATTATAGATACAGGTCGTGCATTGTTACTGTAGTAGTCTTTTTAATTTCTCATGTACACTATGATTAGTGATACGATTGTAAAATTATTTTTATAAAAAATCTTTAAAAACATAATTTATATATTAAAAAAATTAAAACAAATATAAATATTTATAATTATCCCGTGCATAGCACGGGTGATAGGCTAGTCTATCTATACTATATATTAAGCAAAAGGGGATTTTTAACCCCAAGCCTTGTGGGAGCTCCAAGTTCCCAATCTAAATTTCCTGATTTTTTTATTTAAAAAAAAACATTAGCATTTATTAACTTCTCCCAACCCCCAAGTCTTACCCTCATAATAACACTTTAATGCATTAAGAACAAGCATAAAAAAATTTTCTTTGAAATCCAACACATGAATTCCTTGAAAAGTCCCAACAGATATGATTATTATCTCTCATAATAACACTTTAATGCATTAAGAACAAGCATAAAAAAAATTTCTTGAAAAGTCCAACACATATGATTATTATCAAAATATTAAACTTTAATATAATATAAAAAGGAAAAAAAATATTTTTTTTAAAAAAAACATTTAAAAATCGCAATTCACATATATAGATAATTGTAAATATATTAAGAAAAATGAGGTTTCTAAACTCCAAGTCTTGTGGGAGCTCCAATCTTTCAATCTTAATTTTCTAAATTTTTTATTTAAAAAAAAAACCTCAGCATTTATTGATTTGGTCAAAATTCTTTGATCAGCATTTATTAACTTTTTCCAATCCACATGCCTGCATTTATTGATTTAGTCAAAAATTTTTATTAGCATTTAAAATCCCCTTATACAAATAATTATAGTTACAACCCGTGCATAGTTACTGCACTAGCCTTTTTAATTTTTCCTGTACACTATGGTTAGTAATAAGATTGTTAAATTATTTTTATAAAAAATCCTAAAAAACATAATTTATATATTAAAAAAAATTAAAACAAATATAAATATTTAAAATTATCCCGTGCATAGCACGGGTGACAGGCTAGTCTATATATTAAGGAAAAGGGTCTTTTAAAACCCAAGGCTTGTGGAACCTCCAACATGTCAATCCTAATTTCCTGATTTTTAATTAATTTTTTTAAAAAAATTGACTTGGTGATTGGTGATTGGTTCAAAGATTGTAATAATTACACTATTGATTACAATAAATTCAAATATTGTAATAATTACACTATTGATTACAATAAACACTTAATTTATAATAATTACACTTATTAAATGAATAACGCAATAAATGAAATCCTAATTTTATTACTTTTTGCTTCCCCAAGAGACCCATGTAATTATTGTGTAAATGCCTCTTAAATAAATAAATAAACACTTATTAAATTCTTTCAAACTCGTCGGTCAAACCCCATGTATTTAATTTATATATTATGTAATTATTGTGTAAATGCCTCTTAAATAAATAAATAAACACTTATTAGTCTTTTAAAACCCAAGGCTTGTGAAACCTCCAACATGACAATCCTAATTTCCTGATTTTTTAATTATTTTTTTAAAAAAAATTGACTTGGTGATTGGTGATTGGTTCAAAGATTGTAATAATTACACTATTGATTACAATAAATTCAAATATTGTAATAATTACACTATTGATTACAATAAACACTTAATTTATAATAATTACACTTATTAAATGAATAACGCAATAAATGAAATCCTAATTTTATTACTTTTTGCTTCCCCAAGAGACCCATGTAATTATTGTGTAAATGCCTCTTAAATAAATAAATAAACACTTATTAAATTCTTTCAAACTCGTCGGTCAAACCCCATGTATTTAATTTATATATTATGTAATTATTGTGTAAATGCCTCTTAAATAAATAAATAAACACTTATTAGTCTTTTAAAACCCAAGGCTTGTGGAACCTCCAACATGACAATCCTAATTTCCTGATTTTTTAATTATTTTTTAAAAAAAAATTAACTTGGTGATTGGTGATTGGTTCAAAGATTGTAATAATTACACTATTGATTACAATAAACACTTAATTTATAATAATTACACTTATTAAATGAATAACGCAATAAATGAAATCCTAATTTTATTACTTTTTGCTTCCCCAAGAGACCCATGTAATTATTGTGTAAATGCCTCTTAAATAAATAAATAAACACTTATTAAATTCTTTCAAACTCGTCGGTCAAACCCCATGTATTTAATTTATATATTATGTAATTACTGTGCAAATGTCTCTTAAATAAATAAATAAACACTTATTAAATTCTTTCAAACTCCTCAGTCAAACCCCATGTATTTAATTTATATATTAAAAAAAATGAAAACAAATATAAATATCTATAATTATCCCGTGCATAGCACGGGTGATAGGCTAGTATGATTATTATCCCTCATAATAATACTTTAATACATTAAGAACAAACATAGAAAAAATTTCTTAAAAAGTCCAACACATATGATTATTATCAAAATATTAAATTTTAATATAATATAATAAAAAAAAAGACATTTAATTCCTTAAAAAGTCTAACACATATGATTATTATCAAAATATTAAACTTTAATATAATATAAAAAAGGAAAAAAACGAAGACATTTAAAAAAAAAAAAAAAAAAGACATTTAAAAATCACAATTCACATATATAGATAATTGTAAACACAATCCGTGCATAGCACTGGTGATATGCTAGTTATATATTAAGCAAAATGGGAGTTTTTAATCTCAAGGCCTGTGGAAGTTTCAATATGTCAATCCTAATTTTCTAATTTTTTGTTTTTTTTAAAAAAAAAAAATTAATTCAGCATTTATTAACTTCTCTCAACCCACAAGATTTTTTGACTTTTTTTATAATTACTGCAATACCTTTGCCAAAACAAATCATTTGTATATTAAAAAAATTAAAACAAATACAAATATCTATAGCTATATCTATCTATTTATTTATATTTATATCTAGCCCACAAGTTTTGTGGAAGTTCCAATATCTGAACCTTAATTTCTTAATTTTTTTGATTTTTTTTTTTTAAAAAAAAAACTTAACACTTATTAAATTCTTCCAAATCTTTTTAACTTCTTTAAATTCTTACAAGTCTTTTTTGACTTTCTTTCAAGTCAAAAAATGTGATAAATATTAGACCCATGATCACATTACATTACAATCACATTACAATGTGATAAATATTACATTACATTACAATCAAACGATGGTAATTTTAAATTCAAAAAAATGTGATTGTAATGTAATGTGATTGTAATGTAATGTAATGTGATAAATATTTGAATTTAAAATGTGATAAAGTCTTTTGAATTTAAATTCAAATGATTGTAAAAAATTAAAGTGTTATTGTAAATTCAAACTTTTTTAAAAAGACTTGGAGAAGTGATCGTTTGAATTTAAAATGTGATAAATATTAAATTCTTCCAAGTCTTTTTTCATCGTTAAAAAATGTTAAAAAAATGTTAAAATCTTCCAAGTCATATTAAATTCAAAAAATGTTAAAAAATGTGATCGTTTGAATTTAAAATGTAATAAATATTAAATTCTTCCAAGTCTTTTTTGACTTTTTTTAATTTTTTAAATTCAAAAGTTTTTACAATCGCACTTATTAAATTCAAACAAATCTTTTTACAATCACACTTTAATTTTTTAATTCAGATTGGGATTAGAAAATTCAAACTACAATCACATTACATTACAATCACATTTTTTTCTTTGTGAGTGTTTATGTTTAGAATTTAGGGTTTAGTGTGTATTGGAGAAGTTAAAAGACTTGGAAGAATTTAATAAGTGCTAAGTTTTTTTTAAAAATAAAAAATAAAAAAAATTAAGAAATTAAGGTTCAGATATTGGAACTCCCACAAAACTTGTGGGTTAAAGACAGATATAAATAAATAGATAGATATAGATATAGATATTTATATTTGTTTTAAATTTTTTTTAATATACAAATTATTTATTTGTTTTGGAAAAGGTACTGTAGTAATTATGAGAGAAGTCAAAAAGTCTTGTGGGTTGAGAGAAGTTATTAAATGCTGAGGTTATTTTTTTTTTTTTAAAAAATAAAAAATTAGAAAATTAGGATTGGCATATTGGAGCTCCCACAAGCCTTGGGAGTTAGAAACCCCCTTTTGCTTAATATATAACTAGCCTATCACCCGTGCTATGCACGGGATAATTATAGATATTTATATTTGTTTTTATTTTTTTTAATATATAAATTAAATATATGGGGTTTGACCGAGGAGTTTGAAAGAATTTAATAAGTGTTTATTTATTTATTTAAATGGCATTTACACAATAATTACATGGGTCTCTTGGGGATGCAAAAAGTAAGGAAATTAGAATTTCATTTATTGCGTTATTCATTTAATAAGTGTAATTATTATAAATTGAGTGTTTATTGTAATCAATAGTGTAATTATTACAATCTTTGAACCAATCACCAAATCAATTTTTTAAAAAAAAATATTAAAAAATTAGGAAATTAGGATTTTTTAATATATAAATTAAATACATGGGGTTTGACCGAGGAGTTTGAAAGAATTTAATAAGTGTTTATTTATTTATTTAAGAGGCATTTACACAATAATTACATAATATATAAATTAAATACATAGGATTTGACCGAGGAGTTTGAAAGAATTTAATAAGTGTTTATTTATTTATTTAAGAGGCATTTACACAATAATTACATGGGTCTCTTGGGGATGCAAAAAGTAAGGAAATTAGGATTTCATTTATTGTGTTATTCATTTAATAAGTGTAATTATTATAAATTAAGTGTTTATTGTAATCAATAGTGTAATTATTACAATCTTTGAACCAATCACCAAGTCAATTTTTTTTAAAAAAAATATTAAAAAATCAGAAAATTAGGATTGACATGTTGGAGCTTCCACAAGCCTTGGGTTTTAAAAGACCCTTTTGCTTAATATATAGATATAGATAGATACACATGATTTTAAAAAAAAATAAACACGAAAATACCCATATATGCTCTGATACCAATGTAACATCAAGCATAATGCAGCGGAAAAATATTATCAGATCACACCTGAGGTGATAGAACCTGAAGCGAAGAATCTTGTGGGTAAATCACGTGCTTCCATAAATGCGAACAACGAACCCAGAAGTGGAGTGATACTATAATATGAGTATCACCCATACAAGTTACAGTACAGAGGCTGGATTGTTCTCGTATGGGAGAGAGTTAGAGAGAGAGTCTGGGAAAAAAAGGTTATGGGTAAAAACCACATAACGTATATGATATCAATATATATCTTAACCATATAATCTGATATATAACCATATATATCAATCTATCCATATCAGTTGATATGATAGATATAGATATCATAAGTGGTTTATCCAAATAAATTTTGAATTGAAATTCAAAATTACTTGGATAAGGTTCAAAAGGGTTTAAAGAGTCATGCCACATGGGCGCCCAATTTCTAACAGTATCTCATATTTTGAATTTTTTCAAAATATCCCTACATTTAGAGTTTTTTTTTAAAAATTATGCAAAGAGAAGAATAAGCCTTGAGCCCATGACAATGGATTGAATAATACAGGCTCTTGTCACTTAAGCAACATATAATATATATGTATTTTTCTTTATTGTTATTTTTATAATATTATTTTTTTTTATAAATGTGCATGCATCGCGTATACAAACCCTTAGTATAGATATATGAGTTCGACTAGGTACGCATTATTCTTTTATACTATTTTTCAACATATTCACACTAAGATATTCTATTTTTTCAACATATTCACATCAAGATCTGTACATCAATATGAGTAGGTGATATAAAAATGATTACTAATAATTATGGAATTAGGAGTGTATTTTTAAAAAAATGATGAAGTCCTCAAAAAAAATTGATGAGAGGTATTCTTAGACCATCTCTAACCGCATATCAAACTTATCATTAAATTTGAATTTGATGAAAAATTGTTCCTTTTTTAGTTCAAACGGTTTCATCAAATCAGTATCAAATCCAGGATTTCACTTTTCTTTCATCAAACTGAGGACAAATATGTCTTTCATCAAATTACTGTTCATTGCCGTTAGATTTTTACCACCGGATGACCACCTCAAAGCAAAAGTTTGTGAAAAAATTACACTGGCCGGTTGTCCTCCTAGTCGACCCCTCGGATGACAACCTCAAGAAGAAAAATTGTGAAAAAATTGCACTAGTCAGTCGACTGGCCGAACATCCGCCCGATCGACCGGTGATTTGACAAAGCCGCAAAACCCTTGGTTGGAGTACTTGATATCAAAAATAGCTTTTCCTCAAATTTTTACTCAAATTTGATGAAGAAATTGATACACCATTGAAGATGCCCTTGGGGCTGTTCTAGAAAGATACTAAAATAGTTTAAAAGTTATTTTTTCAAATATTTTTTATACGTCTTTTCGTAAAAAATTAAAAAGATAATTAAAATACTCCATTCAACCCAAAATAATAGTCCATTTTGGGGAATTCAACTTCTTTTGATAGTAAATATTACACTTTTAAAATATTAATTTCCAAAATTATCCTTTGATAGTATAATTTTTTGAAAATATAAATTATCATACTTGTACTTTTTGTGTTGTTAATAAATTTAAAATAAGGGCAAAATAGGAAAATCATATTATTTTATTTCTTAATTTTTTAAAAACAACTAATATTTTGAGACAATGGAAAATGAAATAAATGACTAATATTTTGAGACAGATGGAGTAGTCACTTTCTAAAACAACCATTAGCATACATAAAAAGGTTTCAAGACACTAACTTGAGTCTTTGCTTTATACAATACTAACATATCACCCGTGCTATGCACGGATTGTCCTTACATCTATATATGTGAATTGTGATTTTTAAATATTTTTTTTTAAATGCCTTCTTTTTTTTCTTTTTTATATTATATTAAAGTTTAATATTTTGATAATAATCATATGTGTTGGATTTTTCAAGGAATTAAATGTCTTTTTTTATTATTATATTATATTAAAGTTTAATATTTTGATAATAATCATATGTGTTGGGACTTTTCAAGGAATTCATATGTATTGCATTTCAAAGAATTTTTTTTATGCTTGTTCTTAATGCATTAAAGTGTTATTATGAGGGTAAGACTTGGGAGTCGAGAGAAGTTAATAAATGCTAAGATTTTTTTTTTAAATCAAAAAATTAGGAAATTTAGATTGGGAGATTGGAACTCCCACAAAACTTGGGGCTAAAAACCCCTTTTTGCTTAATATATAGTATAGATAGATAGATATCTTATTTTCTACCAATTTTTTTTTCATCCTATTAGAGTTTGTTTCTAAAATATTTGATTTTTTTTATGTATATATAATTTATATATCGTATGTGTTCGTCTATATGGTGAAGAAATATTATTTATCTTTTGGCTCCTGTGGTGATAAAATTCTGATTCCGTTCTTACTGCTATATGATGAGAGAGGTGTAAACGGTTCGGTTCAATTTGGTTTGGTTAGTGTTGAGAGCAAGTTTAGCACTCGATTCTTTTAGTTTTGATGGTTGAGAATTAATACAGATTGTATACTATAATTTGGTTTTATCGGTTATCGTTTTGATGTAGAAAAGGGATTCGCTTGAATTTTTAAAGGGTTATATAAAAGCTTGTAGAATTTCACATAAAATAAAAAATAAATGAATGTATGAAATATAGCGATCCCAGTTTTTCTTTCCTTTATTTGTTGTATCCGGACTTAGGTTCCGTGGAGTTGGTTGTTGAGTATATATCGTTTGCATCCTTTATTCTTTATATTTGAGTCTTGGGTTGTGTTGGAAAGATTTGGAGCAGGTTGGTTGAACTTAGGAACCAAGTCTAGTTGCCCAGATTTTGGCTTGTTCGCTCGAGCGGGACTTTTGACGCTCGAGCGGGGACCTTTTGTTTCTTGTCCACTCGAGCGGGGAGTTTGGCGCTCGAACGGGGAACTTGTCTGCAAAAGTGCTGAGAGTGTGCATCTGACGCTTGAGCGGGGAATTGGCCGCTCGAGCGGGAGTCTGTGAGTGTCGCTCGAGCGGGGGTTTGGCCGCTCGAGCGGGGCGACTGGGTTAAAGCTCCGTGTTTTGGCTTTTCAAATCACTTTTTCACATTCTCTTCTCTCTCTTGCTTTTCCAAAAACACCATTGTTGAGCTCCTCTCTCTAGATCCTTGCCTTCTCTCTAGGGATTGATCTAGTAAGAGTTGTTTCCTCACCTTTGGCCTTTACAAAAAAGTTGTTGATCGTCGAGGGCTATCTTTTGATCCGAAAAATTTGTGATTTGGAGCATTTTCGTTTTCATCATCTTCTTCGTTGAGTATCAACTTTGGAGGTAGGGATTCCTACTCACTCTTATGGTCTTTGACATAGATTTTTGGTCATTTTGATAAAGTGTTGAAGTTGGTTGATTTTGGGACTTAGGGTTTCAAAATGGTATAAAAGAGGGTTTGTTATTTTGGTCCTTAAACTTGTATTTTGGGTCTCAAAATGATGATTTGGGTGTTGGTTGGTGATATTTGAACCTATGGGTTAATATTGGAAAATGGGGTAGAAAACCCTAACTTGTTGTATAAATTAATTGGTATAATTAATTTGGAAAAGTTGCGGATTCATGGAATCGAGTTGGAAATAATGAAATTTACCCATTATAATGTGAGATGGTGGAGTCGGATTTATTAATTGCCCACTTTTGAAAAACGTCGATGTTTTATCTGTAAAGCTTTATTATCTGTTTAGAAATAATTGCTTGGGCTACTGGTGGAGGGTAGTTTTGATTGTTGTAGACAATGCTGCGGCCTTGTTTTCTGTTATTGCACAGCCTACACTTGTGACTCAAACGTTAGAGGCACAGGGAGGTGACCTTGAGGTAGAATCCCTCCGAGAGAAGATCTCCAGTGGGAAAGTTGAGAAGGGTTTGACGATATATCCCGACCTGAGTGTGAGATACCGAGACCGTTTGTTTATGCCGGAGTCTTGCCGAGAGGAGGTACTCTGAGAGTCCCATCATTCGCGCCTTGCGGTGCATCCGAGAGGTACTAAGATGTATCAGGATTTGGGTCGCCAGTTTTGGTGGCGGGGTATGAAGAGAGATGTGGCAGTTTTCGTATCGAAGTGCCTTACTTGTCAGCAAGTGAAAGCCGAACATCAGAGGCCAGCAGGTTTGTTGCAACCCTTGCCTATTGCTAAGTGGAAGTGGGAGCATGTCACTATGGACTTCGTTGTAGGTCTTCCAAGGACTCAGCGGGGTAGTGATGCTATTTGGGTGGTTGTAGACCGGTTGACTAAGTCAGCGCACTTTATTCCTATGCGTGTGAGAGACTCGGTAGATCATCTTGCCGACTTGTATATTCGGGACATAGTGAGGTTGCACGGGGTCCCAGTGACGATCGTCTCAGATAGAGATCCTCGTTTTACTGCTAGATTGTGGCAGAGTTTGCAGAATGCCTTGGGCACTAAGTTGACTTTTAGTACGACCTGTCATCCTCAGACTGACGGGCAGTCCGAGCGTACTATCCAGATCCTTGAGGATATGCTTCGAGGTTGTGTCCTTGACTTTAGTGGGACGTAGGAGAGGCACTTACCTTTAGTGGAGTTTGCCTACAACAACAGTTTTCAGTCTAGCATTGGTATGGCACCGTTTGAGGCCTTGTATGGCCGACCTTGTAGATCTCCAGTTTGTTGGGCCGAAGTGGGTGATACACCTTTGTTGGGTCCGAAGTTGGTGAGAGAGACGACGGAGAAAGTTGAGCTTATCCGTAGGAGGCTTGTTACAGCCCAGAGTCGTCAGAAATCTTATGCTGACCATAGAAGGAGACCTTTGGTGTTTGAGGTAGGTGATTATGTTTTCTTGAAAATATCACCTAGGCGAGGTCTGATGCGATTTGGGAAGAGTGGGAAGTTATCCCCTCGGTTTATTGGCCCCTTTGAGATCCTTGAGAGGATTGGGGAGGTTACTTATCGTTTGGCTTTACCATCGCAGTTGTCCGGAGTGCATGACGTGTTTCATGTGAGTATGCTTCGGAAGTATGAACCGGATCCGTCCCATGTGTTGGATTGGACCGACTTAGAGGTAGATGAGGAGGCCTCGTATGAGGAGAGACCGGTTAGGGTCTTGGATAGACGTGATCAAGTTTTGCGAGGTAAGACCATTCCCTTGGTGAACGTTTTGTGGAAACATCACGGAGTAGAGGAAGCCACTTGGGAACGTGAGTTGGAAGTCCGTGAAAAGTATCCGGACATGTTTGTTGATGTGTGACCATATAATTTTGGTAAATGGAAGTGGGTTTTAACATTATATATGTTAAGTATATTGTGGAAATGCAAGCATGATATTAATGTTGCATGTATTATGAAATTGTGGAAAATGAATTGAAATTGATGAATTTCAAAGGGAAGCATGTTAATAATGCAGGTTGTTATGCATAATGTGGAATGCCTCTTGAAAAGAGATGGGATTGACCGGTAATGGGTCGGAATATTTAATATTATGTTGTAATATTGTGGGAAATGGAGAAAAACCTGTTTTCAAAGAACTTGTACTTAATTTTGGGGACGAAATTCTTTAAGAGGGGAAGGTTATAGCGATCCCAGTTTTTCTTTCCTTTATTTGTTGTATCCGGACTTAGGTTCCGTGGAGCTGGTTGTTGAGTATATGTCGTTTGCAACCTTTACTCTTTATATTTGAGTCTTGGGTTGTGTTGGGAAGATTTGGAGCAGGTTGGTTGAACTTAGGAACCAAGTCTAGTTGCCCAGATTTTGGCTTGTCCGCTCGAGCGGGACTTTTGACGCTTGAGCAGGGACCTTTTGTTTCTTGTCCGCTCGAGCGGGGAGTTTGGCGCTCGAGCGGGGAACCTGTCTGCAAAAGTGCTGAGAGTGTGCATCTGACGCTCGAGCGGGGAATTGGCCGCTCGAGCGGGAGTCTGTGAGTGCCGCTCGAGCGGGGGTTTGGCCGCTCGAACGGGGCGACTGGGTTAAAGCTCCGTGTTTTGGCTTTTCAAATCACTTTTTCACATTTTCTTCTCTCTCTTACTTTTCCAAAAACACCATTGTTGAGCTCCTCTCTTTAGATCCTTGCCTTCTCTCTAGGGATTGATCTAGTAAGAGTTGTTTCCTCACATTTGGCCTTTACAAAAAAGTTGTTGATTGTCGAGGGCTATCTTTTGATCCGAAAAATTTGTGATTTGGAGCATTTCATTTTCATCATCTTTTTCGTTGAGTATCAACTTTTGAGGTAGGGATTCCTACTCACTCTTATGGTATTTGACATAGATTTTTGGTCATTTTGATAAAGTGTTGAAGTTGGTTGATTTTGGGACTTAGGGTTTCAAAATGGTATAAAAGAGGGTTTGTTATTTTGGTCCTTAAACTTGTATTTTGGGTCTCAAAATGATGATTTGGGTGTTGGTTGGTGATATTTGAACCTATGGGTTAATATTGGAAAATGGGGTAGAAAACCCTAAACTTGTATAAATTAATTGGTATAATTAATTTGGAAAAGTTGTGGATTCATGGAATCGAGTTGGAAATAATGAAATTGACCCATTATAATGTGAGATGGTGGAGTCGGATTTATTAATCGCCCACTTTTGAAAAACGTCGATGTTTTATCTGTAGAGCTTTATTATCTGTTTAGAAATAATTACTTAGGCTACCGGTGGAGGGTAGTTTTGATTGTTGTAGACAATGCATGAGGATTAGGTAACTAAATCTAATCAATTGGTTAAGTCATAGAGTATGACAGATAAAAGAATACATTAACGTTATGTATTGATTGAATAAGTATATGACTTTGGTGTATATATATATGTTGTGTTGTGTGGGAGGAGATAGGAGATGTACTCCACGGTTTAGGGGAAGATAGGGAATGGACCTCTAAACCGGATGCTGTTTGGGGAGAAGATAGGGGATGGACTCCACTGATACAGCTCATATGCTTGTCAGTTAATGAAATGTTGATATAGCTCCTATGCTTATCTATGGAAGTATTGATACAGCTAATATGTTTATCTGTTGAAGTATGGATACATCTCGTAGGCTTATCTGTTGAGATGTTGATATAACATATATGTTTATCAGTTAATAAAATGTTGATAAAGCTTATATACTTATCTATTGTGAAATGAGAAACGTTTAATATGAACTATTAATTCGTTTAGAGTATGCGGCCAGGTTCTGAGCCATGGTTATGAATTGGATAATGGTTATGAAATGGGAAATGAAATGGAACATGAAAATAGTGGTAATGTAATGGAAATGGTGTAAGATTTGATTTATGGGAACTAAACATTTATCAATTGCTAATGTCTTAGTTATTGCCCATACTGTGTTTAGCATATTTCTACTGGGCGTTGACTCACCCTATACGGGACATCATTTTCAGATACAGGTAGCATGCCACCTCCAAGGACATAGCTTGGATAATGAAGAGAGTTGAAGACTCTTGTGTTTCTCTTGTTTGTATTACATGTATGTTAAGGCAAGGGCTTCTTTTGTATTGAGTTAGTACTCTTCTTTTGTGTAACCAAGTGATGACTTGGAAAGCTGTAAGCCCTTAGGGCATTTCCTTCTGTTGTTAACATGTAATACTGTTATAAGAACTACTCTGATGGATAGAAAATGATTGGTTTATTTTATATCAACGCATGTCTAAAATGATGGGTTTTATGTATTATTTTGAAGGCATTACATGAAAATTGCTCTATAAATGTTTTCTCTCTCCAATTTTCTCACAAAAGCATATTATATTAGTCATTTATCATATAATGCTTAAAGAATTAAAATATAAAATATTTTGATATAATATCTGGTCCGTTTAGTTTCTATCAATATAAAAAAATTTAAAATTAAAACAGATCATTTATTATAAAAAAACAAACTAAGAATTAAAATTTTGATCGATTTCAATCAATCAATTTGGTTCTATTAATTTTTTTTACACCTCTGGACGAGACTAAACAAAATGCTTAACATACCCTAAATACTTCTAGCCGTGAGGATGTTCTAAATTTTTTGGTATTCTACAATATCTTTCATCACTAGTGGTAAGCTATGTGAATAATTGACCCACAATGTACTTATAGTCCATGCACACATTCAATGCATTGATTGAAGAATTATGTGCATTCTAGACCATGAAAATATGTGGACAAAAACAATTGCAGGAACATGTACTTAAAAACTTTTAGCGACATGTCACATTCTGATATGGACCATATCATAGTCATTTGGGTAAATTACACTAACGCTCCTTGAAATTTATATTTATTACAGTTTCTTCTTTTACTTTTTGAGAATTACATCTCCTCTGAGGTTCAAAGTTTCATTACAGATTTTTCCTTTAACAATTTAACTTTTTTAAATACCAATTTTGCCCTCATTGGGTGAATTATATTGACACCCCTCACATTTTAGAAATTATAAAATCTCCTTCCTAAGGTTTAAAGTAGCATTACCAATTGCCCCCTCGGCTAGTATTAGTTGGAAAAAAAATTCATTGAAAAAAAAGATTAATTAGAAAAAAATTAGTTGAAAAAAAAAATTAATTGAAAATTTTTTTTGTTAGTGAAGTTTTTAAATTTCTGTTTAAAAATCAACGTAAGCTCATTTTTTAAATTTACGTTTTTTCCTCAAATTTACAAACTGAGACAACCATTTATAAACCAAAAAAATTATCAAACAAGTTTTATGACAGTTTTTAAAATTTTTGTAAATATAAATTGAAAACTGAAAACGAAATAGTTACCAAACAGACCTGATGGTAAAAATGTCATAAAATTAACAAATAATTAAATAAGTTATTAACGTAAGAAATGACTTATCAAAAGATTCTTAGGCTATGTATAGTTTGATTTTTAGAAATTTTTTTTAAAAATTAAAAATTAATTTGGTTAAGAAATAAAAAATAAAAAAGTAAAAAATATTATGTGTTTGGTAAATTCTTAGGCTATGTATGGTTTGATAATTATTTCTTATTTCTTAACCAAATTAATTTTTAATTTTGAAAAAAAAAATTAAAAATCAAACCATACATAGCTTAAAAATCTTTTGATAAGTCATTTCTTACGTTGGTAACTTATTTAATTATTTGTTAATTTTACGACATTTTTACCATTAAGCCTGTTTGATAACCATTTCGTTTTCAGTTTTCAATTTATATTTACAAAAATTTTTAAAACTGTCATAAAAACTTGTTTGATAATTTTTTTGGTTTATAAAAGATTGTCTCAGTTTGTAAATTTGAGGAAAAACGTAAATTCAAAAAATGAGCTTACGTTAGTTTTTAAACAGAAATTTAAAAACTTTACTAACAAAAAAATTTTTCAATGAATTTTTTTTTTCAATGAATTTTTTTTTCCAACTAATACTAACCGAGAGGGTAATTGATAATACTACTTTAAACCTTGGAGAGGGGATTGTAATTTTTAAAATATGAGGGGTGTCAATGTAATTTACCCAATGAGGGCAAAATTGGTATTTAAAAAAATTAAATTGCTAAAGGGGGGAATCCATAATGAAACTTTAAACCTCGGGGGGAGATGTAATTTTTAAAAAGTGAGAGGGGAACTGTAATAAATATAAACCTCAGGGAGTGTCAATGTAATTTACCCTATTCATTTTATCATAGCATACGTAATATAATTATAATATTTTATAATAAATATCATAACATATCATTATTTTTATGTAGTTTGTAGTATTTTTCACCACAAATAATTTACAATAAGATTTGTAATATACCATTTACTAGCATATCACCCATGCTATGCATGAATTGTGTTTACAATCTATCTATATCTATACTATATATTAAGCAAAATGAGATTTTTAACCCCCAAGGCCTGTGGGAGCTTCAATATTCCAATCTGAATTTTCTAAATTTTTTATTAAAAAAAAAAACCATCAGCATTTATTGATTTGGTCAATATCCCTTGATCAGCATTTATTAACTTTTTTCAATCCACATGTCTTTCTATATGTCTGCATTTATTGATAAAATTTCCTGATCAGCATTTAAAATCTCCTCATACAAATAAATATAGATACAATCCGTGTATAGTTACTGCAGTACCCTTTTCAACTTCTCCCATACACTTACCCTGTTTGGTATAGCTGTGAGAAAGTGCTTATAGCTTATGCCTAAACAACTTATAGCTTATAACTATGAACATAAGCTGATTTCTGACTTATAAATTAAGCATCTTCTGCCCCACTTAAAGAATAAGCTGATTTTTGACTTCTAAAAAGTTATAAGTTATAAGCTATAAGCTAAACCAAACACATCAAAATAGTTTAAATTAAGCTGAAAGTTGAAATAAACAGCTTTTAAGCTGCACCAAATAGGCATACTATGGTTAGTGATAAGATTGTTAAATTATTTTTATAAAAAATCTTAAAAAACATAATTTATGTATTAAAAAAAATCTAAAACAAATATAAATATCTATAATTATCCCGTGCATAGCCCGGGTGATAGGGTAGTTATCTATATATGTGAATTACGCATAGCACGGGTGATAGGCTAGTTATCTATATGTGTGAATTGCGATTTTTAAATGTCTTTTTTTTTTTTTTTTAAATGCCTTCTTTTTTTTCCTTTTTTATATTATATTAAAGTTTAATATTTTGATAATAATCATATGTGTTAGACTTTTCAAGAAATTAAATGTCTTTTTTATTATTATATTATATTAAAGTTTAATATTTTGATAATAATCATATGTGTTGGACTTTTCAAGAAATTTTTTTTTATGTTTGTTCTTAATACATTAAAGTGTTATTATGAGGGTAAAACTTGGGGGTTGGACGAAGTTAATAAATACTAAAGTTTTTTTTTTTTTTTAAATCAAAAAATCAAAAAATTTAGATTGGGAGATTGGAGCTCCCACAAGACTTGGAGTAAAAACTCACTTTTGCTTAATATATAGTATAGATAAATATAGACTAGGGGTGTAACTCCACCCGATGGGTGTGCTTAAAATATAAATTTTAATTTTGAATTCACAACATATTTTCTATATTGTTTAAATGATGAAAGTGTTCTTTAATAAGTTAAGTGAATGGTCTTAGGTTCAAGTCTTGTGCCTCCCTTTTAACTACTATTTTTTTTTAGATAGAGAAGTTGACACTTGACACAAGAATAGAAAGCTACTTTTTTTTCTTTTTTTCTTTTGGATGGAGAAATTGACACTTAGCGCAAGAATAGAAGTATACTTGGTAAAAGGAGATAAGGAAGTTCATAGACACCAAGTGAGATGTTCACTTTTAATAATAGTATAAATAAAAAAATAGATATTAACGCTTAGCGCATGCAATACGTATGCAATGTAAATAAGTAAAAATAAAATAAAATATTTATTATATATTGTGTACTATTCAAGTAGTAAGAGTCTTCTTCATTAGACCCAAGGTTCTAAGGTTTGAGTCATACTCTACCATTTATCTAATTTTGGTTTAAGTCCTACTCCTTCCATTTATCTAATTTTTTTGTTTTAAATTTAAAAATAAAAAAGGGACGCTTGTCACACAAAGAAGCTAAGATTTCAGGATACCAACATGAGTGGTCATATTATACATAGTTGTGTGGGTGAAAATCTGACCACACTGCAATCTTAGTATCCTGCTGGAGAGCACCGGCAGAATAGATGGCACCTGACTAACCTGCAACAGAAAAAGAAGACTCCAGTGGTGGTTCGCCACCCAAGGGTACTCCGACAATCAAGTCAGTACTCAATATCTCTCGAAGATAATCAATCAACTATTCAACTCACAAGCTTGAGCATAAAAAGCATACCTTAGACCCATGGGGGTGCCTCTCTTTTATAGCCAACATAAACCTAGTCCCAATAGAAGCCTAACTTCTATGGACTCAGGATTACTGTTAATCTTGGACTCCCAGTAAGATTAGGATAAACTCTCTAAGAGTCTTATCTTAATACAAACTGAAGTCTTCTCTCATTCTAGGACTCTTGCCCCTCATCCGCTTATCTCGGATGTCGATATCTTTGGAGATAACCTCGGCCTATCCGAGATGACCTTGGCATAACAACCAGGACACGTGGCACATCGGCTAACACGTCGGCGTCACCTTGGCCACGAGTTGGTACTCAGAAAATATATCCCCACAACTGCTCCCTAGGTTCTATTACCTCGGCATTCTAAAATGATGGAACCTACACTGTTCATTCATATGTGCCCCTCTGTCCGAGATCAAACTCGCCGACCTCAAAGTTCCCTGGACTTTACTGTCCACTTCTATCAAGTATCAAGCTTCATGCTTTCCAAGCTACTCGAGATCACACCTCCTAGCCGAGGTTCTTGTTCCATTAATTTGTAAACTCCAAGAGCTTTGCAACTGCTCCACTCACATTCTCCGGTGGGTTCCCGACTTCCAGTCATCTATTTGACTCCGGCGATCTTCATATCGGCATTCATTTCTCTTGGTAGGTTCATAAACTCTTTTATTAAGCTCAATCTTTCATAACTCTTCTGAATCCGTTTACTTGCCCTCTGTTGTCTTCTATTTTCGTCTGTTTCAAGTTTTGAATTGTTGGAATGCCTGGCACTGTTCTTGCCATATCCGCTTTCTGTTGCTAGAATCGTGTCTGGGTCATTACTTTCTTGTTCTTCACATACTTACTTAGTGTCTGTGCACTTGGCTTTATTCTTGAACTTTGTCGTCTTCTTGACTCTGATTTTTCTCTTTTTTCATTCAATCCTCTGGCTTTTTCTCTTTCTAGCTCTTTTGCTTAAATCCGTCATTGTTCCAACTTTTCAAGCTCTGCAACTGTCTTCGATCCTCTCCTCCGATGAAGCTTACGTCATTCTGTCATTTTCGCATCCGTCGTCAGACTTCGGCAATTCTCTTTCTGGCTTTCCTCTTTCTGGTAAGCCACTGTTCCTCCTGGTTTTATTTCTTGTTGCTTTCCAAGAAGCTCTGCTTTATTGTTAATCACCATTGCTGTTTTACCCGTTGTTTCCAAATCATCTTCTTGAATACACACTGTTCACACATCTGTTGATTTCTGCCACTGTTCTTGGCTTGACATACCTGTGCAATCTTTTTGTCTTGATTTCCTGATAGCTTCATCGAATTACATTCTTGTTTCTGTTTTCTGTGTCTTTTTCCAGATTCTTGCTTTCAATCCTTGCCTTCAAACTCCGAGGTGTCAATCACCGAGAAGAGCCTTGATTAAACTCTTCGGGAGATCGATGTTGAGCTCGAGGCCGAGAAGGCTGCTGAGAAGTCTTCCCAACTATCTTCTATATCCTGTCATTGATGCCGATTAGTTTTGTTTCCTTCTTTTACTCCTTGTACCTTGTACCTTGTACTTTGTCCTTTCTTTGTATGCTTTTAATCCAGCCGACGTGCCATTTTTGTAGTCTGAATAATTTATTTTTCAATATTCAGGCTGAAGTGCCTTCTTTCTTCTTTAAATGCATTTCTCTGATTTCTTCTTTGAATGTATGTCTTTTTTTCTGCTCTTGTATGATTCTATACTTAGAATAATTTGCATGTCTTCAAAGTACACCTTGACTGTGCAATCTCTTCAGGTAAAATACCTCTGTCACAACTTCTAACCTTGCTCATCTCGGCCTAGTCCCAACACTTGAAATTATTGTAACAAATATTTTTACAAGTGTTGCTTAGGACTTGTCACTTTCTCAATGTCTTCTATCAAGACTTCAGTTTTCCATATTTCAAGTTTTGACAACCTGATAGTCTCGGCAAGTTCGCAGATATTGCTTGAGCTTGACTTTAACTTGTAAATTTTTCTCAAAAATTTCAACTAGTGTTTAACCATCATCCTTTATCATAACCTAGGCTTAACTTCAGCTTGTAAATTCACACAGAATTTCAACAAGTGTTTAAACCAATCTTCCTCTCGATACAATCTCGGTTTAACTATAACTTGTAAATTCACACAGAATTTCAACAAGTGTTAAATATCACATCGGTTTAACTTCAACTTGTAAATTCACACAGAATTTCAACAAGTATTAAATATCACATCGGTTTAACTTCAACTTGTAAATTCACACAGAATTTCAACAAGTATTAAATATCACATTGGTTTAACTTCAACTTGTAAATTCACACAGAATTTCAACAAGTGTTAAATATCATCTTAGTTTAACTTCAACTTGTAAATTCACACAGAATTTCAACAAGTGTTAAATATCACATCGGTTTAACTTCAACTTGTAAATTCACACAGAATTTCAACAAGTGTTAAACATTACATCGGTTTAACTTCAACTTGTAAATTCACACAGAACTTTAACAAGTGTTAAATATCACATCGGTTTAACTTCAACTTGTAAATTCACACAGAATTTCAACAAGTGTTAAACATCATCTCGGTTTAACTTCAACTTGTAAATTCACACAGAATTTCAACAAGTGTTAAATATCACATCGGTTTAACTTCAACTTGTAAATTCACACAGAATTTCAACAAGTTTTAAACATCATCTCGGTTTAACTTCAACTTGTAAATTCACACAGAATTTCAACAAGTGTTAAATATCACAT
Organism: Camellia oleifera; assembly: GCA_022316695.1. Taxonomy (NCBI): domain Eukaryota; kingdom Viridiplantae; phylum Streptophyta; class Magnoliopsida; order Ericales; family Theaceae; genus Camellia; species Camellia oleifera. The sequence continues at coordinate 87,544,138 of CM039316.1, forward strand.
CGGTTTAACTTCAATTTGTAAATTCACACAGAATTTTAACAAGTGTTAAACATCATCTCGATTTAACTGTAACTTGTAAATTCACACAGAATTTCAACAAGTTTTAAACATCACATCGGTTTAACTTTAACTTGTAAATTCACACAGAATTTCAACAAGTGTTAAATATCACATCGGTTTAACTTCAACTTGTAAATTCACACAGAATTTCAACAAGTGTTAAACATCATCTCGGTTTAACTTCAACTTGTAAATTCTCACATAATTTCAACAAGTGTTAAATATCATCTCGGTTTAACTTCAACTTGTAAATTCACACAAAATTTCAACAAGTTTTAAACATCATCTCGGTTTAACTTCAACTTGTAAATTCACACAGAATTTCAACAAGTGTTAAATATCACATCGGTTTAACTTCAACTTGTAAATTCACACAGAATTTCAACAAGTGTTAAACATCATCTCGATTTAACTTCAACTTGTAAATTCACACAGAATTTTAACAAGTGTTAAATATTAACTCAGTTTAACTTCAACTTGTAAATTCACACAGAATTTCAACAAGTGTTAAATATCATATCGGTTTAACCAACTTGTAAATTGCTGCAAATTTCAACAAGTGGTAAACATCATATCGATTTAACCAACTTGTAAATTGCTATAAATTTCAACAAGTTGTAAAAATCGTATTGGTTTAACCAACTTGTAAATTGCTACAAATTTCAACAAGTGGTAAACATATTATTCTTCTCTCTGCCCCCTACATGGCTTCCACATACTCCTTTGCGAACCTTATAAAAGGACTTCAACCTGGCTAACTGCAGTCCAACCTTGTGTGTTTTCTTTTTTATCTTCTGGGATCTGAGATCTGCTCACTGAGCTCTTCTCTTCTCGGACTTAAGTGCCGAGATCTTGTCTGCTAGAATCTTGGATCTGCTCACTCAGGTTGAGTTCTTCTCTTCTCGGACCTACTCATCTAGGCCGAGATAATGTCTTCTAGGATCCGGGATCTGCTCACTTAGGCTGAGCTCTCGTCTTCTTGGGCCTACTTGTCTAGGCTGAGATCATGTCTTCTCGGATCCGGGATCCAGGATCTGGAATCCGGGATCTGCTCACTTAGGATGAGTTCTTCTATACTTGAATGTTATCTCCTTAGGAGCGCTCATGCCCCTTGTCTTTGCCTCCCTTCTAGAAGGGTCTTCGTTCCTCCACAGGTATATGTCCTTCCATACCTGGAAGTCATCTTTGTTGTAGTATCTGCTTCAATCTGTTGTTTTTGGTGCGTCACCTTTCTGGCCGGCGTCTTTCACTCCGTGACTCTGGTCACGAGTTTCTGTGTTGCGGTCATCCCCTTCATCGTCGAGGTTGATAGGTCTCCCACTCCCAGTAGGAGCGTTGTCTCCAATCTGATCCTTCTGTCCGTCATTGGCCATCTATTCTTCTTTCTTTCATTGGTCATCTATTCTTCTTTCTTTCATTGGCCATCTATTCTTCTTTCTTTCCCAAAGACGGCGCCAAATTGTATGGGTGAAGATCTGACCACACTGCAATCTTAGTATCCAGCTGGAGAGCACCGGCAGAATAGATGGCACCTGACTAACCTGCAACAGAAAGAGAAGACTCCGGTGGTGGTTCGCCACCCGGGGGTATTCCGACGATCAAGTCAGTACTCAATATCTCTCAAAGATAATCAATCAACTATTTAACTCACAAGCTTGAGCATAAAAAGCATATTTTAGACCCATGCGGGTGCCTCTCTTTTATAGCCAACATAAACCTAGTCCCAATAGAAGCCTAACTTTTATGGACTCAGGATTACTGTTAATCTTGGACTCCCAGTAAGATTAGGATAAACTCTCTAAGACTCTTATCTTAATACAAACTGAAGTCTTCTCTCATTCTAGGACTCTTGCCCCTCATCCGCTTATCTCGGATTCCAATATCTTCGGAGGTAGCCTCGGCCTATCCGAGATGACTTCGGCATAACAATCAGGACACGTGGCACCTCGGCTGACACGTCGACATCACCTTGGCCACGAGTTGGTACTCAGAAAATATATTCCTACAATAGTATAGATAGATAGATAGTGTATATACAATAAGTCTACAACTACAAAATCGATTACATAACTGCATATATAAGTGGTGCAATCTAAATGAAATTGTATCTTTTATGATATCTTACCATCCGATATGTGTAGGCAAAATTATTTTATGTGATTAATTTTATGATCAATTTTGTGTCCGTAGAAGAATTGGGGTGTTGTTGCTGCTACAAATTCTGCTGAAAATAAATAAAATATTTTTTTTTAAACAAAAAGGTCTACCATATATGTAAATGAAGAATTTGTGTAACAAATAACAAAAACACACACACACACACACACACAAAAAAAAACAAAAACAACAACAACAACAACAAAAAAAATGACCCATGAGGAAAGAAGCCCAATACTAACGAGTCCATTGAAGTGGATTGAATTGTTAAATTGGACCCATAGGCTGATTATGATTAAATTTTAGTAACTTCAGTCGTTTATTTTATGGGTTATGTAGATTAGTCATTAAAAAAAATTAAAAATAGATTGATCTAGTAATTACAATCACATAATTTTATTATATTTGTCTTTAAAAAAATAAATGTTATATATAAATTATTCATTTTCTTAAGATAAATATGATGAAATTATATAATAATCGTATAAGCATTTCAAGATGGGTGAAATAAAAATTAGTTTTTTTCTTTAAGAAAAAAAAACAGAAAAAAAGGGAGAAAATATCAATAAGTTCTATTTTTTTCATGAAAAAACAAAAACTTAAGTGATATTTTTCCATAAATAAATAAATAAATAGTAGAATGTGTTCTTTGGGGTGGGATGTGATAATTCTTATGTTAAATTTTCTAATGCAAAAAGGCAAAATTGCGGCTGAAAATAGGAGTAAGAACAAGCATGATTCTGAATCTCTTATCCACAAATATATATATATATATATATATGGTTAATGCTTCACGTCTCAAGAGATTCAGGTGCGAATGGCGCGAATTTGTGGTCACTGATCGACCGACCAGACGACCGGTGAAGCACTTGTCAACCGTGATTGTCACCTTGTTGACCGCAACTGTCAGCCTCTTTGCCGATCTGACCAGACAACCGATTAAACAAATTCGATACAAATTTACGCCTCAATATTTGAGACACATAACACGACTCCATATATATAGCAAGCATGTTTGCTTGGGCCAATGATTATTTTGATAAAAAAATTAAAACTCAAACCCAAGTTAAACACCTTGATCTCAATTTTTTAATATATCAGAAGTTGTAGCCTAATGCACATTTCAGTCTGGATGTTAAATTTCAAATTATAACCATAAAAATTGTTTTACATTTAAGCAAATTTGTTTAAAATTATTTTCAAATTGATATATATATATATATGAAAAAATATGCGTGCGCAAAATTGACAAGTCACCAGAATAACTCACTGTGGGGCCAACACATAGAGGGACTCATTCTTTGACCATATATGTTACGGCCTATTTACATTGAGAGTAAGGCTTGATGATGTATAAAATTTCATTTTTAATTATTTTAGTACGTAGTTAAAAAGTCTCATTTAGAATAAGTGTTTAAATTTTTTTAATTTTTGTGAAAGAAAAAATAAAATGAGTACGAGTTAGATGTGATATTTTGTCCTATTTGACTTGAAGTGTCAATTTTGTCATATATGACTATTTTAACCCAATGTAGTATCCCAAACATAGCCTTAAAAGATTGTTACATACAATTAGGTTAATACTGGTATTAGTCACGTGGAATCGTTAAAAATATATTTTTATGTTTTTAAGCATAAATATTATTGGTAATGTTACATGCATTGATTAGTATATTACTGTACCAACATAGTTATGAAATTATTATTTTAAAACTATGACCCCACTCATTATACAAATTACAAAGATTTTAAAATTTCTAAAATTATGTCATATCATTTATTAATATACTAATTGATATATCAATTAGTGTATCTAGCATTATTCAAGTACTGTATGTCAACATGAAAATACTAATCAGTGTGTTTGATTTGAGTTTTCTGAATTAAGTTTTTTGAAAACTGACTTTTTTGGTTTTCGTGTTTTTTTGTTTTTAGTTAATATTTTTTAAATTTTAAACATTTTTTTTACTTTTTTAGATGCACCTTACTTAGATGTATCTAAAAGGTAAAAAATTTGTGAAAAAATATTTTAAAAAATTAATAAATACATAAAAATATTAAAAAAATGTACTGAATTCTTGTATTTTTTTATATTTTTGGTATTTAGTGAATTTTTAAAAGATTTTTTTTACATTTTTTTTAATTTTTAAGTGTATTTATGTTAAATGTGTCTAAAAAATAAAAATATTACTTAAAATATTAAAAAAATTTAGTAAAAACAAAAAGGAAAATTTACCCATAAGTCCTAATTTTTGAAACGTTGAACCATTTAGTCATAAAAGTTTTCTTATGCTCATTTTAGTCCCATTTTTACATCAGCATGATGTAAATGATCTGATATTTCATTCTATAATTTCAAAATTTATTGAAATCTGATGAACATTAGATGTTTTTCATCCTATATTTTCAAACATTATTGAAATTTGATGAACATTAGATGTTTGAAATCTAATGTTTGTAACATGACTCTGATGTTATTAACATTGTATCTGATGTTATTAACATTGTAATGGGACCTTTCAGTCTATAAGAAAATTTTTAGGATTAAACAGTGCATAAGTTATTAATTTGGGATTTATTGGTGCATACGGAAAATAAAAAAATATAATTTTCTGAAAAGCATTTTTTGAAAAGTAGAAACAAACATTTTTTTATTTTTTATTTTATTTAAAAAATACTAAATCTATTACTAATCAAAATTAAGAAAGACAAGAATAGCCGATAACTACTCTTGATTTTGATAATAAGATCATTATATTATAGAATAATGTTAAAGATTTTAAATTTTTATTTAAATAAATAATTAAATATCTTATTAATATGTGATATTTAATTATTTATTTGATAAAAAAATTTAAAATTTATAATATTTTTTTATATTATATATTAAAGAAAGAAAATTCAGATTCGATATCCACCATTGCTTCCCGTCCACGTCAATTGGGGCCCCACAAGACATTTGGGTCAATTAAACCGATGTGCTGTGTTAGACACGTCACCTGTTGGTTCCGATGCGGCGCCACATTTTCGAAGATTTCGTTTCGGATGGGTCAATTAAACCCATGTGCTGCGCTAGACACGTCACTTTTTGGTTCCGATGCGGCGCCACATTTTCCAAGTTTTGGTTTCGGATGCGAATCAATTTTTTTCACGTTTTAATTATTTTAACTTATTTTGATATATTGGTTAAAAGTTAATTTGTTTAATTTTTTAAATTTTTTTAGTCATATTAGCTCTTTATTTTTTATATATTTTTTTATAAAAAAATTAAAGAGTCAATTTTTAATCAATTTTTCAAAAAAATCTTAGGACTAAAAAATTTCATTTAAAATAAATTTTTTAACTTCTACAAAAAAATTAAAAAAATATAATTTAAATATAATATTTTACTTTATTAAACTAAAAGACCTGTTTTATTTTTTTTATAAATATTTTAACCCCCACCCACCCTAGTCTAACTTTCTAAACGAGCGCAAAATGTGAGCCCACCACATAGCACCCTCTCCTATCCTAGGTTTTTTTTATTTCCCATAAATTACAATTTCCTCCCTTCATAATTGAGAAAATATAATAATATTTTATAACTTTAGCATAATTGCATTTATATCTCTGTTGAGTAAGGTTAAACATGTCGAAATTACTGCAAAAAAATATATATATATAAAAATACAAAGATAAATTAATTAAATATACATTTAAGTTAAAAAAATAGTAATATCATTTTTTTTTTATCTATACAACTAACGAATATTGATAAAATTGAAACTAAATGATATATGAATTAAAATCTTAAAAAATATTTTTATCAAATTTCAAAAGAAATAGTGTAATTTACCTTTTTATTTACTGAAAAAAATACACATATTGCGTGCCAAAATAATAATATATATTTAAAAAAGTAGTTTTAATTGTTTTGTAAGTGAGAAATTATATTTTTATCTTCAAAAAATATATATTAAAATTGTTGAAGGTAAAATTAATAATGAAAAATCCAATTGACATATTAGGCTTTGTTTGACAACCAGCTTTTGGCTAAAAAATCACAAAAATAAAATAGACTAAATAAGTCAGTAAGGTTTAAATTATAATCATTTCACTTTTTTTATAAAAGTCAAAAAAATCAAATCAAACAAATTTTTGGTCCCAAACTAAGGGATGGTTTAGAATGATCTAAATAAGTATACTTTTTGACTTTTTATGAAATATGGGTTGAGTTTGAAGTGATGTGATAGAGAAATGATGTGATTTAAATAAGATAGTGATTTTTTAACTTTTTTAAAACACTCCAAATAAGACCTAAAGTCAAAAAACTAACTAAAAAAATCAATTACCAAACGAGTACTAAAAATAAAAGGTTGAAGATACCAAATCAACCATTAACTTCATATAATAGTATGGATAGATTGATATTAGTGTAAAGTAAATTACAACTATACTCATTGAAATATGTTTTAAATACTAATTATCTTACGTGGCTATGAAAATTATATTATGTCTCTTAAAATTTTTAATCGTATAACAAATAATTATTTTCATTAATCAACTGTCAATTCAATTAAAAGTTTTTAATGACAACACTAATATATTTCAATTGATAATTCTAATAAGTTTACTGTTATATAAGAGGACAATTATAATATTTTTTATTTTTTCTATCAATGGCTCAATTTGGAAATTTGACTAAAAGTCAGCTTTTAACTTATTTTGAATTAGATCACTTCTCTAATTTTTTATACCTTTTTTCAAAAAACACATTAAAAAAATCAAGAAGCCAATTTTTAACCAACTTTCTAAAACAACCCTTACTAAGGCCTAGTCTAGCTTGTCTTGAAAAAGATAAAAAGTCAAAAAATTATTTAAAAAGTTAAAAAGTTATCATTATTCACAAAAAAAAAATACAAAAAAAAATTAAATTTACACAAAAAAATACAACTCAACTTTTTGCTGAAGTGATGGGTTGTCCGCGTTATTGGTCTGCTGTACTGGTCTAGAAATGATTGTCTCCTTCGCAGGCAACCATTTAGATTGTGTTGTTCAGCCCGTGAGGACCACCACGGGTCACATTTTGATAATCTGAACCGTTAATATGTAGAACTTATAGAGTACTATATGCTTGTAAAAAATCACGTTGATCGAATATCGCTAACTATATGATCAAATCAGTTTTTGTATAAATAAATAAAAAATCGATAGTGTCATAGTTAACTAGTGAACAAAAACTAATCTGATCAATGTGATTTCGATATTAGATCAATATGATTTTTTGCAGACATATAGTACTCGACGAGTTCTACGTATTGTACAGTTCAGATTATCAAAATGGGACTCGTGGTGGCTCCACGGACCGAACAACACAATCCAAATGGTTGCCCGTGAAGGAAACAATCATGTCCTTATCTCCTACACTTTGCCTAGAAAAAGGTGTCGTATAGTCTATTACACTTACTTCTCCTATACACTTATTTATATAATTTTTTATTACACATTTTTTCTTAAAAAGACAAAAAGTTAACCTAAACATTTATCTTTTTTTACTTAACTTTTTAGTCAAAAAAGACAAAAAAAAAAATGCACTTATTTAGGACACCCCAAACAACCCCTAAGGCGTTGTTCAGCATGAAAGTTTTTTTGGTTTTTTGGCTAAATTAGCCCCCCCAAAAAAAAAAATAGACTAAAAAGTTAATAAGACAAAATTTCATATCTAAATTACAATCATTTCACTTTTTTTTCTTCACAAAAGTCAAAAAAAAACTGAAAAAAACCAATTCAAATGAACTTTTTTGCCTGGAAATAGCCCAAAAGCCAACCCAACTTTCCAAATGAAACCTAAAATAGTCAAAATAAATAAATAAACAAATACAAAAGGTCAACTCTTTTATTTATTCTTCTGCATGTCTTTTCAAAAAATGTTAAAAAAATCAATGAAAATAACCAATTTCTAAAACAACGCAGAATGACAAATTCAGATATTTATAATTTTCAAAAATCATAAATATAATATGTATTTTAAGTAAATTTCAAGATATATATTTATAATTAATCTTTATTATTATTTTAGGTTAATTACATTTTTCACCCCTATAATTTGACCAAAATTTTACTTTAATTCCTATAATTTTAATTTTGTTAATTTTTACTACGTGTACATCTTGAAAAATTAACAAATGCCCAAAAAAATATTCATTTTAATTTTAAATTTTGAAAGAAGAAACAAATTAAAACCTTTACAAATTTACAAATGCCTCAAAATTATTTTTTGACTTTCAATTTAGATAAAATGATCAAATTAAAATTAGATTTAAAGCATAAAGATCAAATTATTCAAATTAAAATAATAAAGATTAAAGTAAAATTTAAATTATGGTGGTAAAAAGTATAATTAATCTTTTATTATTGAAAAAGATTATGGTGTGTACTATATGCACTTTATAATTATAAAAAAAAATGACACAACTCTATATTTTTTTGAGTCATAGTTAAAAAAATTATAACTAAATATAAAAAATTTATAACTAAATATTTTAAAATAATACCATAATTGAATAGGTAAATGACATAAAAATATACTCGTATATGATTTGGAATGTGTGTAACAAAATTATTTTTTATTTTATTTTGGTAGGTCAAGTCGCGTGTCGCTTTTTATCTCTACCGAAAATCACGCATCATCAGTTGACGGGGCAGATCGCTCTTGACGTGGACCGTGAGCCTCTTACGCCAACGAAAAATTATGTAGTGGTGTTAGGCATGTGTCAAGATCCCTCCTTGCGCTTCCTCCTCATATTTTCTATTTGCAGGGTCATTGGGTTTATTTTTAAACTCAATTTTAATAATTTAAACAGTTCATATTTTAAGATTTGTTTAGTATATCATATTTATAAAAAATCAAGTTGATCGGATACCAGAAAGCATGTGTTCAAAAAATTGTTTATTAAATTTTCTAAAAAAATAGTTTTTAGTTTGATTTTTCCGAACACATACTTTTTGATATCCGATCAACTTGATTTTTTCCAAATATAATATACTGAACAAATCTTAAAATATGAACGGTTCGGATTATCAAAATTTGACCTAAAAGTAAACCCAATAACCCTATAAGTAGAAAATGATGTAAAGAGGAGATCCTTGCTCCTTGGGCATTGCCACATGTGCCCCAGCTCTACGCCAACACCCCACACCAGATGCACTCTGTTTTAAATATTTGAAAATTACAAAAAAAAAAAAAAAAAAATTAAATATGATATATTTATTTTGGATAAAAATTATATTTGACACCTAAGTACTTTTAAGGGATTTTTATTGATAAGTCCAATTTAGAAGTGTTTTAACCCAAGAAGTCCATGAAGGAATTTTTTAACCCATTTAGTCCCATGTATGTATAGTTTTATTCCATAAAGTCCATTTTCTTGATTTACACTATTTTCTTGGACACTTATACCCTTATATTCCATTTTGATACCCTTATAAATATTTTTTGAAGGATTAGCAATTTAATGATGTGAAAATTTATATTTTAAAATTCACATTGGTAGAAATGTAAAATTGGCCCGTGGGCGGCCTGAAACCTGCCGACGAGCCGGGGCAGGCCCGGCCCGTTGACAATGTGAATATTCACATTGACATGTTAACATTCACATTAATAGGAGTGTAAAATTGGCCCGCGTCCCGTGGTGGAGCGAAACCCGCCCGCGGCCCATGGGCGGCCCGGGGCAGGCCCGGTCTGGCCCGTTGAGAACATGAATATTCACATTGACATATCAACATTCACATTGATAAGAGTATAAAATTAGTTCGCGACCCATAGGCGGCCAAAAGCCCGCCAGCGGCCCGGGGCAGGCCCGGCCCAGCCTGTTGACAATGTGAATATTCACATTGACATGTTAACATTCACATTGATAGGAGTGTAAAATTAGCACGCGTCTCGTAGCTACCCGAAACCCGCCCACGGCCCGTGGGCGCCCCTGGGCGGTCCCGGCCCGGCCTGTTAACAATGTGAATATTCACATTGACATGTTAACATTCACATTGATAAGAGTATAAAATTGGTCAGCAGCCCAGGGCGGGCCCGACCCGGCCCGGCCCGGCCCGTTGACAATGTAAATATTCACATTGACATGTTAACATTCACATTAATACGAGTGTAAAATTGGCCTCCATCTCGTGGTGGTGCGAAACCCGCCCGCGGCCCATAGGCGGCCCGGGGCGGGCCCGGTCTGACCCGTTGATAATGTGAATATTCACATTGACATGTTAACATTCACATTGATAAGAGTATAAAATTAGTTCACGACCCATGCGCGGCCAAAAGCCCGCCAGCGGCCCGGGCGGCCCCGGCCCGTTGACAATGTGAATATTCACATTGACATGTTAACATTCACATTGATAGGAGTGTAAAATTAGCACGCGTCTCGTGGCTACCCGAAACCCGCCCACGGCCCGTAGGCGGGCCGGGGCGGTCCCGGCCCGGTCTGTTAACAATGTGAATATTCATATTGACATGTTAACATTCACATTGATAAGAGTATAAAATTGGCAAGCAACCCAGGACGGGCCCGACCTGGCCCGGCCCGGCCCGTTGACAATGTGAATATTCACATTGACATGTTAACATTCACATTAATACGAGTGTAAAATTAGCCCCCGTCCTGTGGTGGCGCGAAACCCACCTGCGGCCCATGGACGCCCCGGTCCGACCCGTTGACAATGTGAATATTCACATTGACATGTTAACATTCACATTGATAAGAGTATAAAATTAGCCTGCAGCTCATGGGCGGCCAAAAGCCCGCCCGCGGCCCGGGGCTGGCCCGGCCCGTTGACAATGTGAATATTCACATTGACATGTTAACATTCACATTGATAAGAGTGTAAAATTGGCCCGCAGCCCATGGGCGGGCCGAAGCCCGACCGAAGCCCGAGGAGGGCTTGGCCCGACCCGTGACAATGTGAATATTCACATTGACATGTTAACATTCACATTGATAGGAGCCCGCGCCCCGTGACTGCCCAAAACCCGTGGACGGCCCGGGGCGGGCCTGGCCCGGCCTGTTGACAATGTGAATATTCACATTGACAAGTTAACATTCACATTGATAAGAGTGTAAAATTGGCCCGTGACCCGTGGGTAGCCCGAAGCCCGAGCTCGGGCCGGGGCGGGCCCGGCCCGTTGGCAATGTGAATATTCACATTGACATGTTAACATTCACATTGATAGGAGTGTAAAATTGGCCCGCAGCCCGTAGGCGGCCCGAAGCCAGACCGCAGCTCGTGGCGGGCTTGGCCCGACCCGTGACAATGTGAATATTCACATTGACATGTTAACACTAACATTGATAGAAGTGTAAAATTTGTCCGCTGTCCGAAGTTCGCCCGCAGCTCGGGGTAGGCCCGGACCCAAACCCGGGCCGCCCGGGGCCGCCCATGGGACGCGAGTCAATTTTATACTCTGATCAATGTAAATGTTAATATGTCAATGTGAACATTCACATTGTCAACAGACCGGGCCGGGCCTGACTCGGGCCGCCCACGGGCCGTGAGCGGGTGTCGGGCAGCCATGGGGCACGGGTTAATGTTACACTTTTATCAATGTGAATGTTAACACGTCAATGTAAATATTCACGTTGTCAACGAGCCAGGCCGGGCCGGGCCTAACCCTGCCTAGGGCCAGGCTTTGGGCTGCCCACGGGTCACAGGCCAATTTTACACTGTTATCAATGTTAATGTTAATATGTCAATGTGAATATTCACATTGTCAACGGGCCGACCCGGGCCCGCCCTAGGTAGTGGGCGGGCTTCGGGCCGCCCACGAGCCACGGGCCAATTTTAAACTCCTATCAATGTGAATGTTAATATGTCAATGTGAATATTCACATTGTCAATGGGCCGGGCTGGGCTCGCCCCGGGCTGCCCACGGGCTTCGGGCCACCCATGGGACGCGAGTCAATTTTACACTCTTATCAATGTGAATGTTAACATGTCAATGTGAATATTCACATTGTCAACAGGCCGGGCCGGGTCTGCCCCGGGCTGCCCACGGGCCGTGGGCTGGTTTCGGGCAGCCACGGGGCGTGGACTAATTTTATACTCTTATCAATGTGAATGTTAACATGTCAATGTGAATATTCACATTATCAACGGGTCGGGCCGGGCCCCGCCCAGGGCAGCCCACAAGCCACGGGCGGGTTTCGGGCCGGCCACAGGTCGCGGGCTAATTTTACACTCCTATCAATGTGAATGTTAATATGTCAATGTGAATATTCACATTGTCAACGGGCCGGGTCGGGCCCGGCCCGGCTCTGCTCGGGCTGCTCACGGGTCACGGACTAATTTTACACTGTTATCAATGTTAATGTTGATATGTCAATGTGAATATTCACATTATGAACGGGCCGGCCCGGGCCCGCTCCGAAAGGCGGGCTGGCTTCGGGCCGCCTTCGGGCCGCGGGCCAATTTTACACTCCTATCAATGTGAATGTTAACTTGTCAATGTGAATATTCACATTATTAACAGGCCGGGCCGGGCCTATTTTTTTGGCCTGTGGGCCGGCCCGGCCCGACTCGAATTTTTCCGGGCACCCACGAGGATCGACATGGGCCGGGCCCCTACACATTGACGATATGAACATTCACATTGACGGTGTGAACATTCACATTAGGAGTATTTTGGTAATTATGTCACTAATAGGACTTATTGAAATATGAGAAAATAATGTGAACTAAATGGAACATAAGTAGATAAAAAGGGTATTTTGGTCTTCTTATCTCAAATTGGACCTAATGGAATAGTCAAAAAAAATATGGGTTAGATGGAATAAAGCTTTTAGAAAATGGATTTATCAAAAAAGCTCCCTTATAAATTTTATTTTAAAGTCAAGTAAAATTAAATAATTACAGAAGGTAGTTATTAATAGTTGGAGATAGTATCCAAATATGGTTGTCAACCATTGAAGGAGTGGCTGAAGGTGATTACCAATTGCTAAAAGTAACAGTCGAAGGTTGTTGCCACTAGTGATAAGTGGTTAGCGGTGACCGAAGGTAATTGTTAACAGTGGAAAGTGATCGGTGAAAGTAATTGTCTTTGTCAACGATCAAAAATAATGATAAAAAATGATTACTGTCAGTGAGAAGTTGATAGCAATGAACAAGAGATAGTTAGCACTCAAGACCATCAATGATGGTGGCGAATAATAGTGATGAGTAATTACTAATGGCCGGAAAGAATGAGGGAAAGGGAAATAAATGAAAAAATAATAAAATTAGACAAGGAAACAATTTTTTTGTGTTTATAAAATTTGATCAAATTTGTAAATTGTTTACAATTTTTTTGAAAACATAAATAAAATCAAAATAATTTTATTTACAATTTTCAAAAATTATATAAATATAAATAAAAAATTACAAAAATAAACATTACCAAGTAGGTTAAGTTAACGTTTCTCAATCTCATTATTATTGACTCAATGAATTATCAAGGGTGGGCATTCATCGGGCTGGGCCGACACTATATAATAAAAGATTTCGTGTCTACTCAAACCTACACCGACCCTAACATCAGACCTCTAACACTGCCCAAGCTTGGATCAAAAAATAATTATAAATCACAAACCCATCAATCGGGCTATATGTTAAATTTTTCTTTAAACTATTCCATAATTAAATTTAATCACAACTTATATTTTTAAATAAATATAATGTCATCATTATAAATTGAAGAATTTTGTGTATACACTGAAAGATCTATTAAATAAATTCAATCAAATATCATCACAAATGTGAGTTTTAATAAAATTAATAAAGATGAAGTCTAAATTCTAATAAAAAAATATATTTTAATATATTATAATTAATTAATTTAATAGTGGATCGGCCGGGTCGAGTTGAAGATATAAATCTCAAATCCAGCCCATTAATATATTGGGCTGAAAATGTTAGCCTATGAACTAAAACAACTTTTTCAAATCCTAAAAAATAGGGTCGTGCTGGGTGGGCCAACAGGCTGATGCCCACCCCTAAGTAGGCTCTAGATGTTTTAGGTTTGTAACGCTCCAAATTTCTAACCCAAATAATAATACAACAATCATGGCTCTTTCAAGGAAAACCAAAAATAAATCTCCAAACTTACATTATATGACACAATAGTTTTTCATGTAACAATACATTAATCCAGCAACAAGTAAATAAACAAATAAATACCTCCAAGGGTTTACAAGTTTCCAAGGCTTGAGCTTGGTCGCACAAAACGGTTATTCAAACCCACACAAACACAGCCCTTGGCTTACACACTGAGTCACAACAAAATGAGAGTATTATACTCCCAACACACATACTTCCACGCCCATAGTTGGGTGGGATCACCACATATTTTCCTGCACAAAAATCTCTTAGGGTGTGCATAAAGCCCAGTAGGAAATCTTTAACAAAGTATATACATTTTATACAAATCTCAAGAGATAAAATGCACATGCCATGCTATGCCTTTTTGAAAGAAAATCACATCTTTATCTTTGAAAGCCATCATGCTCAATGATGTCATGCAATTTCAATTCTTTAAAATTTAACAATTCATTTCAAAAGCGGTAAATATGACTCTGGTAATCCCTAGGTCGGTGTCTATAAGTAGACTATAAAAGTACTACCAATTTGTCATTTTTACCGGTATTAACCGGAAGGCTCGACACTTATCCACGCAGGTTTTCGGTCTTTCACCCCGGACTCTCAGGCCAATTTATTCAGTATCATCTACACTACCTATCAAGGCTTATCAACGTATTTACCCCAAAACCATTCCATAAAAACTTGTTTCTCAACATTCTTTTCTTAATGCAAGTTTTTAAATCAACTTACAAAGTTTAATGTAATCAAATGAATTGATATGCCAATTTCACAAGATGAATATAAATACTTTTATTCCAAATCATCATCCACGGAATCACACAATTCCCTCTTCTCAAGTATCCTCAACAATTAGTTATTTCAAGACTGTTTCAACGTTTTGAACAATAATTTCCAAAATGAACAACAATTCTCATATTCCCGGAAATTCATCATTTATATGAATATAAATAAGAAATTTTCTAAACATCCATTTATTTTGACACACAAAATAAATATAACAATATCGTTCATGGATTTTCAGTCTCCTTTAAAAAAAATTTCAAATTCTACGTTTTCTCACCAAAACTATACAACTCAAATCTTTTGAAAGAAAATTTTCAAAAATCATCTTTTCTTCAATTAACGAAGATCAAAACCCATAAGATCATTCTAAAAGAATAAGAGACAAACCCACTTTCAAAATTGCTCAACTTCTTGAATCAACAATCAATTTTCAAAACTATTGAAAGATAATTTCGAAAATCATATAGATCTTGTATATATATATATGTAACTCTAAGAAAATCCCTACCTCAAGTTCTGAAGAAGAAATAAGATGAAACTGTAATAATCCAGATTTTTAATTATTCTGTAGAAATTATACTAATATTATTTAATCTCAGTTAGGAAAATATATAATTTATTATATATTATTATGTGTAATTTTGTAAAATAATATAATTATTAAAAGTTTAGGGATTAAAATATAAATAAATAATTAATTTACCGTTGATATATGATAAAATGTAATTTAATTAGAAATTAAATTATTTATATAATTATATTAAAATATTGGGCCAAAGTGTAATTATCTTAAATATCTATTAAGGATAAGAATGAATCTATATAATTATGAATTAAATCTTAGGGAAAGAGACGCGTAGCCACGTGTTGGCCGCAGACGGGGCTTACCTCCCTATAAGTAGGGAGGTGTTTCATCTAGAGAAGAAAAGAAAGGAAAGGAAAGGAAAGAAAAGAAAGAAAGAAAGAGGAAGAGAGAAAAGAAGAAAGAATAGTGGAAGTTAAGAGGGTCCTTGATAGTGGAAAGAAAGAGTGAGGTATTAAAGTTAAGGTGAGTTATGTTATACCTTGAGTTACCATAAAGTATTTTATGTATATTTTAACTTACCATGGTTTGTTTTATACAAGTTATGTTTTATAAATTATTATAAACTATATTAATATTTCAGTTACGTAGATTATTTTCTGAACCCTATTTGCTAAAGTGAAACCTATGGATAAGTTTGTTTATATTTTAAAGAATATTTGACTATAATCTTATAAACAATTATATTTTGTAAGTACCACCACGGGAGTTCCACACCTTGGGGGACTTAAATAGCCATTGGCCTCTATTTGACCACTTTGTGGTCCTCTGTTTGTCATGGATCCATTGACCTCTGTTCTGTGCGGAGCTAAGTGCTACACTGTTGTGAGAGCCACCTCTAGAATCCGTACGAGCCACCTCTTGAATCCATACCTCTGTCATGACTATCACTTCTGTGACTTCTGTTCTGTTATGTTCTGTACCGTGGTTATGGTTATTTATTTACATAATTTCGGTATTTCAGTTTCTATCACTTAAATGATTTGTTTACCAATGATTTATTCACCAAATTGAGTTATGTAAATGTTTTGGCCTAACTAACTATCCATGGTTATTTTGTGTCCCTTATACTCTTGGTATAATATTTCTCACTCTGCCATGTGCTTATACTTGTTTACCAATTTTCAGGAAATAGCTTTTGGAAAGTCTTAGATGTGAGGTTGCAGAATAGACACATACAACACTTTTATGATATTTTTTTATGTAAATATCGGCGTTTTTGGTCAAAAAATTTTGTAATAAAAATAGAACCTTCAATGATTATTTTGGTACCCTTATTTAAATATTACTTCCGTTCGCGTTTATTAATTTGTCTAAGAATTGGCCGGAGGTAACTTCAGTTACTGGCCATCACGATGCTTAACCCTTGGGTACGGGGAGTGGGTCGTGACAAATGGTATCAGAGCAATGGTTTATTAAAAAAAAAAATCATCATTGGAGCATAGGATATATGCATACTTAAGAAGTGGATGGTGGGTAATTAGTATCTAAAGATTATATTTTGTTAGTCGATTTAATTATATTATAATTTTATATGATTATATATATATAATAAATTTTTTTTTTTAGTGTGCCGAATTTGTGAAGGATATTAGATATAATATAATAAAAGAAGGACACGAAAAGAAGGATATCGGGCTCAAGCACCCACCAAAATTATAATATAATTAAATATATATAATTTTCAGTTCAGTACATACAAAAAAAAATTATTTTGATTTTTTTTTAAAAGTGGGTTCAAATTACAAAGATACTAATTTTGAAACTATTTCCCATCAATGAAAGTTCATCTCAAAATTTTCAGTTCTTGCATATAATTCTATCATTGTGTTCTCATTTTTATTTATTTTTATTGTAAACAAAACGAGTGAAAAGTTTTTAAAGTCGCTCCTTATTTCTTATTTTGGCTCAAAATAATTTTTGACAACTAGACAGCGAGTTATTTTTGGTAAAGTTTTTTTTTGAGGTAGTATTTTCTATCAGATTAATCAACTAATATATATTTATCACAGTGCGCAGCGGATAGCTTACATATGACAAATTTCGATGACGAAATTTTAAAAGGAGGGAAGATTGTAACAACCCAGATTTTTAATTATTCTGTAGAAATTATACTAATATTATTTAATCTCAGTTAGGAAAATATATAATTTATTATATATTATTATGTGTAATTTTGTAAAATAATATAATTATTAAAAGTTTAGAGATCAAAATATAAATAAATAATTAATTTACCATTGGTATATGATAAAGTGTAATTTAATTAGGAATTAAATTATTTATATAATTATATTAAAATATTGGGCCAAAATGTAATTATCTTAAATATCTATTAAGGATAAGAATGAATCTATATATTATGAATTGAATCTTAGGGAAAGAGACGCGTAGCCACGTGTTGGCCGCGGACGGGGCTCACCTCCCTATAAATAGGGAGGCATTTCACTTGGAGAAGAAAAGAAAGAAAAAAAGGAAATGAAAGGAAAGAAAGAAAAGAAAGAGGAAGAAAGACTAGTGGAAGTTAAGAGGGTCCTTGATAGTGGAAAGAAATAGTGAGGTATTAAAGTTAAGGTGAGTTATATTATACCTTGAGTTACCAAAATATATTTTACGTATGTTTTAACTTACCATAGTTTATTTTATACAAATTATGTTTTATAAATTATTATAAACTATATTATTTTAGTTACGTGAATTATTTTCTGAATCCTATTTGCTTAAAAGAAAACCATAGATATGTTTGTTTATATTTTAAACAATATTTGACTATGAGCTTATATACAATTATGATTTGTAAATACCACCACGGGAGTCCCATGCCTTGGGAGACTTAAATAACCATTGGTTTCTGTTTGACCACTTTGTGGCCCTCTGTCTGTTATGAATCTATTGACCTCTGTTCTGTGCGGAGCAAAGTGCTACGCGGTGCTAAGTGCTACACTATTGTGGGAGCCACCTCTAGAATCTGTACGAGCCACCTCTTAAATCCGTATCTCTGTTATGTGCGGAGCAAAGTGTTGTGCGAAGTTAAGAGTTACACTATTGTGGAAGCCACCTTTAGAATCCGTACGAGCCACCTCTTGAATCCGTACCTCTGTTCTGTGCGGAGCAAAGTGGTGTGCGAAGTTAAATGTTACACTATTGTGGGAGCCACCTCTAGAATCCGTACGAGCCACCTCTTGAATCCGTACCTCTGTTCTGACTGTCACTTCTATGACCTCTGTTCTGTTTTGTACCGTGATTATGGTTATTTATTTACATAATTTTTGTATTTCAATTTCTGCCACTTAAATGATTTGTTTACCAATGATTTATTCACCAAATTGAGTTATGTAAATGTTTTTGCCTAACTATCCGTGGTTATTTTGTGTCCCTTTATACTCTTGGTATAATATTTCTCACTCTGCCATGTGCTTATAGTTGTTTACCAATTTTCGGGAAATAGCTTTTGGAAAGTCTTAGATGCGAGGCTGCGGAATAGACACACACAACACTTTTATAATATTTTTTTATGTAAATATCGGCCTTTTTGGTCAATAAAATTTGTAATAAAAATAGAACCTCCAATGATTATTTTGGTATCCTTATTTAAATATTACTTCCGCTCGCGTTTATTAATTTGTCCAAAAATTGGCCGGAGATAACTTCAGTTACTGGTCATCACGATGCTTAACCCTTGGGTACGGGGAGCGGGTTGTGACAGAAACCCCCAAAATTCACAGTGTCGAAACTCGATCTTCACCGCACACAACGAAACCCTCGAGAAGTTAACCAACTTTAATGAAGAACCTATGGCAGAACTCTAATGGTTCTTGAGAAATCAAGATTTTGATCTAATTTGGCGTAGGGAAATATAGAGAGAAGGGAGAGGAAATGTTTTTAGAGAGAGAGATATACAAAAGTGATCTGAAATATCAGATTCACGAACTGATATAATACATGGTCTGCTCGAGCGTGAAAAGTCCCGTTCGAGCGTCAAATACACCTTCCTAGTACTTTTGCAGACAGATCAAACTTCTGGAACCAAACATTCTCCGCTCGAGCACATAAACGGACGCTCGAGCGAACAAGCAACTTCTAATGCATTTTGCATTTTTGCTTCAGGGGCGTTGCCCCTCAACCCTGCCAAGGCGCTGCCCTAGGACCCGCCAAGGGGCAAAGCCCCTTGGACTCCCACGAGCTAACTGGACAGCTTGATCCCCACCAAGGGGCGCTGCCCCCTAAACCCCCATTAACTGACCGGGCAGCTCGATCCCCGACATACTCAAGGAAGTGGCAAAATTGGGATCGCTACAACCTTCCCCCCTAAAGAATTTCGTTCTTGAAATTTCAAATCAAACTACCCAAACAAAGGGTTTCTAGCGATCAAAACCACGTTATTTCATTTTCAAATCATAATACTAACTCTCAACCAAATTCCACCATTTCCACCATGATAAGCTCATTAACAATAACCTCCCAAATACACATAAACATGAAATTTCTCAAAAAGTAATGGCAACTCTAAATAACCTTATGCTTAAGACAACAACGCACATATCAACATGTGGTTAACAACTTTAAATACGTTTCCCTCAATTCTAGGGAATATTACAAAGAAAAACAACATAAGCATTTTAAAATAAATCCAGATATTTGGAGCGGACTTCCGTCTTCCGTTCCCACGTCGCTTCTTCAACCTCATGGTGTCTCCATAACACCTTTACCAACGGTATAGTTTTGCCTCGTAGCACTTGCTCCCGGATATCTAATATTCGAACCGGTTGTTCTTCATAAGAGGCATCCTCATCTACCTCCAAGTTAGCCCAATCAAGCACATGAGAAGGTCAGGTTCATACTACCTAAGCATAGCTACATGAAATACGTTGTGAACTCCCGAAAGTTGTGGCGGTAAAGCTAACCGGTATGTCACTTCCCCAATTCGCTCTAAGATCTCAAAAGGCCCAATGAACCTTGGAGATAATTTACCACTTTTACCAAATCTCATCAAACCCCGCCTTGGTGAGATTTTTAGAAACACATGGTCACCAAATTCAAAAGATAAAGGCCATTTCCTCTTATCGGCATAACTCTTTTGTCAGCTTTGGGCCGTAGCTAACCTCTTTCGAATGAGAACAACTTTCTCGGTTGTCTCTCTAACAATTTTCGGACCCAGTAACGGTGCATCACCCACTTCGGCCCAACAAACCGGTGATCTACAAGGTCGGCCATACAAGGCCTCAAATGGTGCCATCCCAATACTAGCTTAGTAACTATTGTTGTAAGCAAACTCAATCAATGGTAAGTGCCTTTCCCAAGGCCCTTAAAATCAAGAACACAAGCTGTAAGCATGTCCTCCAAAATCTGAATGGTACGTTCCGACTGTCCATCAGTTTGAGGATGATAAACGGTGCTAAGAGTCAACTTAGTTCCCAACGCCTCTTGAAGGCTTTGCCATAACCGAGCAGTAAAACGAGGATCCTTATCTGACACAATAGTCACAAGGACTCCCTGAAGTCGAACTGTCTCTCTAATGTACAACTTTGCCAAGCGTTCAACTGATTCGTTGGTGCACATCGGAATAAAATGGGTAGACTTAGTCAACCTATCAACAATCACCCAAACGGCGTCATTGCCTCGTTGTTTTCTAGAAAGCCCAACTATCAACTGATATAATACATGGTCCGCTCGAGCGTGAAAAGCCCCGCTCAAGCGTCAAATACACATTCTCAGTACTTTTGCAGACAGGTCAAACTTCTGGAACCAAACATTCTCCGCTCGAGCACATAAGCGGCCGTTCGAGCGGACAAGCAAATTCTAATTCATTTTGTATTTTTGCTTCGGGGGCGTTGCCCTCAACCCCGCCAAGGCGCTGCCCTAGGACCTGCCAAGGGGCCCCTAGACCCCCGCGAGCTGACCGGGCAGCTCGATCCCCGCCAGAGCGCTGTCCTTGGACCCCCGCGAGCTGACCGGACAACTCGATCCCCGACATACTCAACGAAGTGGCAAAACTAAGATCGTTACAAGGTTTCCTTTGGTGAAATTTTGAGAATTTATTTTCTAAATTTTTTTTAAATAGTAGTTTGATGAAAAAATTTAAAAGCACTCATTATTTTTTATATTTTCATATGAATTTCATTTTTTTTGTGTGTTTATTTATATTAAACTAGTTTCTGATTTCACAAGGAAAAAAAAAACTACCCAAAATCAACCAAACAAAACCAGTGTTTTATAACGAATTAGGAACTAATTTTTTTAATTAGCTTTTTAATTTTTTTTTTTACAGAAGACGTGCACAAAAATAGAGAGAAAGATTGACTTTTTGGTAATTTAAACTCTAAATTTGTACATAAAATCCAATTCAGAACATTTGTTCATCTTTGTTAAAAGTAGGGGTGCTAGTGAATTGGGTGGCCTCTTATCCACATCTGTTCAAACTTAGGTGGATTGAGAAAAATTAATATATATCTGTTCGCTTAATTAACGGATGTATATTGAGTGAGTCGTGCAAGGGTTGGCAAATGGATGCAAATTATTATTTCTTTAACTATTTTTCAATATTTCTTTACTATTTTGAACTCAAAATATTTTATTGTTAATTTTTTAAAATAAAAATAAAGGCCTAACTTTCAAATTTCATAAATAACAAATAGAATTACTATATAAAATGTCCCTTCTTTAACACACAAAAGTATATATATGTATATAAACTTATTTCTTAGGATCCTTGACGAATCGGGTTGGATCGGGTGGTTCCCTATCCGCCGTTCATCAAAATTTAGGTAGATTAAAAAAAATACGTCCACTAAAACTATCTATTATGTAGCAGATTAGTTCAGACCATTCAATTTTGGTGAACCGGTAAATGCTGATCCGCCCCTCATTGATGAACACAAATCACAAATAAATTTTGCAACATTTGGCAACAATTTATCTACCTTTTAAACATTTTAAAATGAAATATATATACATTTATAACAAAAAAAAAGTCATAATTTAAGAGATAAAAAATAAAATTAACTAAAAAAACATTTGACCAATAGCATTTTTTTATTATTAATTTTTTCGGAGAATATATATATTGTATTATTATTATTATTATTATTATTATTATTATTATTATAAATCCTCCTATAGTCTAATTTTGGGAAAAAAACCAATAATAGGAAAAGTTATGCGTTGGTTCTGGATATAGTCACCTGATGTCTTAGATGTGTCCTAATTGTTGAAGATGGTGAGATTTATAATTTTGTATTAAATGATTAAAAAACATGAATGGACATGAAAGTTTATAATTGGTTAGAAACATGGTGTCATGTATCCTAGACCAATTGCTCATTTTGTCTCAAAATATTAACCCTTATTCTATTTTGTATTATTTTAAAATATTTATCTGTTTTCAAAAATTAAAGAATAAAATAATATAAATTTACTAACAAAAATTAAAATTATAATAATTGATATTTTAAAAAAATGTACAATCAAAGAGAAATTTTAAAAAATTAATATTTTTAAAATATAATAATTGTATTATAAAAAAAAGAAGTTAAATTCTGTAAAAGAAATATTATGTTGGGATAATAAGTTTTTCATTAATGGGGTAGCATGTGGAACTTTTGTGCTGACACATGGGCCATTTAAAATCGAGTCCGGATCTTCTGCCGTGGTTGCCTGCAATTCTTCCTGCCGTGGTTCCGAAACGACGTCGTTTTTTTTTTTTCATTTTCTTCTTTTCTTTTCCCCGTTGTCTTCTCTCTCTGAGGCATGCTGAGAACTCTAACCCACCTGACGGAGCAAAAATAGAGAGATGAAACTAAAAGGAGGGCGACGACGGCAAGGAGATGCTACGGTAATGGATTCTCAATCTCTATTTGGTTTCTTGTTTGCATTCGCAAAGATAAAAGAGGGAAAACAACAAAAAGCTCTAATCTGGGTTTTCGACTTTGGGGTTATTTAATTTCTATGTGGATCAGATATGAAGATTAAAGCTTATAGAGCTCTCAATTAGTGTCTATGAAGCAAATTTAGCTTTGATTTTGATCTTGGGTATTACCCAGAAATTCGTGTATGAAACTGTACATGTGAGAGATGGACCAAACCGTCAATCCTTCGCCGAATGCACAGAGGGGTTTTTGAGTTCGAGCTCCATTGGTGAGCCCACTTGATCTTTGACCTTTTTTACTGTTAATTTTCTTCAATTTATGCGATTCTAAAGATACCCATATGAAATACTTGATAAATTCTTGAGAGAGTCCATGGAATTTGATGAGAGCATATGTATTTTTTTATGACTGGTTGGTTCTTTTTTGTTTTTGTTATTACTGCCAGTGATCTTGATAATAGCTGACTTTGTTGGTTTGGGGTTGGACTAGATTGCTGCATTTTGTTTTGCATTTGTACAAGTAGGGAATTCTATAGAGAGCGTGGGGTGTATGATTAAAGTGGGGCTTTTGATCTCTTCCCAATCATGGGTGGGTTTGGTTTACTTGTTTGGAAGAGGAGTTTGGAGAAACTTGTCTCTACAGCTTAATTTGGGCGAATAAATATTGAGTCCTTATCTTGGATGCCTTTTTATTTTAGTGAACATTGTGAAGGATAGCACTTGGCATTTTGGGGAAGAGAAGATTTTTTAGGTGCTTGCGAATGGTTTAGGTGTATTAGACGCTAAACTTGTTTCATTTCTGGACCTTATTGGTTTAACAATTTATAAATTGCACCTATTGTTGTGTGTGGTTTGTGCTGTTATCGGTATCATTGTTGGAATTTTAATTGAGGACAGTATCATGTTGAAATCCTCCTGGATTTTCTTATTTTTAGTGTGTGCTAGTTTGTGTTCTACTTCTATATTGCAACTGCTATTGGCATTCAATATTAAAAAATATGAACTTTTATTGATGCTCTTATTTTGCCTTTTACAGATTTTGGATGTAGAAAGGGAAAAATGAGAGAGGTAAAGATGAAGATAGAAAGATAAAGCAAAGGCCAAACAATTTGACAAAGATGAAAGAAAACACAAGGATGAGGAAACATTAAAGTGAGAAAATTAAATTGAAGGAACAAATGTGCTTGGACTATTGAAGTGGCTCCTTTGGTTGGCATGAACAGTGACTTGATTGATCACAATGAAATTGGATCAAAATGAATGTAGTCAAATTAATATGAATGTTATAGATTAATATTTGTAATGACAATGTTGATTGAATAAAATGATATGCTGGTTGATTGAATGAAATAGTTTGCGTATCTTAGTTGAATGAAATGATTTAGCAATTTTGATTGAATGAAATGGTTTGAGCATCTTAATTGAATGAAATGTTCTTGATTGAATGAAATGCTATGTTGTCCTTTGGAACAACCAACTTTTCCATTTTTTTTTTTTTGACGTAGACATTAAAACAACCAACTTCTCTTTTTGTTGTTTATTCCTCATGAATGATATGAAATAAAACAATGATATATAACAAATCCTGTTCTACAAATCTCATTCAGTCACAACCAAAATCGCATAAAAATATATGACAAACTAAATTTCTTTTATCAAACAATCTCCTAGGACTCATTTGACCTATACAAAATGACTTTATCAATCTCTTAAAAGACTAATTAGATCTATATAACATAATCATCCTCAAATTTGCAATTCCATTAATACAATAGATGTAGAAAAAATGAGCAAAATTGTAGACACCCCATTTTTGACCGACCTTAAGACTCAGACGTCACTGATTGAGCGCTCGGTGATGTTGCATACTGTGCTCGTTCAGAAGTTTCAGAGTCGCGGCCGCGCACCCTGCTTCCGGACTTCCGAACTCTCTTCTGTTCCTTGTCTCGGTTTGCGAACCAGGCTCGGTTTTCTCTGTTTTTGTTCCTGAGGGGAGGGAGAGGTTCCGTAGACCATCTCTCAGTGGCCGTGGGCTACATTTCGTGGCCGTAGGCCATTTTGCCCATTTCGGAGCCCGGTTCCCGGTTTTCGGAGCTGTCAAGCCGTGTGCCTCGGTTCAGGACCGTCTAACCATCTCCGATTCCTCCGGTTTCTGGCATGCATCTCATTTACTCCCTAACGAGGGACACTGGGGTCTTAGATACCCACTTCGTGGCCAAATGCCATTTTCGGTGCTTAACCGCCTATTTTCGGGACCTCGAACTGCGTGTTTTGGTCCCCGAGCATTCGTTTTGCATCGATTTTTGTTCATTTTTGGCAGGTACCTCTGTTTTATCATAAGGAAGGTCACTGGAGGGTGGGAGGACAATAATTGTCTCAGCAACCAGTTATGCTCCTCCGGCGCCTCCCGGCACCCGTTTTTCTCACTTCCGGGCTAATGTTGAACACCCTAGGGCCATTTTCTTTGAGCCAAAACCACATATTTGTGTTGTATACACATGGGAGGACCCAAAAAAATGGTGCTCGGCTAGTAATTCTTCCTTTCATTTTTGGACCTTTCCTAGAGATGGCTTGTTGTCTCTCCTGCTTCAGAGTTGCCAAATTCCAACCATAGGGCCTTGTTGTACACACATGGGAGGACACTACCCTTTGGTGCTCGGCCAGCAATTTTCACTTCTCATTTTTACCCCTAGCCGGCCGGCCATGGGGGGTGGCCGGCCGGCCACCTCCAGCAAAAGCAGCTAGCCGGCCTGCATCCTCACTCTGTGCTCATTACAGCTGTATGGCTGTTTCTTCAAAATATCTGGGCATCCGGGGGATATTTTGGGAGGGAAAGCTTGGGTGCATTTCCCTCCTCTTTTACACCCCCTTTTTGGCCTTTAAAGGTGGCTGGCCAGCTCCTTCATGAGGGTTACAAAAACTTCCAAGAAGAGCTCCTAAGCATTTGCCTACATCTCCCTATCCAAAAACCTCCAAAAACTTCAAATGTTAGCCTCATTTGTTCATCAACACCAAGCCTCACCATCACCACTTCCATTTTTGCAGCAAAGGAAGGTTTTTCAAAGGCTAAGAAGCAACAAATTCAAGCCAAGAAGCAACAAAAGTCTTGTCTTCAAGGGTGAGTACTCTTTTACCCTTTTTGAGCTTCTTTTTGCTTCATTTTTCTACCCTATTTTCTTGAGGTTTTGGGCTCCGACCCTAACTGATTTTAGGCTTATTTTGAGCCCCTCTACAACATTGTAGAAGGGCTCAACCTTTTTTGGAGCTTCTACATACCACTTGCTTCAATATCCATCATATTTACCGTAAACTTGCATGCTATTTTTAGCTCATGTAAATTTGTTTTTGGAGCATTCCATAAACTGTGATTGAGCTTATTTTGACCTCCTCTACAACATTGTAGAAGGGCTCAACCTTGTTTGGTGCTTCCATGCATGACCTCTCTTTATAGCCCCTATTTGGTCCATATTTTGCATGCTATTTCTAGCCCATGAGTGATCTGTTTTCGAGCAAAATATAAACTGTGAGTGGGCCTATTTTGAGACCCTATTCAACATTGAAGAAGGGCTCAACCCTGTTTGGCCTCTATATCATGCACTTGCTTCACAATCTCTCATATTTACCGTAAATTTGCATGATTTGTTTGGCTTATATGAAATCTGCTTTGGAGCATGTCATGAACTGTGAGTAAGCTTTTTTTGTGTCCCTCTACAACATTGTAGAAGGGATCAACCTTGTTGGGGGTCTCCATGTTATACTTGCCATTGTATCTCTCTTTGACCCCAATTTTGCATGCTTTTTAGGCCTATCTAGCTTCTGTTTTCGGCCACCATCAGTACTGAAAATGTCCATATTTTGGACTTCTTGTCATTTTTTGTTAAGGGTCCAAGGATGTTTGATGAATTTTTGGCATACCTCATGTTTTAGCCTTTGTTGGCTTCATTCTTGCATAACATTTTTAGCATATCTACATACTGTTTTGAGGGTTGTCATCTACTGTAAATGTGCATATTTTCGGCCCCTCTTCAATGTTGTAGAACTGTATTTTTTAGTTTGAGCATTGTATATATCACTTGCCTCATTGTTCCCCTCTTTTCCCCCATTTTTGCATGCTATTTTTGCCATAATTATGTTTGTTGTTTGGCCATACTTTGTACTGGAAAAATTTTATTTTAGGGACTGCCTAGCATCTGTCTTTACACTTCATGTCCATATTGTGCATGTTTGGCATAGCTGCAAGTCATTTCGGGTACTTAGCATAGCATTTCGGGCATCGGGTGTAATTTTGCTATAATTCGGGGGCTATTTTTGCATCATTTTGACTGCTGAAATTTGCATTTTCCATATGCCATATGCCACGTCTCATTTTGCATGCCATTGCATTCCGTATGCCATTGCCTCGGTTTGCGTGCCTGCGGGCACGCATTTCGAGGCACTTCATTTTCATCCGTCGGCCTCTTATGTGAGTGTGGTTGAGGTCCTCTCATGTTAGTATAAGTCCAATTTGCATCCTGTATGCCATTTTAGTTCCATTGCGTTCCGTATGCCATTGCCTCGGTTTGCGTGCCCGGGTGCACGCATTTCGAGGCACTTTTTTTTTTATCTGACGGCCTCCTATGTGAGTGTGGCTGAGGCTCGCTCGTGTTGGTATAAGCCCATATTGCATCGCATATCTAATTTCAGTCCTGTTGCATTCCGTATTGTCATTCCCTCGGTATGCGTGCCCGCGGGCACACATTTCGAGACATCTCATTTCAGTCTCATTGTATGTCATATTTTAAGCCGTTTCATGCATTTATGCCATTGCCTCGGTTTGCGTGCCCGTGTGCACGCATTTCGAGGCAATTCTTTTTTATCCGCCGGCCTCTGATGTGAGTGTGGCTGAGGTCCACTCATGTTAGTGTAAGTCCATTTGCATTGCGTATGCCATTTCATGCCTTAGGATCATTGCCTCGGTTTGCGTGCCCGCATGCACGCATTTCGAGGCATTTCATTTCCCTAGCATTATGTATGTTAGGATTGCATATTAGCTGCATTTCATGCATATCATGCATATTGCATCGTGTTCGGGATAGGAGTTAGACCGGGCACGGGAAACGAGGTACGTTTCGTACTCCGAGTGACGGAACGGGTCTCAATTCCCAAGTCACCGACACTCTGGATTACCCATGATGGAGTTAGGTTTTGTTGTAGCATTCATCTGCATTCTTTCTATATTGAGTTATGCAATTCGACTCCTCGACCATCATGCATCGATATGCGTGATTGGTGGCACGAGGATCGAGACATGCATATATTTGTGAAATACATTGCTATGCCCCTTTCCTGCTCTCTGTTGCAGCAAAATGAGGGATTAGCAACTTTTCGGAGTCTGGCACGCATTTCGAGAAACATCGCAAACAGAGGCTAATTGGGGCATCCTAGTGGATTTCTGCGCAAGGCAGCCCAACATGCATCATTTCGTTTTCCGGAGCAGAGTCAAGGCAGCCCCTGGCCTGCACGCCAATTTTACAGCTTTCTTATTTAATTTGATAATTAATTAGGAATTTGTACATTATTTGAACTTTATTATTCGGACTGTATTATTCTTTTATTTCGGACTGTATTATTATTTATTCGGACCCTCTACGCGAGGGCATAATTGTAATAAGTGTGGGTGAGTGTGATGTATGTCTTCCAACCCCACGTCTTTCTTCCCTTTTATTTACCCGCTTACGATGGTTAGATATAGGGCATATTTCAATTAGCATACAGTATGACAGCATGTTTGCATCATTCATCTGTTTTGCACGCACCGGGCTCGGCGCATCATACAAACTGCATTTGTATTTCAATCCTAAATTGAATACTTGATTGCTGTAGCATTTCATATGCCATGTTTAGAATAGCCGAGCCTGCTATAGTTTGCATTTTTGCATGTGTTGCATTAGGCATTACAGTATACTTAGGATCATGCATGATTTCTAATCAGTTTTCTGTTTTGGCTTGGAGTACTCGGTGAGTTTTATGCTTTAGCATCCTTGCATGCGTGTGAGTGACTGCCATGATAGCATGCTTACCATGAGGCTACGTGCTTATGTGATAAAACTGCCTTGAATGCCTGTGGGTGGAGGTTGAGTTACTTGAATTGGGACAATTCATCAAATGCTTGTTTTAAGCCCACTAGATAGTGGCAAAATCATATTTTCTTAAGCCCACTCGAGGGTGGCAAATCCACGTCTTAGCCTACCTGTGGGTAGCACCATCAAACCATTTTCAAATAAACAGACATGAAGTGTTTTGTTCCAATTCAAGCGGCTCAGTCTATACTTGTATGCTATGCGCATCACATAGTAACCTAGGCTAATAACTGGAATAAGAACTCATAATGTTTTCAAAATCAGATATCATGATTAGTAGAGGCTGGTCCTTGACCGGGCGAGCGGGGGTGCTCACGAAGTGACCTTCCCCAATCGTACCCAAGTTCCCGAGCCGAGGCAACTTTGGTGATGACGGACACGTGGTCTTTGGCACCGAGTCAGGGTTTCCTAAATTTCCCATTTTAAAACATTTAGGTGGCGACTCTGTATCTAGCGAAGTAGTCCATGTTTGGCACTTCTTTCAAAAAATCTGTTTTCAAAACGATTTGCCAGATTTGGACTCTTCGGTTCAAGATTGAGAACCGTGACATTTGAGTCCTTCGAACTATAGTGACCCAATATCGAACCAGAACGGGGGGACTCGCACTCTTCTTCCCGGGATGCGTTCGGGGACGTCTACAGTTTCTGACGACTCTGCTGGGGATTTAGAGAACTTGACTCGAACTCATGATATCTGGTTTTGACTATACTTGTGTGTTTCTTTGCATTGCATTTGCATTGGTGCGCCTAGGACACCGTGTTTGCCATATGCCATTCCCGAACGATTTGTCGGAGGCTTGTCTTGTCAAGTTATGTCCGTAAGGCTAATCGGCTCTGGGCTCTGACAGCATGGGAACACAAACCCCGGTTTTACCGGGGCACCCTTTTTGACCATTCGACCTAGTGCATATTCGGATCCATAGTGACCATTCCAAACTAGGACAGGTTGCTTACCCGTTTATAGGTTGTTTGTTGCCGCTGCGTGCGTAGTGAAACCCTAGCTCCTGACAAAATAGGACAGGGAAACCCTACCCCAATATAGGGGTGTTTTCAGCTCACTTATCTGTTATGTGCTTGTTAGAGTGCGTCTCTACAGGGAATGTATGTATCAGTTGAGTTTGGGCATCAGGCCTGCAGGCATCAGTTTTTGAGATAGGGCATCACGCCTATGGGCATCAGCCAGTTATTTGAGGATCAGTTGTCCGCGGATATCCGATTCAGTTTTGAGAAACAGTGCTACAGGAACAGTGATCAGTTATTGAGGACAGTGTATTTTCAGCTTATCAACTGCATGTTGTATGCCCGACTGTGTGTTGTGTGTATTTAAATTAAGCTGTTATGCTGCCCGTTTTTCTGGTCATTTATTTCCTTTTGCTTTATTATCTTTTTGCTAGGGCAGTTTTTAGCACGATTGCTTCCGAACCACTAGATACTCCCCAAGCACTTTGGACACGAGGTCGCCGACTCAACCGATCCGAGGATCTTGTTGACGGACATCCAGTGTTCCACTCTCTACCCCCAGTTATCAGAAGAAGGCCGAGGAGGCGCAGTGTGTCAGAACAGGGATCATCGGGACAGAGGACTGTTTTGACAGTGAACAATCAGGTTGAAATTTCTGTGTCTGCCATAGAGGTACATTTACCAGCCATTCAGATGGAACAGCAGAATACATCAGGGATGGAGGCGATGATGCGCCAGATGCACGACAGCATGAAACAGATGCAAGATGATGCCATCCGCCAAGCGGAATTTTCCAAACAACAAGCCGCAGTCATGGCCCAGCAGGCCGAACTGATCACTAGGCTGCAACAGCAGAATGCAGCATCTGCGTCACATCAGATTCCTCCTCCACCAGCAGCTCCACTACCTGAGCAGGCATCTACTGGTCAGAATACTCTGCCGAATCCTCAGAATGTCCTCCCAAACACCCAGAATACCTTACCCAATGTCCAGAACACTCAAGAGGACACGGGTCTTCCAACGGGGTTGGCTCCGCCCCCACTTCTGCCGCAACTGTCCAAGAATCTTACACCCAACCACTCGGACTCTCCATTTGAGTTCGAGGTAGATCATACAGCTCTGAAGCTGAGTAAGCTGGAAAAGCTTTTCAAGAAATCGCAGGGGGTGAAGGCCATCCCAGACATCAAAGACGGCTACACTGACGTGGCCGTGACACTGCCGGACAGATTTAAGATGTCCCAGATCGACCGTTTTGATGGGTCTGGGGACCCCATGGTCCATCTCCGGCTATTTTCAGATATCTTAAGGCCAATGGGCCTAACCAGACTACAGAAACTCTCGCTGTTTGGCCGAACCCTGTCAGGAGTGGCCGCCAACTGGTATGCAAAGTTGGATAATGATGTCAAGAGAAACTGGGATGAGCTGGCTGAGGCCTTCGTTGCGCAGTACTCATATAATACACAGATCGAGATTACAACACGTGATCTCGAAACCACGAGGCAGGAACAAAAGGAGTCTTTCTCTGACTTTGTAACCCGGTGGAGAGCGAAGGCATCGATGATGACCTTGAGGCCAACAGATAAAGATCAAATTCGGATGATTGTGCGCAATCTCCAACCAAGACTTATGCAGAAGATGATTGTAGTTCCCTTCCCCACCTTCGCAGATCTGCACGATATGGGGGTGCAAATCGAGGATGCAATGAAGCAAGGTCTGATCGATCAGGACCGAGAGCAGCCCCGAAGGACATTCAACCGTAATTACACTACAGGCCCGAGCGGCGCTGCCAACACGAGGACTTCGGAGGTCGGCATGGTCACTACCACTCCCCCTTCCCAACCAAGGCCCGCAGCGGCCACACCTTTTTCTAGTACCTCCGGGAGCAGTAACCAAGGCCCGAGATACCAATCCAGAGGCCAGAGAACCTTTACCCCATTATACATGCCCCTATCCAAGGCTCTGGGGGTATTAATCAAAAAGAAGCATCTGACGCCCCTAGAACCGAGGCCACTGCCGAATCCACTCCCCCCTTCCCACAACCCAACCAAGTACTGTGCGTACCACCAGCAGCATGGCCATGACACAGATCAATGTTTCCGGCTGCGTCACGAGATTCAAGACCTCGTCGACAAGAATATCATTGTGCCTCCCGAAAGACCCAACGTCACAACTAACCCACTCCCCGTACATAACCAAGATCCACCACCCAAAAGAGTCAACTTCATCCAAACTGGGGTCGTTTCCTATGATCCTAGTATCTATATTACCCCTTCTCACCTACCCAAGCCGGAGGTGATCCTTCCTGATTGCACTGACTTGTGCATGTTGAACACCTTCACAACCCAATCTGAGTCAGAGGTGGTGACCTCCGAAGATGGAATGGGGCAGGTTTCAGAAGAGAGCAGAATTGGTGAGTCTGGGATGGGACAGTCCGGGAATCTAGCTGGGAGAGCCTATGATCTGAGCGGATACATCCTATCAGTGGGCCGGTCTGAGCCGAGTGTGGGGCTGCCAGAAAAAGTTGAATTGTGCATGATTTAGGGGGACGGACTAGAGCAAGGGGCAGATGGTCTGACAACGGTGGAAGTAGATTTTGCTAACCTCCAGTTCTTCAACGATCAAGAAGTAGGGGATGCAGCAATTAATTGGTTTGAATATGGGGAGTCGGCAGAAATTACTAGGTGGCTAAATGATCAGCCAGCTGTTGTGGAAATTCAGCCAGAGCAAGGCCCGGCAGGGGCAGAGGTATCAATGATGGCCGGAAGGGCCGAGAGTCAGAATAAACCGCCGGAGAGCGCCGGTGCAAAGAATTTTGCTCAGGATCAAGAGATTGTGAAAACCGAACAACAAACCCTACTGACAAATGAGGAGCAAGAGAAGAGGTGGGATTCTGAGAGGATCCGGAAAGCCAAGAACCATGAGGAGGTTGAAAGTGCTGCGAGCACAAGAGTAGGACATGCTGTGAGCATGTGGGATGAAAGTACCGGGAGTACAAACTTGCCAGAACCGGATAGGTGTCTGTTGAATGCTAGCGGGATGTGGTGGGAAGACGAAGACTTATGTCTTGCCCATACAGATGAAGATTGGGCAGGTGCCCAACCAGATGATACTTGGTACCTCGATGAGGTAGATCATATGACCAGGAGTGGGCGGTATTTCAAGCCTCCACACCTTGACCAACCTGAAGCATCTGGGAAAGATAAAGAGGCAGAGAAGCAGAGGGAGAAGCAAATTGAAGAAGAAGCTGTACTAAGACAGTTAAAGAAAATATAGGCAAACATCTCCATCTGGGGACTGCTTATGGCTTCAAAGGTGCACAGACAAGCTGTCCTATCTGCTATGGACAAGGCCAAACTCTCCATCGAAACTATGCCAGAGCAGCTGGTTGGGCTGGTTTTTCCGGGAGGAGGTTCCCCGGTATTAACCTTTTCAGACAAGGAATTGCCGCCTGAGCGCGTGAATCATAACAAACCCCTCTACATCTCCGTGGAGTGTAGAGATAAGTGGATACTGGTGGTACTTATTGATACCGGGTCTGCTATCAATGTCTGCCCAGTCAGAACGGCATATGCAATCGGGTTAAAACCCGCAGACTTCATACCAACCACTCAGGTGATCAGAGCTTATGATAATACCAGTAGGGAAGTGATGGGGACTATCAAGGTTCAGACCCAGGTTGGTCCAGGACAACACAACATTGAATTTCATGTCTTGGACGTTCCCGCAACCTTCAACTTGCTCTTGGGGCGGCCGTGGTTGCACCAAGTAAAAGCAGTCTCTTCCACTCTGCACTAGATGTTGAAATACCCTCACGGGAAGGGGGTTGCAATTGTTTTCGGAAACTCATCCATCCATCCGCCGCCAGAAGTGTCTACGCCAGTTTTGGAAATCGAGCACGGCACAGAGGATGTGTTTTTATCAGGGTTCACTTTGGCGGAGGCCCAGGTAGTGCAGAATATTATGGCTGTGAATAAAGGTGTGTACGTCAGTGCTCAATCCGTCTACCTCATGAACAAGCTACAACATATTCCCGGGATGGGATTAGGAAGGAGCGGCAGGAAAGGAGTCGCTGCGTTGGCCGAAGTGCCACACAACCCGCATACCTTTGGGCTGGGTTATCTGCCCACCAAAGAAGACTGGGTGAGGAAAGGAAAGGAAATGGCCGGCAGAGCCAGGGCGAAGCAGGCTGGGAAGCCTTTTGATTTAATGCACAAGCCCATCCAGGGTACCCTGAACAGACGCTTCGTCCGGGAGGGGGAGGACTTTCCATTTTGCGGTTTCCCAGAGCCATGGTTAAACGCGGAGAAGAAGCGCGTACCAGGTTTCGAAATCTTCTTCGACCTGCAACTATCCAGGGATGATGTTGCCACAGAGCAGACAGACCCAACAACTGAGGTTGAACAGAATAAGGCAGTGGATCCTGAGAATACAGAATTGGAAATGGGGGTAGCACTGGCATGTCTCCTCTCTGATCCTCCGATCGACCAAGAGTGCTTGGGGGATAACTTCGTGGTTTCCATGATTGGGGATGAAACGGCTGCGAGCCGACCAGCAGCTATCTTGGATGCATCAATCGCACCCTCTCTCACTTGGCAGTACGAGGAGGGATTTCTGTCCAACAGCACCGGGTCAGGTAGTGAGCCGGAATCTGATTCCACCGAGTCCTATGAGTCGGAATCAGGTTCCAGCTCGACTGAGTCTGAGTCTGAGTCTGGTACTCCTGGGGATGTTAACCCGGATGCCACTGTCCTGTCCAGGTCGTCTTTTTCCTTTTCATTTGAGTCTGTTGTAACTGATGAATTGGACGATTTGGATGTACCTAATGAGAATGAACTATCTGTGGTTTCCGAGTACTTTTCTGTGCCCCTAATTTATTGCATTAATTCAGACTTTCAAAATTTTGATCAAAACGACGAGGACGAAGTTCCTCCGGTTTTACAACGTTTAATTGAGCAAGAGCAAGAGAGATTTGTTAAACCATTAATGGATGAAATCATTACCGTGAACATTGGTACTGAGGAGGACCCGCGGCTGGTCCAGATCGGGTCCACGTTGTCTTCAGAGGAACGCGAGCGCTTAGTCGCTTTATTAAAAGATTTCAAAGATGTTTTCGCGTGGTCCTACGAAGACATGCCTGGAATCGATCCTGAGATTGTACAGCATCGGATCCCCCTTGACCCCGAGGCCCAACCCGTCAAGCAGAAACTCAGAAGGATCCGCCCGGATTGGGCTTTTAAAATTAAGGAAGAGGTCACCAAGCAAATCGACGCAGGCTTCCTGCTGGTATTTGAATATCCGACTTGGTTGGCCAACATTGTTCCGGTGCCAAAGAAAGATGGCAGGATCCGGGTGTGTGTAGACTTCAGGGATTTGAACAGAGCCAGTCCGAAGGACGACTTTCCCTTACCGCACATCGATGAGTTGGTAGACTTTACAGCAGGGCATGCATTGCTCTCATTCATGGATGGCTTCTCAGGATACAACCAGATAGTGATGGCGCCAGAAGACAGAGAAAAGACTGCATTCACCACCCCGTGGGGAACATACTGCTACCGTTTGGGTTAAAAAACGCTGGGGCTACTTATCAACGGGCCGCGACCACAATACTACATGATATGATCCACAAAGAGGTTGAGGTGTATGTGGACGACATGATTGTCAAGTCCAAGGAAAGAGAGGGCCACTACACCGCCTTGCACAAGTTTTTCCAAATGATCAGGGAATTCCGGTTGCGGCTAAACCCTCAGAAATGTACGTTTGGTGTTACAGCGGGAAAAATGCTAGGGTTTCTGATTACACAAAGGGGCATCGAGGTCGACCCTTCCAAGATCAAGGCCATCCTAGAAATGCCACCACCAAGGACCGAAAAAGAGGTGCGAGGCTTTCTAGGTAAAGTGCAATTCATAAGACGGTTTATTTCAAAACTAACCTTGACTTGTGAACCACTTTTTGGCCTCCTCAAGAAAGGAAAGAAGTTCCAATGGGACGGCCGATGCCAAGCTGCATTTGAACAAATTAAAGAATATCTACAGAACCCACCCGTTTTATCACCACCAGAACCAGGGAGACCGTTGATTTTGTATCTGTCAGTAACTGAAACTACAATGGGCTGCATGCTTGCACAAGAATCAAAAGACAAGGCAGAAAGAGCCATCTACTATCTCAGCAAGAAGATGCTGGAGTATGAGACCCGGTATACACCGCTGGAGAAGGCTTGCTTGGCTCTGGTATGGGCTACCAGGAAGTTGCGGCACTACTTGTTAGCTCACTCTGTAATGTTGGTTTCGCGACTTGATCCCATCAAATATCTCTTCGAGAAACCAGCGCTTACGGGTAGGCTAGCTCGTTGGTTGCTTTTGCTCTCCGAATTTGATCTCACGTACGTGACACGCAAGTCAGTAAAAAGAAGAGCAGTGGCAGAGTTCCTTGCCGACCACCCGGTTGAGGGGGATGAAGCAGTTGAATATTTGTTCCCGGATGAATCAATTCTGCATATCGATGAAGAAACTTGGACGATGTACTTTGACGGAGCATCAAATCAACACGGGTACGGGATAGGAGTGTTGCTGATAGCACCCGATGATTCCCGTATCCCTCTAGCCTTCAAGCTCCAGTTCAAAGTCTCGAATAATGAAGCAGAATACGAGGCGTGTATTGCTGGTCTAGAAGCAGCCCTAGAACTAGGGGCAAGACGGTTGGACGTCATTGGGGATTCGAACCTTGTTGTGTCTCAAGCTAAAGGAGACTGGAAAGTAAAAGAGGAAAAGATGATGATGTACCACCAAACCTTGGATTTGCTGATTCCTCGGTTTGAAAAGCTAAGTTTTACTCATCTACTAAGAGAGAACAACAGGTTCGCAGATTCGCTAGCAACTCTATCATCTATGATAGACATCCCGTGTGGAGTCTGAATGCGTCCAGTTATCATCGACCAGAAATTTGCACCTGCCTATGAGTCGATTGCAGCCATAGATGAAGTTCAGGACAAACACCCCTGGTATTACGACATCTGGAACTTCTTGGAGACAGAAATATACCCGCCAGGGGTAAATGCCAAAGACAAGAGGGCAATCAGAAGAATGGCAGTCCAGTTCATCATCTGCGGGGGTAAACTGTATAAACGGGGTCATTTGGGAATGCATAAACTGTGCGTTGATGCGGAAGAGTCAAGACGTCTGATGGAAGCCATCCACGGGGTTGAATGTGGTGCACACATGAATGGGGTAATGTTAGCACGGAAGATCCTTAGACAAGGTTATTACTGGTCCACCATGGAGGAGGATTGTATTGGCTTCGTCCGGCGATGTCACAAGTGTCAAATTCATGCAAATCACATGAACATCCCGCCGTCAAAGCTGTACAACATGACTTCGCCATGGCCGTTTTCTGTCTGGGGAATTGATGTAATCGGAGCTGTCACGCCGAAGGGATCGAATGGGCATGAGTTCATCTTGGTAGCGATAGATTATTTCACAAAGTGGGTTGAGGCCCAATCTTACGCAGTGTTGAAGGCTTCGCATGTAGCAAAATTTATCAGAAACAACATTATCTGTCGCTACGGGGTCCCAAATGAAATCGTCTCAGACAATGGTTCCCACTTCAAAAAGGAAGTGATTGATTTGTTGGAGAAATACAATGTGGCTTTTCATAAGTCGTCTACTTACCGGCCGCAAACCAACAGAGCAGTTGAGGCCTCCAACAAGAACATCAAACGCATACTACAGAAGATGGTGGACACCTATCGGGACTGGCCAGATAAGCTGCCGTTCGCTCTGTGGGGCTACAGGACTTCGATCAGAACTTCTACTGGGACGACTCCGTACTCATTGGTTTATGGGATGGAGGTCGTTCTGCCTATTGAGATTGAGGTCCCGTCATTACGAGTATTGGCCGAGTGCCGGATAGCCGAAGCAGATTGGCAGCAAAACAGATTTGAGGAACTCATGCTTTTCGATGAAAGAAGACTGAAAGCACTGTACCACATCCAAGGTTATCAACGCAGAATCGCCCGGGCTTTTAACAAGAAGGTTAAGTCCAGGAATTTGAAACAAGGAAATTTGGTACTCAAAGAAAACCGAGCTCCCATCCACGACCCAAGGGGCAAGTTCAGACCCAATTGGACTCGTCCCTACATTATCAAGTCAATCTGGTCAGGTGGAGCTGTGGTTCTGATAGACTTAGATGGCTTAGAGTTTTCTCAACCGATCAACATGGACAAGTTGAAGAAATACTACCCCTGAGAGGCTCGCTAGGCCGAAAACCCGAAAGGGCGACCTAGGTAAAATTCAGAGCATAGAAAATTTGAAATTATAAAAACTGAGCTCGCAAGGTTGAAAACCCGAAAGGGCGGTCTTGGCAAAAGTTAGAGCGCAAAAGGAGAGTAAAAATACCCGAGCGAACCCAAGCCTGAACTACGTAAGGCTTGATTCCCATCTATGGGATACGTAGGCAACTTCATCATGAAGTTCAGCCCCAATCTTTTCCCCGATCAACTTTGTCCATCTGATCATCTCAGTCATCTCTATTCATCAGCATTTATCGTGATCTCCGGTGCAGTGTTATTCAGACTAGGGGCAACTTTCCGTTGCAATGAAGTGTTGCGGCACCATCCAGACTAGGGGCAACTTTCCGTTGCTATGAATCGCCGAGGCACTTCTCAAACTAGGGGCAACTTTCCAGTTGCTAGGATCTGGGGTTGTGCATCTCAGTGACAGATCTCAGGCGTGTCCAATTCTGATCTATATCGAAAATAGTTTTGAAAAGTTTTAATAAAAGTTGACTTTGTCCAAATTAATGTTTTCACAACTAAGACCATTTTTGGACAAAAAACGGAGAATTTTCAGTACCACAACCTTCAATTTCATTGATTTCAAAACAGAGTTCTCTCGCTCTTACATACAATTGAAGTTGCTTTTTTATTACACTCATAACGAAAACTTGAAAGTACTAATAAAGCAATAAATCTGGGGCATAGTCAAGTCAAGTGTCCCTGCGCCCCCTGCCAGAGCTGGTTGAAGCCTCCGATGCCAACCTAGGCCCAACCTGTGCTTCTTCATTAAGCCAATCCCAGCACTCGTCAGACAAAGTGCAACTAAAAGTAAGGGCAGGGGCCAGGAGCTCTCTATTTCCCCACGCCGCGGCTTGTCGAGCCAACTGTGCGCCTCGAACTGGGAATGTAGCCGGATACTCTATCCCCTCTGGTGGGCAAGTCTGATCATGGCCGAACTGGCGTAGAATACGGAATGGGAAATAGAATACACAGTGAGTCAAGCCGATCAGTCGAATCCCAACCTGCCGGGACATGCTGTAGCTCATTGCCGGGAGATTGAGCCAAGGGCAACGCCACGCAATGCGATCTGCCGACAAATTGCACATCCATTCAAACCACCATCCCTCATCAAGGGCATCGACTAGGCGTGGTCGAAAGAAGTAACCGCGGGCTGAGTACGCAGGGCAAGAGTCCACAACTTGCAATTTATCCATCAACCATATCTGGGGAGGGATGAAAAATGAGAGAATAAAGAATAGAGAGATGTGCGATGAAAGAAAAGTAAGATGAGGGTTTTGTGAGAAAAACCGAGCCCGAGGGCCAAGTGATGTGAGCAAATACGTATGTGAGCTTGGGTGGGAAACATTACCTGCAGCAGTAGTGGACTCCCTGCGAACCTGGTTGTCTCCCGGCAGTAGAGAGCATCCAAACCCATCAGTGTCTCGGCCAGAGTCATGGCAATGCAACTCTTTCCCTCTTTCAAGCCTTGAGCAACTTCGATAAGATGGGCGCCGGATCCTCCGAAGGTTGAGGCAAATAGAAAATGAGATAACAGGCACAAACAGAGAGCATGTCGTCGGAAGCCTTGCCAATGATGGTCGCTGCAGTCACCAGCATCGGAGAATCGGTAAACCAGGCTCGGGATATCCAACGTTCCGTCACAGATCAGGGATCGAGCATCATTCGCGTTGAGTCCGCACATCCGCCCTAAAGTTTGGGTATAGCCAAAATTGAGTTGGGGCAGGATCTCCTCACCTCGCTCGGATTCTATCAAAACTTTAAAATCTTCAAGGGTAGGACATACCTCTTGTCCGCCAAAGCTAAAGACATGTGTCACCGGGTTCCAAAACCTTGCCGCGGCATAGAGGAAAGGAAGGTGCAGTGGAGTCCGGCCCAGCGTAAATAGTGCATTCGGGCCGAAACCCCAGAAGTTCAACTTTTCCGAGCCATCTAAAGAAGAGATCCAAGATATGAGATTTTCTGTGAGAAATGCCTCCATTTTTGTTCAAAACAGTGATGAAATGAATAAGTTCCAAGGTTGGGGCTTTTATAGGGGAGGTAAAACACTATTTCAGGACACGTGTCACAATTCTCGAAGCTGCAGGGAGAGGTGGCCGGCCGGCCACCTATTCTAGCAGGCCGGCCACCCTTGATTCAAAAACCTGGCCGGCCGGCCACCCTCCAATCCCAAAAGCAAATGTGGCCCACCATGCTCATTGGTCCTGTTCTACCCTCCGGAAGGAAGCTTGAGGCACTTTCACGCATCGGGAACGTCGAAGGCCTCTGTTTCTCTCAAGTTTCGGATACGTTCCATCATCCAGATCGTCTGTCCGAAATACGCTTTGTTGTATTTTTGCTTATCGAGTTGTTGTTTTGTTTATCGAGTTGTAAGTTTTGTCGAGCTGTCGCATTTTGTGTTTTGAGTTATTACTTTTTGTTTACTTTTCGTTTACGCGATTTTGTTAAGTCTTGTTTATCGAGTCGTTAACATTGTTGTATTTTTGCTTATCGAGTTGTAAACTTGCTAAGATTCTGTTTTTTCTTAGTAAGTCGAGTTGTTTGATTTGTTGCGTCGGTTCATTACCTGACCCGGTAAATACACTAGGCATATTTTTCATTCAATTCCATTTTGTGCAAAATGATGCGATGCGATGCTAAGAATTTCCAATACAAACATCCTTTTCAAAAGCTGTTTCATTCCATCGTGTTTTACAACAGAATAAAGGTACAAGTTTTACAGAAAATAAAACTGCCTAACAAAATGCAAAGTGCTACAAACTACTAACAAAAAGTAAAATAAAGCCGGAAATAACATCAACATCCTCGGGAGCGAGAATGAGGAGGCCCTCTCATCCTCTTCTGCGGGATAACCTCTGCACCATCATCACCATCCGGATCAGAGCTATCATCTCCCGGATCCCCCTCAGCCTCGTCTCCACTCCCAGAACCAAGACCGGAGCCTCTCTCCCCAACGGATGTCTCTGACTCACGGTCTGCGACCTCCTCCTCCTCCTCCTCCTCAATAATGGGTGCCCTACGTCTGCGAGACAACCCTGCTCCTCGAGCTCCTCGAGAAGGCCTAGGTGGCCCAGCTCCCTGAGAAGGCCTGGATGGCCCGACTCCTCGAAAAGTCCCAGATGGCCCAGCACCTCGAACAGGTCCAGTACCTCGACCTCTCTGAGAAGGCCCGGGTGGCCGA
Organism: Camellia oleifera; assembly: GCA_022316695.1. Classification (NCBI taxonomy): domain Eukaryota; kingdom Viridiplantae; phylum Streptophyta; class Magnoliopsida; order Ericales; family Theaceae; genus Camellia; species Camellia oleifera. The sequence continues at coordinate 87,586,246 of CM039316.1, forward strand.
GCCTGCGGTTGAGCATATACAGGAGGCATCTGAAAATGAAAAGTTCAATACATCAGTTCAAATGTGAAAAGCAGATGCAAGTACAGTATGCGAGTGGGGTGTATGTCAGATGTGCTCTACACGGCCTATCAATACAGCAAGATGTTCTACAACTAGCGTGTCATCAGAAATATGCTAAATACAAGGAAGATGGATAATACCTGTACACCCATGATGGCCATCTGTGCCTCCCTCCGTAGGATCATGCCCTCGAATGTGGCCAGCATCCCGAGCAGCTCTTCTGTGTACTCAACTAGGGGCTGCAAATACAAATGCAAAACTATCAGTGAGCGAATGAATGTCCAAGTAATCTGATTGACAAATCAAAGCTGTAAAACATACCGGGGGTGAATCAGGCTCCCAGACATATCTGTGGTCAGGAAGAGGAGGCTCTAGCGGGACCTGGTAAGGAGTCCCGAACCGCCAACTCGTCAACTCGGTCGGCATGTCTGGCCACCCAGGGTGCTGATAAAGAGACGGAGGGATTGGAGGAATCGAACTACCTCTACCCCTAGATGCACCAGCCCTGCTAGAGGAAGGGATATCCGTGGCACCGGCACGACTCGAAGATGGTACATCAGTAGGCCTCCGTGGCGGAGCACGCACTCCCGTCAAGGGGGGCATCAGATATATGCGACGATAAGTGGCGTAGTCTCCCTCCATGAGATATAACAAAGCATCGGTGCCCTGCATAGCACTAATGACCTCCTGAGCAGAAAGTCTATCGGCAATCCGCATAGTGACTGGACGTACAGCAGGAGGGTCCTGAGAATCGTACCCCCACACCTGACGCAGGAAGCGTTCCCCCAGGAACCATGCCCTACCAACTGGTCCTTCGAGCAGGAACCTATACTGGGAATTACTCGATCCTCCGGGATACGAATGTCGGAGACCATCACCAAAGACCGCCCAGGGCTGCCAAGTGATCTGCGGATAACCAGTGCATAAATCGATCAGAAATCAGGAATATACAAGGCAGATCAAAGATGAAAATGAAAGGAACTGAGAGTTCTGAAATACCTCTGTCGCCCGCACAGTATCAAAATACTATCGCAAGTAAAAGAGAGTCTCTCGAGCTCTCGGTCGGTGCTCGCCCTCGAATACCAGCGAAAACGGAGTCGTAAGGAGTCCTGCCACCTCCATCTCCGGGGCTAATGTGGGAAAGTATACGTACACCCATAACTGAGAAAAGCGGCGCAGAATATGAATACAAAGTGCTAAAGGCAGAGTACAGAGTGCAAAGTGCACCATGTGTGCAATGAACAAGTAATAAGGAGCAGAAATGTAAATCAAGAGGACAGAACGTACCTCCCAGGCTCTCCAATAGCCGCCAAGTAAGTCTCCCCGCCCGCGAGAGGCTGCACCCATGTAGCAATAGAGGGTAGCCAGGCCAGCGCCACCCCAGTCATATCGACTCACCTGTGATAAGTCCACCAAAGCGCTCAGAAGATACAACCCAACAGTGTTCCCCCTATCGGCAAACAGAGTGGTGCCAAAGAGGAACATGAGGAAGCCACGGGCGTACTGCTCAACCTCCTCAGGAGACTCAGGCTCCATCTCCGGCCTCCTAAAACGAGAAGAGAACCAGGTGTACCGGACTCTCCCGGAAGCTCTGTCTACAGGTGGGCGAGCCCCCAATAGATGTGTCCAAGCGGCCTCCCACTCTCCCATATCCTCGTCATAAGGTATGGGCCAACCGCCTATGTCTAGGCCGGTGAGTATGGCGAAGTCCAGCGGAGTCATGGTCATGTCCCCGGTGGCAGAAAAGTGGAAGGAATTGGTGGTGTCCCACCATCTCTCCACCAAAGCAGCTAACAAAGTCCTGCTGGCAGGACAACGTGATAATCCCACGCAGAATGCTCCGAACCCTGCTCGATCGACCAGATCCCGGACCGCCTCTGGAAGCTCAGCATACCAGTCTCTCGCGGCGGTAGAGCCGTATCCTCGTACGGTGCGAGAGCCACCCTGCATTCAGAAGGAATACATGTGTTCAGTACACAATAAAACGCAAGCTGTGTGCAAATGAAGTGAAGTAGCTGTGTGCAAATGAAATGAACAAGCTGTGTGCAAATGAAATGAACAAGCTGTGTGCAAATGAAGTGAAGTAGCTGTGTGAAATTGAAATTAATCAGTGGGCTGCGTGTTCACATCAAATCTGGGCTGCGTGTTTAGTAAATCTGTGTTTTGGGCTGCGTGTTCAAATCCTAATCAGTGGGCTGCGTGTTCACATCAAATCTGGGCTGCGTGTTCAGTAAATCTGTGTTTTGGGTTGCGTGTTCAAATCCTAATCAGTGGGCTGCGTGTTCACATCAAATCTGGGCTGCGTGTCCAGTAAATCTGTGTTTTGGGCTGCGTGTTCAAATCCTAATCAGTGGGCTGCGTGTTCACATCAAATCTGGGCTGCGTGTTCAGTAAATCTGTGTTTTGGGCTGCGTGTTCAAATCCTAATCAGTGGGCTGCGTGTTCACATCAAATCTGGGCTGTGTGTTCAGTAAATCTGTGTTTTGGGCTGCGTGTTCAAATCCTAATCAGTGGGCTGCGTGTTCACATCAAATCTGGGCTGCGTGTTCAGTAAATCTGTGTTTTGGGCTGCGTGTTCAAATCCTAATCAGTGGGCTGCGTGTTCACATCAAATCTGGGCTGCGTGTTCAGTAAATCTGTGTTTTGGGCTGCGTGTTCAAATCCTAATCAATGGGCTGCGTGTTCACATCAAATCTGGGCTGCGTGTCCAGTAAATCTGTGTTTTGGGCTGCGTGTTCAAATCCTAATCAGTGGGCTGCGTGTTCACATCAAATCTGGGCTGCGTGTTCAGTAAATCTGTGTTTTGGGCTGCGTGTTCAAATCCTAATCAGTGGGCTGCGTGTTCACATCAAATCTGGGCTGTGTGTTCAGTAAATCTGTGTTTTGGGCTGCGTGTTCAAATCCTAATCAGTGGGCTGCGTGTTCACATCAAATCTGGGCTGCGTGTTCAGTAAATCTGTGTTTTGGGCTGCGTGTTCAAATCCTAATCAGTGGGCTGCGTGTTCACATCAAATCTGGGCTGCGTGATCAGTAAATCTGTGTTTTGGGCTGCGTGTTCAAATCCTAATCAGTGGGCTGCGTGTTTACATCAAATCTGGGCTGTGTGTTCGGTAAATCTGTGTTTTGGGCTGCGTGTTCAAATCCTAATCAGTGGGCTGCGTGTTCACATCAAATCTGGGCTGCGTGTTCAGTAAATCTATGTTTTGGGCTGCGTGTTCAAATCCTAATCAGTGGGCTGTGTGTTCACTTCAAAATCTGGGCTGCGTGTTCAGTAAATCAGAGTTTGGGGCTGTGTGTTCTACTCTCAATCAGTGGGCTGTGTGTTCACTTCAAAATCTGGGCTGCGTGTTCAATAAATCTGTGTTTTGGGCTGCGTGTTCAAATTTCAGAAAAATCAGTGTGGGCTGTGTGTTCACCATCAACTTGGACTGCGTGTTCAGTAAATCAGAGTTTGGGACTGTGTGTTCTACTCTCAATTAGTGGGCTGTGTGTTCACTTCAAATCTGGGCTGCGTGTTCAGTAAATCAGAGTTTGGGACTGTGTGTTCTACTCTCAATTAATGTGGGCTGTGTGTTCACCATCAACTTGGACTCCGTGTTCAGGAAAATCGGAGTTTAGGGCTGTGCGTTCTACTCTCTACTCTCAATCAGCGTGGGCTGTGTGTTCGCAATCAACTTGAACTGTGTGTTCAGAAAATCAGAGTTTGGGCTGCGTGTTCTACTCTTAGTCAGTGTGTGCTGTGTGATCACTTTCAAAAGTCGGGCTGTGTGTTCGACGAATCAGTGTTTGAGCCGTGTGTTCAATTCTTAACTAATGTGTACCATGCGTTCACAATCAATCAGTTAGCGAGCCGTGTGTTCAGCAATTCAAGTGTTTGACTAACATGTTCAGAATGCAAGTAAAGTACTGTGTCATGAGCTAAAACTGCGTGTTCAAGCATGGCAAAGCTACAGAATGCACGAAAATGCAAAAAATAAAGTAAAATACCTCTCGTGCATCATGAGAGAGGTGCTGCTCCGGCTCTCGCAGAAGCAAATCCCCGGGTGCCCGGTCGTTGAACCCAGTGAAACGACGAAAAATGGCCCGCGGAAGCGTATGTGCCGATGGGGCGTATCTCCCGGGAATGAAAGGACGGACTCTCGGGGGCAGTGTCATAAAATCAAAATCATCCCCGGCGCCTGGAGGACCTCCGCCATGAGGGTAATCGCCCGCCATTTCGAGAAATCTGCAAAAAGGAGCAAAAATGAGCAAAATGAGCCAAAATTGGAAAAAGTCAACAAAAGTCAACTCCCGGGAAATGAAAAAGTCAACAAAAGTCAACTCCCGAGAAAATCTTCCAAATATTGAGAGAAACTTACCTCAAGTGGTGAAAATGAGAAAAGAAGTCCCGAAATCAAAATTTAGTCGGCTCAAAGTGCTTAAAACTGAAGGATTTCGCGGAAACAACTTGCGTGGAAGGCCGAAAAGCGCGTATAAAATGCAGATCTGAAGAGAAAAATGGTCTGGGGAGCAAGGGAAGGATTTTTCACAACTTTGGGAGTGATTTCGGATTGAATGGGCAAGGGAATATACAGAAATGAGAAAAATGACCAAAATGCCCCTGCTTTTGGGCAGGTGGCTGGCCGGCCGGCCACCTTTTCTGGCTGGCCGACCATTTACTTTTCCTTCCCTAGCCGGTGGCCTCCCCAAGGGCAACCACCTGGCCGGTGGTGGTCCCCACACCCCCTTCTAGCTCTCTGCAAATTTTGAGGAAGATCGGAGTTCCCGGGACCTGAAAAAGTTCAAGAAAAGTACACTTTCTGGCGCGAAATTGCTCCGCCGGAACTTCAGCTGCAATTTCTGACATGTATCTCATCATCACTCATCAAAATCAAGGTGTATCCTTTTCAAACATGTTGTAACCTCTCCGGGAGGTGAATCAAAGGCCGCGATCAAGTTGCCTTCGCCGAAATGCGTGTTTCCCAGCTCCTTGTTTCGCCACAAACGGGCGCCCTGCTTTATGCTCGTTTTGCATTATTTTGCGTATAACTTGCATTCTTATGAGCATTTTGCATTGTCATACATGATTCCTTGATGTACCACACCTCTATGCTTGAGCGTGCGTTGCCACGCGCGTTCCTTTCTCGCATTGCGATGCATTCATTCGCCGGCACTGCGTGTGTCAAACTTTCAGAACTACAGGAATCACATTGAATATATGTTGTTAGCATATTGTTCTTGTTAAATTTCTCTCTTTTGCAGGCACGATATTGTATGTACGGTTCATTTGAGGCTGGTGTGACCAGACGAATCGCGCAGGTATCGTATCTTCTCCGTGTGAGACGCGACGAGAATTGAATGATTCTCCGCATTCCTAACTGCATGAAATGTAGTTGTTGCTTTGCATTCTTGCTTAAAACTGTTGCATCTATTTGCGAATACCTGCCTCATTACAGCTTGCTGCATTTGCATGATCATTTGGCTCTGTGCATATCATTTGCCTACTGCCCTTCCCGCCTGCGGGCACATATCTCTGTTCATCTTGTATGATTTTCTAAGTCTTCGGCCTTGTCAAAAATGGGTCGTCTCTAGGCTTTGACATTCACTCCCGTCACTCCTTGACTTCCGAGTTCTGTCAAAGAGGGGCAACTGTAGACACCCCATTTTTGACCGACCGTAAGACTCAGACGTCACCGATTGAGCGCTCGGTGATGTTGCATACTGTGCTCGTTCAGAAGTCTCAGAGTCGCGGCCGCGCGCCCTGCCTCCGGACTTCCAAACTCTCTTCTGCGCCTTGTCTCGATTTGCGAACCAGGCTCGGTTTTCTCTGTTTTTGTTCCTAAGGGGAGGGAGAGGTTCCGTAGACCATCTCTCAGTGGCCGTGGGCTACATTTCGTGGCCGTAGGCCATTTTGCCCGTTTCGGAGCCCGGTTCCCGATTTTCGGAGCCGTCAGGCCGTGTGCCTCGGTTCGGGACCGTCTAACCATCTCCGATTCCTCCGGTTTCTGGCATGCATCTCATTTACTCCCTAACGAGGGACACTGGGGTCTTAGATACCCACTTCGTGGCCAAATGCCATTTTCGGTGCTTAACCGCCTATTTTCGGGACCTCGAACTGCGTGTTTTGGTCCCCGAGCATTCGTTTTGCATCGATTTTTGTTCATTTTTGGCAGGTACCTCTATTTTATCATAAGGAAGGTCACTGGAGGGTGGGAGGACAGTAATTGTCTCAGCAACCAGTTATGCTCCTCCGGCGCCTCCCGGCGCCCGTTTTTCTCACTTCCGGGCTAATGTTGAACACCCTAGGGCCATTTTCTTCGAGCCAAAACCACATATTTGTGTTGTATACACATGGGAGGACCCAAAAAAATGGTGCTCGGCTAGTAATTCTTTCTTTCATTTTTGGACCTCTCCTAGAGATGGCTTGTTGTCTCTCCTGCTTCAGAGTTGCCAAATTCCAACCATAGGGCCTTGTTGTACACACATGGGAGGACACTACCCTTTGGTGCTCGGCTAGCAATTTTCACTTCTCATTTTTACCCCTACCCGGCCGGCCATGGGGGGTGGCCGGCCGGCCACCTCCAGCAAAAGCAGCTAGCCGGCCTGCATCCTCACTCTGTGCTCATTACAGCTGTATGGTTGTTTCTTCAAAATATCTGGGCATCCGAGGGATATTTTGGGAGGGAAAGCTTGGGTGCATTTCCCTCCTCTTTTACACCCCCTTTTTGGCCTTTAAAGGTGGCTGGCCAGCTCCTTCATGAGGGTTACAAAAACTTCCAAGAAGAGCTCCTAAGCATTTGCCTACATCTCCCTATCCAAAAACCTCCAAAAACTTCAAATGTTAGCCTCATTTGTTCATCAACACCAAGCCTCACCATCACCACTTCCATTCCTGCAGCAAATGAAGGTTTTTCAAAGGCTAAGAAGCAACAAATTCAAGCCAAGAAGCAACAAAAGTCTTGTCTTCAAGGGTGAGTACTCTTTTACCCTTTTTGAGCTTATTTTTGCTTCATTTTTATACCCTATTTTCTTAAGGTTTTGGGCTCCGAACCTAACTGATTTTAGGCTTATTTTGAGCCCCTCTACAACATTGTAGAAGGGCTCAACCTTGTTTGGAGCTTCTACATACCACTTGCTTCAATATCCATCATATTTACCGTAAACTTGCATGCTATTTTTAGCTCATGTAAATTTGTTTTTGGAGCATTCCATAAACTGTGATTGAGCTTATTTTGACCTCCTCTACAACATTGTAGAAGGGCTCAACCTTGTTTGGTGCTTCCATGCATGACCTCTCTTTATAGCCCCTATTTGGTCCATATTTTGCATGCTATTTCTAGCCCATGAGTGATCTGTTTTCGAGCAAAATATAAACTGTGAGTGGGCCTATTTTGAGACCCTATTCAACATTGAAGAAGGGCTCAACCCTGTTTGGCCTCTATATCATGCACTTGCTTCACAATCTCTCATATTTACCGTAAATTTGCATGATTTGTTTGGCTTATATGAAATCTGCTTTGGAGCATGTCATGAACTGTGAGTAAGCTTTTTTTGTGTCCCTCTACAACATTGTAGAAGGGATCAACCTTGTTGGGGGTCTCCATGTTATACTTGCCATTGTATCTCTCTTTGACCCCAATTTTGCATGCTTTTTAGGCCTATCTAGCTTCTGTTTTCGGCCACCATCAGTACTGAAAATGTCCATATTTTGGACTTCTTGTCATTTTTTGTTAAGGGTCCAAGGATGTTTGATGAATTTTTGGCATACCTCATGTTTTAGCCTTTGTTGGCTTCATTCTTGCATAACATTTTTAGCATATCTACATACTGTTTTGAGGGTTGTCATCTACTGTAAATGTGCATATTTTCGGCCCCTATTCAATGTTTTAGAACTGTATTTTTCATTTTGAGCATTGTATATATCACTTGCCTCATTGTTCCCCTCTTTTCCCCCATTTTTGCATGCTATTTTTGCCATAATTATGTTTGTTGTTTGGCCATACTTTGTACTGGAAAAATGTTAGTTTAGGGACTGCCTAGCATCTGTCTTTACACTTCATGTCCATATTGTGCATGTTTGGCATAGCTACAAGTCATTTCGGGTACTTAGCATAGCATTTCGGGCATCGGGTGTAATTTTGCTATAATTCGGGGGCTGTTTTTGCATCATTTTGACTGCTGAAATTTGTATTTTCCATATGCCATATGCCACGTCTCATTTTGCATGTCATTGCATTCCGTATGCCATCGCCTCGGTTTGCGTGCCCGCAGGCACGCATTTCGAGGCACTTCATTTTCATCCGTCGGCCTCTTACGTGAGTGTGGCTGAGGTCCTCTCATGTTAGTATAAGTCCAATTTGCATCCTGTATGCCATTTTAGTTCCATTGTGTTCCGTATGCCATTGCCTCGGTTTACGTGCCCGGGTGCACGCATTTCGAGGCACTTCTTTTTTTATCTGACGGCCTCCTATGTGAGTGTGGCTGAGGCTCGCTCGTGTTGGTATAAGCCCATATTGCATCGCATATCTAATTTCAGTTCTATTGCATTCCGTATGTCATTCCCTTGGTATGCGTGCCCGCGGGCACGCATTTCGAGACATCTCATTTCAGTCTCATTGTATGTCATATTTTAAGCCGTTTTATGCATTTATGCCATTGCCTCGGTTTGCGTGCCCGTGTGCACGCATTTCGAGGCAATTCTTTTTTATCCGCCAGCCTCTGATGTGAGTGTGGCTGAGGTCCACTCATGTTAGTGTAAGTCCATTTGCATTGCGTATGCCATTTCATGCCTTAGGATCATTGTGTAACAGGACCGCGAGGGACCTCGCTACAGTTCAGACTCGATTTTGTTGTGGTTCTAAATCTGAACCAAAGAGTCCAAATCCGGCAAATCGTTTTGAAGAAAAACAGATTTTTGAAAGAAGTGCCAAACATGGACTGCTTTGCCAGATAACTGAGTCGCCACCTAAATATTTTTAAAATGGGAAATTTAGGAAACCCTGACTCGGTGCCAAAAGGCCACGTGTCCGTCATCACCAAAGTTGGCTCGGGAACTTGGGTACGATTAGGGAAGGTCACATCGTGAGCACCCCCTCTCGCCCGGTCAAAGACCGGCCTCTACTAACCATGATATCTGATTTTGAAAACATTGTATGCTCTTATTCCGATTATTAGCCTAGGATTACTATGTGATGCTCGCAGCAAACAAGTATAGACTGGGCCGTCTGAATTGGAACAAAACATTTCATGTTTGTTTATTTGAAAATGGTGTGAAGGTGCTACCCGCAGGTAGGCTAAAATGCGGATTTGCCACCCTCGGGTGGGCTTAGAAAAACATGATTTTGCCACTATCTAGTGGGCTTAAAACAAATAGTCAATGAATTGTCCCAATTCAAATAACTCAACCTCCACCCACAGGCATTCAAGGCAGTTATAGCACATAAGCAGTTAGCCTCATGGTAAGCATGCTATCATGGCAACACTCACACACATGCAAGGATGCTAAAGCATAAAAACTTACCGAGTACTCCAAGCCAAAACAAAAACCGATTAGAAATCATGCATGAATCCTAAGTATACTGTAATGCCTAATGCAACACATGCAAAATGCAACTATAGCAGGCTCGGCTATTCTAAATATGGCATATGAGATGCAACAGCTATCAAGTACTCAACTTGGAATTGAAATACAGATGCAGTTTGTATGATGCGCCGAGCCCGATACATACAATACAGATGAATGAATGCAGATATGCTATCATACTGTATGCTAATTGAAATATGCCCTATATCTAACCATCAAAGCAGGTAAATAAAAGGGAGAAAGAAATGGGGGTTGGAAGACATACATCGCACTCACGCACACTTATTACAATTATGCCATCGCGCAGAGGGTCCGAATAAATATACAGTCCGAATAAAAGAATATACAGTCCGGAAATAAATATACAAATTTCTAATTAATTGACAAATTAAACTAAGAAAGCTGTAAACTGGCGCGCAGGCCAGGGACTGCCTTGCTCTGATAGATGCCGCCTGTTGGGCTGCCTGGCGCGGAAATCCACTAGGATGCCCCGATTAGCCTCTGTTGGCAATATTTCTTGAAATGCGCGTCCGACTCCGAAAGTTGCTAAACTCTGAATTTCGCTGCAACAGAGAGCAGGAAAATGGCACAGCAGTGTATTTCACAAATATATGCATGCCTCGATCCTCGTGCCACCAATCACGCATATCGATGCATGATGGCCGAGGAGCCGAATTGCACAACTCAATATAGGATGAATTTATATGAGAACTTAACTCCATCATGGGTGATCCGGAGTGGCGATGACTTGGGAATTGAGACCCGTTCCGTTACTCGGAGTACGGAGCGTGCCTCGTTTCTCGTGCAATATGCATGATATGCATGAAATGCAACTAATATACAACCTAGCATGCTCAATGCTATGAAAATGAGATGTCTCGAAATGCGTGCCCATAGGCACGCAAACCGAGGAATGCGGAATGACATGCGAAATGCAATGATGGGCTTATACCAACATGAGGGAGTCTCAGCCCCACTTTCATGGGATGCCAGAATGATAAAAGGAGGTGCCTCGAAATGCGTGTCCACTGGACACGCAAACTGAGGCAATGATGCGAAATACAAATCGGATAAAACGGAAGATGCCTCGAAGTGCGTGCCCGCAGGCGCGCAAACCGAGGCGATGATATGAAATGCAAATCGGATAAAATCGAAGTGCCTCGAAATGTGTGCCCACAGGCGCGCAAACCGAAGCGATGATGAAAGATGAAAATCGGATAAAACCGAAGTGCCTCGAAACGCGTGCCCACAGGCGCGCAAACCGAGGCGATGATGATAGATGAAAATCGGATAAAATCGAAGTGCCTCGAAACGCGTGCCCACAGGCGCGCAAACCGAGGCGATGATGAAAGATGAAAATTGGATAAAACCGAAGTGCCTCGAAACGCGTGCCCACAGGCGCGCAAACCGAGGCGATGATGAAAGATGAAAATCGGATAAAACCGAAGGGCCTCAAAATGCGTGCCCACAGGCGCGCAAACCGAGGCGATGATGAAAGATGAAAATCGGATAAAACCGAAGTGCCTCGAAACGCGTGCCCACAGGCGCGCAAACCGAGGCGATGATGAAAGATAAAAATCGGATAAAACTGAAGTGCCTCGAAACGCGTGCCCACAGGCGCGCAAACCGAGGCGATGATAAAATGAGAATCGGATAAAACCGAAGTGCCTCGAAACGCGTGCCCACAGGCGCGCAAACCGAGGCGATGATGAAAGATGAAAATCGGATAAAACCGAAGTGCCTCGAAACGCGTGCCCACAGGCGCGCAAACCGAGGCGATGATGAAATGCAATGAAATGGCACACGGAATGACACGATGGACTTACACCAATATGGGAGAGCCTCAGCTCACTCACATAGGAGGCCGTCGGATAAAACGGAGGTGCCTCGAAGTGCGTGCCTGTGCCGAGGCAATGCATTAAGGCATAAAATGATATGGGAAATGATATGCAAGCACGGAAATGGAATTTCAGCGCTCACAAATGATGTAAAACAGCCCCGAAATGATACGAAATAACAACCGAAGCATGCAATCATCCCGAAATGTGAAATTAGGCACCCGAAATGGCCTATAGCCATACTAAACTTGCAAAATCAGCACATGGAAGCAAAACCAGTGGCAAGACAGTCCCAAAAAAAAGCATTTTTTAGTACAAAACAAGGCCAAATTATGATCACAAGTATGGCAACAATAGCTTGCAAAAATGGGGGAAATAAGGGGATTTGTTAAGCAAGTGGTATATAGAAAATTCAAACCACAAAATCTCCTTCTACAACTTTGAAGAGGAGCCCAAAATATGCATATTTACAGTGGATGACAACCTCAAAATCAGAATGTAGATAGGCTCAAAATAGCATGCAATATATGGACCAAAAGAAGGCTACAATGATAGCTCATGCATAGAAGCACCAAATGAGGTTGAGCCCTTCTACAATGTTGTAGAGGGGCTCAAAATAAGCCCAAAACCAGTAGGGGTCGAAACCCAAAAAACAAATATATATAGGCCAAAACTAGCATGCAAGATAATGGCATAAAAAGTGATATTGAAACAAGTGTATCATGGAGGCACCAAATGAAGTTGAGCCCTTCTACAAAGTTGTAGAGGGGCTCAAAATAAGAGTAAAACCAGTATGGGTCGGAGCCCCAAAAACAAATGTAAATAGGCTAAAAATGGCAAGCAAGAAAATGGTACAAAGATGAAATTTGGAGACTTACCCTTGAAGAATCAATTGTTGCTACCTCTTGGCCTGAATTTGTTGCTCCTTAGCCACTGGAGAACACTTCCTTGCTGCTGGAATGGTAGTAGGGATGGTGGAGCTAAGGGTTGATGAAGAGAAGGCCTAGGGACTTGGAAGTTTTTGAGGTTTTTGGCTATGGAAATGAAGCTTTTGAGAGATGAAGTCTTGAAACCAAATTTTCTAACCTTGAGGAATGAGCTGCCCAGCCCCTTTAATAGGCCAAAGAATGGTGTAAAAGGGGAGGGAAATGGAGGCAATCTTTCCCTCCCAAAATATCCCCCGAATGGGGAGATATTTTGACAAAAATATCCGGACAGCTGGAACAGGCTGGAAAGCAAGAATCTGGCCGGCCAGGTAGTTTTCTTCAAGGTGGCCGGCCGGCCACCCCACCTGGTCGGCCAGCTACTCCTCCTGGCCGGCCGGCCATGGTCAAAAAAAGGACAAGAGATTTTCTGGCCGACCATCATGCAAAGGTGTCCTCCCAGGTGTGTAGAATAAGGCCCCAAGGTCGGAATCTGGCAACTCTGAAGCAGAAGTCACAACATAGAGCTTGAAGAAGAGGCTCAAAAATGAACTGCATAATTTCTGGCCGACCACCTTCTTTTTGTGTCCTCCAAGATGTGTAGAACAAGGATCCAAGGTTGGAATTTGGCAACACTGAAGCAGGAGCCACAACATTAAACTTGAAGGAGAGGCTCAAAACTGAACTAGACAATTTCTGGCCGACCACTCTTGTTTAGGGTCCTCCCATGTTCCCTGATCACAGATATGTAGCTTTGGTTGGAAGAAAATACCCCCAGGGTGTTCAACATTGGCCCGGAAGTGAGAAAAACGGGCTCCGGAGGAGCGAAACTGGTTATCTGGGATAATTGCTGGCTTCTCACCCCCCAGTGATCTTCCTGATGTTGAAACAGAGGTACCTGCCAAGTTTGAACAAAAACTAATGAGAAATGAACGCTCGGAGCCAAAACCGAGCAATTCGGGATCCCGAAAATGGGCTGCAGGTGCCGGAAGTAGTGTTCAGCAGCGAAGTGGGTATCTGCAACCCCAGTGTCCCTCGGAATGACAAAACAGAGGTTCCTGCCAAAAATCATAGAAAACCGATGCAATATGAAAGCTCGGGGCCCAAATCACGCAGTTCGGGGTCCCGAAAACCGACTACAGGCACCGAAAGTGGCATACGGCCACGAAGTGGGCATCAGAGGCCCCAGTGTTCCTCAGAACTATAAAACAGAGGTGCATGCCGAAAACCGGAGAAAACGGATGCGAAATGAATGCTCGGGACCAAAACCGCGCAGTTTGGGGTCCCGAAAATGGGCTGCCGGGCACCGGAAGTGGCATACGGCCACGAAGTGGGCATCAGAGGCCCCAGTGTTCCTCGGAACTATAAAACAGTGGTGCAAGCCAAAAACCGGAGAACTCGGAGATGGTTGGGCGGTCCCGAACCGAGGCACACGACCTGACGGTCCCGAAAACCGGGAACCGGGCTCCGAAATGGGCAAAATGGCCTACGGCCACAAAAAGTAGCTCACGGCCACCGGGAGATAGTCTACGGGACCACTCCCTTCCCTTAGGAAAGAAAACAGAGAAAACCGAGCCTGGTTCGCAAACCGAGACAAGGTAGAGAAGAAAGTTCGGAAGTCCGGAGGCAGGGCGCACGGCCGCAACTCTGAGACTTTTGAACTAGCACAGTATGCAACATCACCGAGCGCTCAATCGGTGACGTCTGAGTCTTGAGGACGGTCAAAAATGGGGTGTCTACAGTTGCCCCTCTTTGACAGAACTCGGAAGTCAAGAAGTGACGAGAGTGAATGTCAAAGCCCAGAGACGACCCATTTTTGACAAGGCCGAAGACTTAGACAAGCATACAGGATAAACAGAAATGTGTGCCCGCAGGCAGGGGGGGCAAGAATGCAAATGATAGGCGCGGGGCCAGGTAATTGTGCAAGTGCAACAAGCTGTAATGAAGCACGTATTGACAAATAGATGCAACAGTTTTAAGCAAGAATGCAAAGCAAGAACTACATTTCATGCAGTTAGGAATGCGGAGAATCATTCAATTCTCGTCGCGTCTCACACGGAGAAGATACGATACCTGCGCGATTCGTCTGGTCGCACCAGCCTCAAATGAATCGTACATACAATATCGTGCCTGCAAAATAGAGCAATTCAACAAGAACAATATGCTAACAACATACATTCAAAGCGATTCCTGGGATTCGAAAAGTTTGACACACACAGTGTCGGTGAAAGGATGCATCACAACGCGAGAAAAGATAACGCATGACAATGCATGTTCGAGCATAGAAGTACGGTACATCAAGAAAACACGCATGACAATGCAGAACATTCATGAGAATGCAAATTATGAGCCAAATAATGACAAACGAGCACAAATCGGGACGCCGGCTTGTTGCGCTACAACGAGCTGAAAAACGCGCATTTGGCGACGGCAACTCGGTCGCGGCCACTGATTTACCTCCCGGAGAGGTCACAACATGTTTAAAAAGGATACACTCCGATTTTGATGAATAATGATGAGACACATGTCAATAATTGCAATTAAAGTTTCAGCGGAGCAATTCGGCGCCAGAAAGTGCACTTTTCTTCAACTTTTTCGGGTCCCGGGAGCTCCGATTTTCCTCAAAATTTGCAGAGAGGTAGGGGAGGGGGTGGGGAACATGGTCGGCCAGCTCTCCTCCCTAGGAGAGGCCATCGGCCAGGGGGGAAAAAGGGGGTGGCCGGCCAGCCAGGTTAGGTGGCCGGCCGACCACTTGCTAAAAGCAGGGGCAAAATGGTCATTTTTCACATTTCTATATATATGCTTGCCCATTGCCTCCGAAATCACACCCCCAAGTGTGGAATTCTCTCCTCTTGCTCTCTAAGCCATTTTCTCTTTCAGATCTGCATTTTATACGCGTCCCTCGGCCTCCCACGCAAGTTGTTTTTGCGAAATCTTTCAGATTTAAGCACTTTGAAGCGACTAAATTTTGACTTCGGGGCTTCTCTTCTCATTTTCACCACTTGAGGTAATTTTGTCTCATTATTTGGAAAATTTCCCGGGAGTTGACTTTTGGTTGACTTTTCATTTCCCGAGAGTTGACTTTCGTTGACTTTTTCCAATTTTGGCCCATTTTGCTCATTTTTGCTTCTCTTTGCAGATTTCTCGATATGGCGGGTCATTTTCCATTCGGTGGAGGTCCTCCAGGTGCCGGGGATGATTTTGATCTCATGACACTCCCCCCGAGGGTCCGCCCTTTCATTCCCGATCGTTATGCTCCAGCGGTGCATAGGCTTCCGCGAGCCACTTTTCGTCATTTCACTGAATTCAACGATCGAGCACCCGGGGATCTTCTTCTACGAGAGCCGAGCACCACCTCTCCTACGATGCAGAGGTATTTCACTTTATTCTCTGTATTTCTCGTGCATTTCATACTCCTGCCATGCTTAGACACATAGTTTAACTTACGACATGATACTTGCATCCCGAGCATGTAACTTAAACACTTGAATTTCATGAACACCTGGCATATTGAATAATTGTGAACGCACAGTGCACATTAGTTAGAAATTGAACACACAGCTCAAACATTGATTCACCGAAGACACAACCCGAAGTTGAAAATGGGCACACAGCACATACTGACTAAGAGTAGAACACACAGCCCCAAAACTCAGATTTTCTGAACACACAGCCCAGCTTTGAAGCGAACACACAGCCCACTGATTAAAAGTAGAACACACAGCCCTAAACTTTGATGTACTGAACACACAGCCCACTGATTAAAAGTAGAACACGCAGTCCCAAGCTTGAAGCGAACACACAACCCACTGATTGGAAGTAGAACACACAGTCCCAAATTGAAGCGAACACACAGTCCACTGATTAGAAGTAGAACACACAGTCCCAAACTTGAAGCGAACACACAGCCCACTGATTAGAAGTAGAACACACAGTCCCAAACTTGAAGCGAACACACGGCCCACTGATTAGAAGTAGAACACACAGTCCCAAACTTGAAGCGAACACACGGCCCACTGATTAGAAGTAGAACACACAGTCCCAAATTGAAGCGAACACACAACCCACTGATTAGAAGTAGAACACACAGTCCCAAACTTGAAGCGAACACACAGCCCACTGATTAGAAGTAGAACACACAGTCCCAAACTTGAAGCGAACACACGGCCCACTGATTAGAAGTAGAACACACAGTTCCAAACTTGAAGCGAACACACGGCCCACTGATTAGAAGTAGAACACACAGTCCCAAACTTGAAGCGAACACACGGCCTACTGATTAGAAGTAGAACACACAGTCCCAAATTGAAGCGAACACACAGCCCACTGATTAGAAGTAGAACACACAGTCCCAAACTTGAAGCGAACACACAGCCCACTGATTAGAAGTAGAACACACAGTCCCAAACTTGAAGCGAACACACGGCCCACTGATTAGAAGTAGAACACACAGTCCCAAACTTGAAGCGAACACACGGCCCACTGATTAGAAGTAGAACACACAGTCCCAAACTTGAAGCGAACACACGGCCCACTGATTAGAAGTAGAACACACAGTCCCAAATTAAAGCGAACACACAGCCCACTGATTAGAAGTAGAACACACAATCCCAAACTTGAAGCGAACACACAGCCCACTGATTAGAAGTAGAACACACAGTCCCAAACTTGAAGCGAACACACGGCCCACTGATTAGAAGTAGAACACACAGTCCCAAACTTTGATGTACTGAACACACAGCCCACTGATTTTCTGAAACTTTGAACACGCAACCCAAATACCAAATTCACTGAACACGCAGCCCATTTTCACTCCATTTGCACGCAGCTCATTTTCACTTCATTTGCTGAACTATGCATTTATTCGAAATGCAGGTTCACTCTCGCACAGTGCGAGGATATGGCTCCGTCGCCGCGAGGGAGTGGTATTTTGAGCTTCCGGAAGCTGTCCGGGGATTGGTTGACTTTGCAGGATTCGGGCCATTCTGCAGAGGGTTATCTCATTGCCTCATCAGTAGGACTTTATTTGCCGCTTTGGCGGAGAGATGGTGGGACACCACCAATTCTTTCCATTTTTCTGCCACCGGGGATATGACCATGACCCCGCTGGACTTTGCTGTACTCACTGGCCTAGACGTAGGCGGTGGGCCCATTCCCTACGACGAGGATATGGGTCAGTGGGAGGCTGCCTGGATGCACCTATTGGGGGCACACCCGCCTGTAGACAGAGGTTCGGGGAGGGTCCGATACTCCTGGTTTGCTTCCTATTTCCGGCGACCACAGATGGAGCCTGAGACTCCTGAGGAGGCGGAGCAGTATGCCCGCGGTTTCCTTATGTATCTCTTCGGCACCACCTTGTTTGCTGATAGAGGGAACATGGTAGGATTATATCTCCTGAGTGCTCTGGTAGACCTCTCACAGGTCGGCCAGTATGATTGGGGCGGCGCTGGCCTGGCTACCCTGTACTGTTACATGAGCGCAGTCTCTCGCACACGAGGGGACTTACTCGGCGGCTACTGGAGAGCCTGGGAGGTACATTCTGTCCTCTTGATTTACATTTTTGCTCCTTATTACTTGTTCACTGCACACACGGCGCACTTTGCATTCTGTATTCACATTCTACACTGCTTTTCTCAGCTATGGGTGTATGTGTATTTTCCCACATTGGCTCCGGAGATGGAGGTGGCAGGGCCTCCGACGACTCCGTATTCATTGATGTTTGAGGGTGAGCATCTACCGAGGCCTCGAGAGACTCTCTTCTCTCTGCGACAGTACTTTGACACTGTTCGGGCGACAGAGGTATTTCAGAACTCTCAGCTCCTTTCATTTTCATCTTTGATCTGTTATATATTCTGATTTCTGATTGATTTATGCACTGGTTGTCCGCAGATCACTTGGCAGCCCTGGGCAGTCTTTGGCGATGATCTCGACAATCAGTTCCCCGGAGGGTCGACTAGTTCCCAGTACAGATTCCTTCTCGAGGGACCAGTCGGCAGGGCTTGGTTCCTGGGGGAACGTTTTCAGCGTCAGATATGGGGGGGCAATTCTCAGGACCCTCCTGCTGTGCCTCCAGACACCATGCGGACTGTTGATAGATTATCCCCTGAGGAGGTCAGTAGTGCTATGCAGGGCAGTGATGCTTTATTACATCTTCTTGAGGGGAACTACGCCACCTATCGCCGCATATACCTGATGCCCTCCCTGACGGGAGTACGGGCTCCACCACGGAGGTCCACTGGCGCACCATCTTCGAGTCGCGCCCGCGCTACAGATATCCCTTCTTCTAGCAGGGCCGGTACATCTAGAGGTAGAGGCAGTTCGATTCCTCCGATCCCTCCGACTCTTGATCACCCTGGATGGCCAGAGATGCCGACTGAGTTGACGAGTTGGCAGTATGGGACCACTCCCCCGATCCCGATTCCGATCCCGATGGAGCCTCCGACGCCCGGTCACAGATATGTCAGTGATCCTGACTCGCCACCGGTATGTTCCACCGTTTTTTCATTTGTCACACAGACATTTTGGCAGTCACTTATTTATTGATGAGTTGAGCTTGTATCTGCAGCCACCTCGGGAGTACATAGACCAGATGCTCGGGGTGGTGGCCTCGCTTGAGGGGATGGTCCTGCGTAGAGAGGCACAGATGTCCATCATGTGCTTCCAGGTACCCTTCATCTTTCTTTCATTTTATCATTCTGTAGCACTGATAGGTTGTGTAGAACACATCTGGCACACACCCCACTCACATACTATACTTGCACCTGCTTTTATGTGTGAACTGACGCATTGCACTTTGCATTTTCAGATGCCTCCAGTGTATGCTTCGACATGAGGTGGGCCTCCCGGGCCTTTTCAGAGAGGTCGAGGCGCTAGACCTGCTCGAGATACAGAGACTCAAGGAGCTGGGCCATCCAGGCCTTACCGAGGAGCTCGAGGAGCAGGGTCATCTCGCAGACGCAGGGCACCCATTGTCGAGGATGACGAGGAGGAGGTCGCAGATCATGTGTCAGAGGCATCTCCTGGAGAAGGAGGTTCCGGTCTTGGTTCCGGAAGCGGAGATGAGCCTGAGGGAGATCCGGAGGATGACAGCTCCGATCCGGATGGTGATGGTGATGCAGAGATTATCCCGCAGAAGAGGATGAGAGGGCCTCCCCATTCCCGCTCCCGAGGACACTGATGTTATTTCCTGCTTTATTCTACTTTTTAGCTAGTAGTTTGTAGCACTTTGCACATTGTTAGGCAGTTTTAATTTTCTGTAAACTTGTACCTTTATTTTGTAAAACATGATGGAATGAAATAGCTTTTGAAAAGATATTGTATTTGAAGTTCTTAGCATCGCATCGCATCGCATCATTTTGCACAAGAATGGAATTGAATTGAAATGTGCCTTATGTATTTACCGGGTCAGGTAATGAACCGACGCAACAAATTAAAACAAATCGACTCACTAAGAAATAACAGAATCTTAGCAAGTTTACAACTCGATAAACAAGATACAACAATGACAAGACTTGACAAAATTATGTAATCAAAAAGTAACAACTCAAAACACAAAATGCGATAGCTCGACAAAACTTACAACTCGATAAGCAAAACAACAACTCGATAAGCAAAAGAAAACATACTTCAGACGGACAATCTGGATAACGGAATGTACCCGAAACCGAGAGAAATGGAGGCCTTCGACATTCCCGATGCATGCAAATGCTTCAAACTTTCTTCCGGCGGGCAAAATGGGACCCAATGCGAGGCCGAAAGCATTTCGTTTTTGAAGACGAAAAGGTGGCCGGCCTACTAGGATAGGTGGCCGGCCGGCCACCCCTCTCACAACCACCGAAATGTTGACAAGTGTCCCTTGAATAGTGTTTTGCCCCTCTATAAAAGTTCCACTCTTGGAACTTATTCATTTCATCACCTTTCCTCTCAAAATGGAAGCATTTCTCACCGAAAATGTTACGTCTTGGATTTATTCTTTAGATGGCTCAGAGAAGTTGAATTTCCGGGGTTTCGGCTTGAATGCACTATTCACGCTGAGCCAGACTCCACTGCATCTTCCTTTCCTTCATGCCGCGGCAAGGTTCTGGAACCCGGTGACACACGTCTTTAGCTTTGGCGGGCAAGAGGTATGTCCTACTTTTGAAGATTTTCAAATCCTGATGGAGTCCGAGCGAGGCGAAGAAATTCTGCCCCAGCTCAATTTTAGCTATGCTCAGGCCTTAGGGCGGATGTGTGGCCTTAACGCACATGATGCTCGATCTCTGATTGGTGATGGCATGTTGGACATTCCGAGCCTGATTTACCGATTCTCTGATGCCGGCGATCGCAGCAACCACTATTGGCAAGGCTTCCGGCAGCACGCCCTCTGCTTGTGCCTATTGTCTCATTTCCTGTTTGTCTCGGGCTCCGGAGGAGCTAACATCCGCTTGATCGAAGTTGCTCAAGGTCTGAGAGAAGGAAAGAGTTGTATTGCCATGACTCTGGCCGAGACATTGATGGGCTTGGATGCTTTCTACCGCCGGGAGACAGCCAGGTTTGCAGGGAGTCCACTACTGTTGCAGGTAATGTTTCCCACCCATGCTCACATGTATATTGGCTCACATCACTCGGCCCTCGGGCTCGATTTTTCTCACAAAACCCTTATCTTACTTTTTTTCCTCATCGCACATCTCTCTATTCTTTATTTTCTCATTTTTCATCCCTCCCCAGATATGGTTGATGGATAAATTGCAAGTTGTGGACTCTTGTCCCACTTATTCAGCTCGCGGCTACTTCTTTCGGCAACGCCTAGTGAATGCTCTTGATGAGAGCTGGTGGTTTGAATGGATGTGCAACCTGTCGGCGGATCGCATTGCTTGGCGCTGCCCTTGGCTCAATCTCCCGGCAATGAGTTATAGCATGTCCCGACAGGTCGGGATTCGACTGATTGGCTTGACTCACTGTGTATTCTACTTCCCTTTTCGCATTCTGCGCCAATTTGGCCACGATCAGACTTGCCCACCAGAGGGGATAGAGTATCCGGCTACATTTCCAGTTCGAGGCGCACAGTTGGCTCGACAGGCCGCAGCATGGAGAGTTAGAGAGCTTCTGGCCCCTGCCCCTACTTTCAGTTGTACTTTGTCTGATGAGTGCTGGGATTGGCTCAATGAGGAGGCACAGGTTGGGCCTAGGTTGGCATCTGAGGCTTCAACAAGCTCTGGAAGGGGGCGCAGGGACACCTGACTGGACTATGCCCCAGATTTATTGCTTTATTAGTACTTTCAAGTTTTCTTTATGAATGTAATAAAAAGCAACTTTAATTGTATGCAAGAGCAAAAGAACTCTGTTTTGAAATCAATGAAATTGAAGGTTGCGGTACTGAAAATTCTCCACTTTTGGTCCAAAAATGGTCTTAGTTGTGAAAAGATTAATTTGAACAAAGTCAACTTTTATTAAAACTTTTCAAAACTATTTTTCGATATGGATCAGAATTGGACACGCCTGAGATCTGTCGTTGAGGTGCACAACCCCGAATCCTAGCAACTGGAAAGTTGCCCCTAGTCTGAAAAGATGCCTCGGCAATGTGTGGCAACGGAAAGTTGCCCCTAGTCTGGATAGCACTGTACCGGAGATCACGATAAATGCTGATGAATAGAGATGACTGAGCTGATCAAAATGGACAAAGTTGATCGGGGAAAAGATTGTGACTGAACTTCAAGATGAAGCTGCCTACGTATCCCAAAGATGGGAATCAAGTCTTACGTAGTTCAGGATTAGGTTCGCTCGGGTATTTTCGCTCTCCTTTTGCGCTCTAACTTTTGCCAAGGCCGCCCTTTGCGGATTTTCAACCTTGCGAGCTCAGTTTTTATAATTTTCAAATTTTCTATGCTCTGAGTTTTGCCTAGGTCGCCCTTTCGGGTTTTCGGCCTAGCGAGCCTCTCAGGGATAATATTTGTTCAACTTGTCCATGTTGATCGGTTGGGAAAACTCCAAGCCATCTAGATCCATCAGAACCACAGCCCCACCTGACCAGATTGACTTGATGATGTAAGGACCAGTCCAATTAGGTCTGAACTTGCCCCTTGGATCGTGGATGGGAGCTCGGTTGTCCTTGAGTACCAAATCTCCTTCTTTCAAGTTCCTGGACTTAACCTTCTTGTTAAAAGCCCGAGCAATTCTACATTGATAACCTTGGACGTGGTACAGTGCTTTCAACCTTCTTTCATCGAAAAGCATGAGTTCCTCAAATCTGTTTTGCTGCCAATCTGCTTCGGCTATCTGGCACTCGGCCAATACTCGTAATGACGGGACCTCAATTTCAATTGGTAGAACGGCCTCCATCCCATAGACCAATGAGTACGGAGTCGCCCCAGTAGAAGTTCTGATCGAAGTCCTGTAGCCCCAAAGAGCAAATGGCAGCTTGTCTGGCCAGTCCCGATAGGTTTCCACCATCTTCTGTAATATGCGCTTGATATTCTTGTTGGCGACCTCAACTGCTCCGTTGGTTTGCGGCCGGTAAGTAGATGACTTATGAAAAGCCACATTATATTTCTCCAACAAATCAATCACCTCCTTCTTGAAGTGGGAACCATTATCTGAAACTATCTCATTTGGGACTCCGTAGCGACAAATAATGTTGTTTCTGATGAATTTTGCAACGTGCGAAGCTTTCAACACTGCATAAGATTGGGCCTCAACCCACTTTGTGAAATAATCTATCGCTACAAGGATGAACTCATGCCCATTCGACCCTTTTGGCGTGACGGCTCCGATCACATCAATTCCCCAGACGGAAAACGGCCATGGCGAAGTCATGTTGTACAGCTTCGACGGCGGGATATTCATGCGGTTTGCATGGATCTGACATTTGTGGCATCGCCGAACAAAACCGATACAATCCTCCTCCATGGTGGACCAATAATAACCCTGTCTGAGGATCTTCCGTGCCAACATCACCCCATTCATATGTACACCACATTCACCCCCATGGATGGCTTCCATCAGACGCTTGGACTCTTCAGCATCAACACACAGTTTATGCATTCCCAGATGACCCCTTCTATACAGTTTACCCCCGCAGATGATGAACTGAATGGCCAACCTTCTGATTGCCCTCTTGTCTTTGGCATTTACCCCTGGCGGGTATGTTTCTGTTTGCAAAAAGTTCCAGATGTCGTAATACCAGGGGTGCTCATCCTGAACTTTATCTATGGCTGCAATCGACTCGTAGGCAGGTGCAAACTTCTGGTCAATAATGACTGGACGCATTCGGACTCCACGTGGGATGTCTATCATGGACGATAGAGTTGCTAAAGCGTCTGCGAACTTGTTGTTCTCTCTTAGTAGATGAGTAAAGCTTAACTTTTCAAACCGAGGAATCAGCAAATCCAAGGTTTGATGATACATCATCATGTTTTCCTCTTTTACTTTCCAGTCTCCTTTAGCTTGAGAGACAACAAGGTTCGAATCCCCAATGACGTCCAGCCGTCTTACCCCTAATTCCAGGGCTGCTTCCAAACCAGCAATGCACGCTTCATATTCTGCTTCATTATTTGAGACTTTGAACCGGAGTTTGAAGGCTAGAGGGATACGGGAATTGTCGGGTGCTATCAGCAACACTCCTATCCCATACCCATGTTGATTTGATGCTCCGTCAAAGTACATTGTCCAAGTTTCCTCGTCGATATGCAGAATTGCTTCATCTGGGAATAGGTACTCAACTGCTTCATCCCCCTCAACCGGATGGTCGGCAAGGAACTCTGCTACTGCTCTGCCCTTTACTGACTTGCGCGTCACATATGTGAGATCAAATTCGGAGAGCAACAGCAACCAACGAGCTAGCCTACCCGTAAGCGCTGGTTTCTCGAAAAGATATTTGATGGGATCGAGACGCGAAACCAACATTACAAAGTGAGCTAACAGGTAGTGCCGCAGCTTCCTGGTAGCCCATACCAAAGCTAAGCAAGCCTTCTCTAACGGCGTATACCGGGTCTCGTATTCTAGCATCTTCTTGCTCAAATAGTAGATGGCTTTCTCCACCCTATCTTCTGTTTCTTGTGCAAGCATGCAGCCCATCGTGGTCTCCGTCACTGACAAATACAAAATCAACGGTTTCCCTGGTTCTGCTGGTGATAAAACGGGTGGGTTCTGTAGATATTCTTTAATCTGTTCAAATGCAGCTTGACACCGGCCGTCCCATTGGAACTTCTTTCCTTTCTTTAGAAGACCAAAAAGTGGTTCACAAGTCAAGGTTAGTTTTGAAATAAACCGTCTTATGAATTGCACCTTACCCAGAAAGCCTCGCACCTCCTTTTCAGTCCTCGGTGGTGGCATTTCTAAGATGGCCTTGATTTTGGAAGGGTCGACCTCGATGCCCCTTTGTGTAATCAGAAACCCCAGCATTTTTCCCGCTGTAACACCAAACGTACATTTCTAAGGGTTTAGCCGCAACCGGAATTCCCTGATCCTTTGGAAAAACTTGTGCAAGGCGGTGTAGTGGCCCTCTCTTTCTTTGGACTTGACAATCATGTCGTCCACGTACACCTCAACCTCTTTGTGGATCATATCATGTAATATTGTGGTCGCGGCTCGTTGATAAGTAGCCCCAGCATTCTTCAACCCAAACGGCATGACCCGGTAGCGGTATGTTCCCCACGGGGTAGTGAATGCAGTCTTTTCTCTGTCTTCCGGCGCCATTACTATCTGATTGTACCCCGAGAAGCCATCCATGAATGAGAGCAATGCATGCCCTGCTGTGAAGTCCACCAACTCATCAATGTGTGGCAAGGGAAAGTCGTCCTTCGGACTAGCTCTGTTCAAATCCCTAAAATCCACGCACACTCGGATCCTGCCGTTTTTCTTCGGCACCGGAACTATGTTGGCCAACCAAGTTGGATATTCCGACACCAGCAGGAAGCCTGCGTCAATTTGCTTGGTGACCTCCTCCTTAATCTTGAGAGCCCAATCCGGACGGATCCTTCTGAGCTTCTGTTTGACAGGTCGGGCCTCGGGGTCAAAGGGGATCCGATGTTGTACAATCTCAGGATCGATTCCAGGCATGTCTTCGTAGGACCACGAGAAAACATCTTTGAAATCTTTTAATAAAGCGACTAAGCGCTCGCGTTCCTCTGAAGACAACGTGGACCCGATCTGGACCAACCGCGGGTCCTCCTCAGTACCAATATTCACAAAAATGATTTCATCCATTAATGGCTTAACAAATCTCTCTTGCTCTTGCTCAATTAGTCGTTGTAAAACCGAAGGAACTTCGTCCTCGTCGTTTTGATCAAAATTTTGAAAGTCTGAATTAATGCAATAAATTAGGGGCACAGAGAAGTACTCGGAAACCACATTCACCTCATTCTCATTAAGTTCATCCAAATCGTCCGATTCATCGGTTACAACAGACTCAAATGAAAAGGAAAAAGACGACCTGGACAGGACTGTGGCACCCGGGTTGACACCCCCAGGAGTACCAGACTCAGACTCAGTCGAGCTGGAATCTGATTCCGACTCACAAGACTCGGTGGAATCAGATTCCGGCTCACTACCTGACCCGGAACTGCTGGATAAGAATCCCTCCTCGTACTGCCAAATGAGAGAGGGTGCGATTGATGCGTCCAAGATAGCTGCTGGTTGGCTCGCGGCCGTTTCATCCCCAATCATGGAGACCATGAAGTTATTCCCCAAGCAATCTTGGTCGATCGGAGGATCAGAGAGGAGACATGCCAGTGCTACCCCCATTTCCAATTCCGTGCCCTCAGCATCCTCTGCTTTATTCTGCTCAGCCTCAGTTGTTGGGTCTGTCTGCTCTATGGCAACGTCATCCCCGGATAATTGCAGGTCGAAAAAGATTTCGAAACCTGGTACGCGCTTCCTCTCCGCGTTAAACCATGGCTCTGGGAAGCCGCAGAATAGAAAATCTTCTCCCTCCCGGACGAAGCGTCCGTTCAGGGTACCCCAGATGGGCCTATGTATTAGATCAAACGGCTTCCCAGCCTGCTTCGCTCTGGCCCTGCCGGCCATTTCCTTTCCTTTCCTCGCCCAGTCTTCTTTGGTGGGCAGATAACCCAATCCAAAGGTATGTGGATTATGTGGCACTTCGGCCAACGTTGCGACTCCTTTCCTGCCGCTTCTCCCCAATCCCATCCCCGGGATATGCTGTAGCTTGTTCATGAGGTAGACGGCTTGAGCGCTGACATACACACCCTCATTCACAGCCATAATGTTTTGTACCACCCGGCCCTCAGCCAAAGTAAATCCTGATATGAACATGTCTTCCATACCGTGTTCGATCTCTAGGACTGGCGTAGATACCTCCGGAGGAGGATGGATTGACGAATTCCCAAAAACAATGGCTACTCCCTTTCCATAGGGGTATTTCACCATTTGATGTAAAGTAGATGAGACGGCCTTCACCTGATGCAACCAGGGTCGTCCCAAAAGCATGTTAAAAGATGCAGGGACCTCCAAGACATGAAAATCTACCTCGTGTTGTCCAGGCCCAATCTTGGTTTGGATTTTTACTGTCCCCAGGACATCCCTACTCGTATTGTCATAGGCTTTGATCACTTGAGAAGTTGGGGTGAAGTCCGCAGGCTTTAACCCAATTGCATAAGCCGTCCTGGCCGGGCAGACATTAATAGCGGATCCGGTATCAACCAGTACCACCGGAGTCCATTTGTCCCTGCATTCTACAGAGATGTAGAGGGGTCGGTTATGATCCACACCCTCAGGCGGCAATTCCTTGTCCGAAAAGGTCAATGCCGGGGAACCTCCTCCCGGGAAGACCAAACCAACTAGTTGTTCCGGCGTAGTTTCGATGGAGAGTTTAGCTCTGTCCATGGCAGATAAGACAGCCTGCCGGTGCACCCTCGAAGCCATAAGCAGTCCCCAGATGGAGATATCTGCTTGTATTTTCTTTAGCTGCTTCAGTACAGCCTCTTCCTCCACTTGCTTCTCCCTCTGCTTCTCCGCTTCTTTATCTTTCCCTGATACCTCGGGTTGATCAAGGTGTGGGGGCTTGAAATACCGCCCACTTCTAGTCATATGGTCTACCTCCTTGAGGTACCAGGTGCCGTCTGGTTGGCCACCTGCCCAGTCTTCGTCTGTGTGGGCGAGGTATAAGTCGTCATCCTCCCACCACATTCCATTAGCATCTAGCAGGCACCTATCTGGTTCCGGCTTGCTTGTGCTCTCAGCATTTTCCTCCCTCATGCTCACAGCATGTTCAGTTTTCGTGCCCACAGCACTGTCAATTTCCTCATGATTCTTCGCTTTTCGGGCTCTCTCAGAAACCCATCTCTTTTCTTGTTCCTCCAGTGTCAACTGTTCGGTTTTCAAAATGTCTTGGTCCCGAGCGGAATTCTTCGTACCGGCGCTCTCCGGCAATTCACTCTGACCTTCGGCCCTTCCGGCCACAAATGGTACAATGTCAGGCTGATCATCCAACCACCCGACGACTTCCGCTGACTCCTCATAATCGAACCAGTTAATTGATGCATCACCCGATTCCTGATCGTTGAAAAATTGAAGGTTGGCGAAGCCCTCTTCCGCCGCAGTCAAATCATCCCCCGCTGATTCAAGTTTGTCCCCCCGGATCATACACAACTCAGCCTTCTCTGGCAATCCCACACTCAGCTTAGGTTGGCTCATTGACAAGATATATCCACTCGGATCATAAGCTCTGCCAGCTAAATTCTCATATTGCTCCACCCCAGACTCAACAGTTTTGCTCTCCTCGGAAGCCTGCCCCATTCCATTCTCGGTGGTCACCACCTTTGGCTCAGGTTGGGTTGTGGAGGTGTCCACCATGCACAAGTCCGTGCTATCAGGGAGGATCACCTCCGGCTTGGGTAGGTGGGAGAGAGTAATGTAGATACTAGGGTCGTAAGATACGTCCCCAGTTTGGATAAGATTGATTCTTGTGGGTGGATCTTGGTTATGTGTTGGGAGTGGGTTGGTTGTAACATTGGGTCGCTCGGGAGGTAGAATGATGTTTTTGTCAATGAGATCTTGAACCTCATGACGCAGCCTGTAACACTGGTCAGTGTCGTGACCATGCTGCTGGTGGTATTTGCAATATTTGGCTGGGTTATGGGAAGGGGGGAGTGGATTTGGTGGGGGCCTCGGTTCCAAGGGTTTCAGATGCCCTTTTCTGACTAGAACCCCGAGGACTTTGGATAAAGGCATATGTAGTGGAGAGAAGGTTCGTTGCCCCCTGGGTTGGTACCTTGAAGCTTGGTTACTGCTCCCAGAGGCATCAGAAAAAGGTGTGGCCGCTGCGGACCTTGGTTGGGGAGGGGGATCGGTGGTGACCATTCCGACCTCTGAAGTTCTCGTATTGGCAGAGCCACTCGGGCCTGCATTGGTATTCCGATTAAATGTTCTTCGGGGCTGATCCCGGTCTTGGTCAAACAGACCTTGCTTCATCGCATCCTCTATTTGCATCCCCATATCATGTAGATCTGCGAAAGTGGGGAAAGGGACTACGATCATCTTCTTCATTAATGCCGGCTGGAGATTGCGCACAATCATCCGGATCTGATCTCTATCTGTTGGCCTTAAGGTCATCATCGATGCCTTCGCCCTCCACCGGGTTACAAAGTCAGAAAAAGATTCTTTGGGCTCCTGCCTCGTTGTCTCGAGATCACGAGTGGTAATCTTGATCTGTGTGTTATATGAATATTGTGCAACGAAGGCCTCGGCCATCTCATCCCAGTTTGTCTTCACATCATCCTCCAGCTTTGCATACCAAGTGGATGCCACACCCGATAGAGTTCGACCGAACAAGGAAAGCTTTTGCGGTCGGGTTAGGCCCATTGGTCTTAAGATGTCTGAAAATAGTCGGAGGTGGACCATGGGGTCCCCGGATCCATCAAAGCGATCGATCTGGGGCATCTTAAATCTGTCCGGCAATGTCACGGCCACATCAGTATAGCCGTCTTCAATGTCTGGGATGGCCTTCACCCCCTGTGATTTCTTGAAGAGTTTTTCCAACTTGCTCAATTTCAGAGCTGTCTGGTCTACCTCGAACTCAAATGGAGCGTCCGGGTAGTTAGGTGTAATGTTTTTGGACAGTTGTAGTAGAAGCGGGGGCGGAGCTAGCCCCGTTGGAAGACCCGTGTCCTCTTGGGTGTTTTGTGGGTTTGGCAGAGCGTTCTGTGGGTTTGGGAGGGTATTTTGGGTGTTTTGGAGATTTGAAGGAGCATTCTGGCCCGTAGATGTCGGCTCAGGTAATGGAGCCCCGGGTGGTGGAGGAACCTGTTGTGCCCCTGGCAGAGGAGGGACCTGGTGTGAAGCAGATGCGGCGTTCTGCTGCTGTAATCTGGTGATCAACTCAGACTGTTGGGCCATGACAGCGGCCTGCTGTTTGGAAAATTCCGCCTGGCGGATAGCATCGTCTTGCATTTGTTTCATGCTTTCATTCATCTGGCGCATCATCGCCTCCATTGCTGTGTTCTGTTGTTCCATCTGAGAGACTGGCAAGTGTATCTCTATAGCAGAAACAGGAATCTCAACCCGACTGTCTGATGCTAAAGTAAACTGCTGTTCTGGTGATCCGTGCTCTGACACACTGTGCCTTCTCGGCCTTCTTCTGGTGACTGGGGGTAATGAGTAGAACACTGGATGTCCGTCAACTAGATCCTCGGATCGGTTGAGTCGGCGACCTCGTGTCCAAATTGCTTGGGGAGTATCGACTGGCTCGGAAGCAATCGTGCTACAAACTGCCCCTAGCAAAAAGATAATAAAGCGAAAAGGAAATAAATGACCAGAAAAACGGGCAGCATAACAGCTTAAATTTAAATACACACAACACACAGTCAGGCATACAACACGCAGTTTTAATAAGCTGGAAATACACTGTCCTCAACCACTGATTACTGTTCATGTATCATTGTTCCCCTAAACTGAATCTGATATCTGCAGACAACTGATTCCCAAACTCTGAATGATGCCCGCAGGCCTGATACCCAAACTGATAAACCGATGCCCGCAGGCCTGATGCCCAAACTGATAAACTGATGCCCGCAGGCCTGATGCCCAAACTCATACTGATATATGCATTCCCTGTAGAGACGCACTCTAACAAGCACATAGCAGATAAATGAGAGCCAAAACACCCCTATGTTGGGGTAGGGTTTCCCTGTCCTATTTCGTCAGGAGCTAGGGTTTCACTACGCACGCAGCGGCTTCAAACAACCTATAAACGGGTAAGCAACCTGTCCTAGTTTGGAATGGTCACTATGGATCCGAATATGCACTAGGTCGAATGGTCAAAAAGGGTGCCCCGGTAAAACCGGGGTTTGTGTTCCCATGCTGTCAGAGCCCAGAGCCGATCAGCCTTACGGACATGACTTGACAAGACAAGCCTCCGGCAAATCGTTCGGGAATGGCATATGGCAAACACGGTGTCCTAGGCGCACCAATACAAATGCAATGCAAAGAAACACACAAGTGTAGTCAAAACCAGATATCACGAGTTCGAGTCAAGTTCTCTAAATCCCCAGCAGAGTCGCCAGAAACTGTAACAGGACCGCGAGGGACCTCGCTACAGTTCGGACTCGATTTTGTTGTGGTTCTAAATCTGAACCAAAGAGTCCAAATCCGGCAAATCGTTTTGAAGAAAAACAGATTTTTGAAAGAAGTGCCAAACATGGACTGCTTTGCCAGATAACAGAGTCGCCACCTAAATATTTTTAAAATGGGAAATTTAGGAAACCCTGACTCGGTGCCAAAAGGCCACGTGTCCGTCATCACCAAAGTTGGCTCGGGAACTTGGGTACGATTAGGGAAGGTCACATCGTGAGCACCCCCTCTCGCCCGGTCAAAGACCAGCCTCTACTAACCATGATATCTGATTTTGAAAACATTGTATGCTCTTATTCCGATTATTAGCCTAGGATTACTATGTGATGCTCGCAGCAAACAAGTATAGACTGGGCCGTCTGAATTGGAACAAAACATTTCATGTTTGTTTATTTGAAAATGGTGTGAAGGTGCTACCCGCAGGTAGGCTAAAATGCGGATTTGCCACCCTCGGGTGGGCTTAGAAAAACATGATTTTGCCACTATCTAGTGGGCTTAAAACAAACAGTCAATGAATTGTCCCAATTCAAATAACTCAACCTCCACCCACAGGCATTCAAGGCAGTTATAGCACATAAGCAGTTAGCCTCATGGTAAGCATGCTATCATGGCAACACTCACACACATGCAAGGATGCTAAAGCATAAAAACTTACCGAGTACTCCAAGCCAAAACAAAAACCGATTAGAAATCATGCATGAATCCTAAGTATACTGTAATGCCTAATGCAACACATGCAAAATGCAACTATAGCAGGCTCGGCTATTCTAAATATGGCATATGAGATGCAACAGCTATCAAGTACTCAACTTGGAATTGAAATACAGATGCAGTTTGTATGATGCGCCGAGCCCGATACATACAATACAAATGAATGAATGCAGACATGCTATCATACTGTATGCTAATTGAAATATGCCCTATATCTAACCATCAAAGCAGGTAAATAAAAGGGAGAAAGAAATGGGGGTTGGAAGACATACATCGCACTCACGCACACTTATTACAATTATGCCCTCGCGCAGAGGGTCCGAATAAATATACAGTCCGAATAAAAGAATATACAGTCCGGAAATAAATATACAAATTTCTAATTAATTGACAAATTAAACTAAGAAAGCTGTAAACTGGCGCGCAGGCCAGGGACTGCCTTGCTCTGATAGATGCCGCCTGTTGGGCTGCCTGGCGCGGAAATCCACTGGGATGCCCCGATTAGCCTCTGTTGGCAATATTTCTTGAAATGCGCGTCCGACTCCGAAAGTTGCTAAACTCTGAATTTTGCTGCAACAGAGAGCAGGAAAATGGCACAGCAGTGTATTTCACAAATATATGCATGCCTCGATCCTCGTGCCACCAATCACACATATCGATGCACGATGGCCGAGGAGCCGAATTGCACAACTCAATATAGGATGAATTTATATGAGAACTTAACTCCATCATGGGTGATCCGGAGTGGCGATGACTTGGGAATTGAGACCCGTTCCGTTACTCGGAGTACGGAGCGTGCCTCGTTTCTCGTGCAATATGCATGATATGCATGAAATGCAACTAATATACAACTTAGCATGCTCAATGCTATGAAAATGAGATGTCTCGAAATGCGTGCCCATAGGCACGCAAACCGAGGAATGCGGAATGACATGCGAAATGCAATGATGGGCTTATACCAACATGAGGGAGTCTCAGCCCCACTTTCATGGGATGCCAGAATGATAAAAGGAGGTGCCTCGAAATGCGTGTCCACTGGACACGAAAACTGAGGCAATGATGCGAAATGCAAATCGGATAAAACAGAAGATGCCTCGAAGTGCGTGCCCGCAGGCGCGCAAACCGAGGCGATGATATGAAATGCAAATCGGATAAAACCGAAGTGCCTCGAAATGTGTGCCCACAGGCGCGCAAACCGAAGCGATGATGAAAGATGAAAATTGGATAAAACCGAAGTGCCTCGAAACGTGTGCCCACAGGCGCGCAAACCGAGGCGATGATGAAAGATGAAAATCGGATAAAACTGAAGTGTCTCGAAACGCGTGCCCACAGGCGCGCAAATCGAGGCGATGATAAAATGAGAAAATCGGATACAACCGAAGTGCCTCGAACTGCGCGCCCACGGGCACGCAAACCGAGGCGATGATGAAAGATGAAAATCGGATAAAACCGAAGTGCCTCGAAACGCGTGCCCACAGGCGCGCAAACCGAGGCGATGATGAAAGATGAAAATCGGATAAAACTGAAGTGCCTCGAAACGCGTGCCCACAGGCGCGCAAACCGAGGCGATGATGAAAGATGAAAATCGGATAAAACCGAAGTGCCTCGAAATGCATGCCCACAGGCGCGCAAACCGAGGCGATGATGAAAGATAAAAATCGGATAAAACCGAAGTGCCTCGAAACGCGTGCCCACAGGCGCGCAAACCGAGGCGATGATGAAAGATGAAAATCGGATAAAACCGAAGGGCCTCGAAACGCGTGCCCACAGGCGCGCAAACCGAGGCGATGATAAAATGAGAATCGGATAAAACCGAAGTGCCTCGAAACGCGTGCCCACAGGCGCGCAAACCGAGGCGATGATGAAAGATGAAAATTGGATAAAACCGAAGTGCCTCGAAACGCGTGCCCACAGGCGCGCAAACCGAGGCGATGATGAAAGATGAAAATCGGATAAAACCGAAGTGTCTCGAAACGCGTGCCCACAGGCGCGCAAACCGAGGCGATGATGAAATGCAATGAAATGGCACACGGAATGACACGATGGACTTACACCAATATGGGAGAGCCTCAGCTCACTCACATAGGAG
Organism: Camellia oleifera; assembly: GCA_022316695.1. Taxonomy (NCBI): domain Eukaryota; kingdom Viridiplantae; phylum Streptophyta; class Magnoliopsida; order Ericales; family Theaceae; genus Camellia; species Camellia oleifera. The sequence goes on from CM039316.1 coordinate 87,619,993, forward strand.
GCCGTCGGATAAAACAGAGGTGCCTCGAAGTGCGTGCCCACAGGCACGCAAACCGAGGCAATGCATTAAGGCATAAAATGATATGGGAAATGATATGCAAGCACGGCAATGGAATTTCAGCGCTCACAAATGATGTAAAACAGCCCCGAAATGATACGAAATAACAACCGAAGCATGCAATCATCCCGAAATGTGAAATTAGGCACCCGAAATGGCCTATAGCCATACTAAACATGCAAAATCAGCACATGAAAGAAAAACCAGTGGCAATACAGTCCCAAAAAAAAGCATTTTTTAGTACAAAACAAGGCCAAATTATGATCACAAGTATGGCAACAATAGCTTGCAAAAATGGGGGAAATAAGGGGATTTGTTAAGCAAGTGGTATATAGAAAATTCAAACCACAAAATCTCCTTCTACAACTTTGAAGAGGAGCCCAAAATATGCATATTTACAGTGGATGACAACCTCAAAATCAGAATGTAGATAGGCTCAAAATAGCATGCAATATATGGACCAAAAGAAGGCTACAATGATAGCTCATGCATAGAAGCACCAAATGAGGTTGAGACCTTCTACAATGTTGTAGAGGGGCTCAAAATAAGCCCAAAACCAGTAGGGGTCGAAACCCAAAAAACAAATATATATAGGCCAAAACTAGCATGCAAGATAATGGCATAAAAAGTGATATTGAAACAAGTGTATCATGGAGGCACCAAATGAAGTTGAGCCCTTCTACAAAGTTGTAGAGGGGCTCAAAATAAGATTAAAACCAGTAGGGGTCGGAGCCCCAAAAACAAATGTAAATAGGCTAAAAATGGCAAGCAAGAAAATGGTACAAAGATGAAATTTGGAGACTTACCCTTGAAGAATCAATTGTTGCTACCTCTTGGCCTGAATTTGTTGCTCCTTAGCCACTGGAGAACACTTCCTTGCTGCTGGAATGGTAGTAGGGATGGTGGAGCTAAGGGTTGATGAAGAGAAGGCCTAGGGACTTGGAAGTTTTTGAGGTTTTTGGCTATGGAAATGAAGCTTTTGAGAGATGAAGTCTTGAAACCAAATTTTCTAACCTTGAGGAAGGAGCTGCCCAGCCCCTTTAATAGGCCAAAGAATGGTGTAAAAGGGGAGGGAAATGGAGGCAATCTTTCCCTCCCAAAATATCCCCCGAATGGGGAGATATTTTGACAAAAATATCCGGACAGCTGGAACAGGCTGGAAAGCAAGAATCTGGCCGGCCAGGTAGTTTTCTTCAAGGTGGCCGGCCGGCCACCCCACCTGGTCGGCCAGCTACTCCTCCTGGCCGGCCGGCCATGGTCAAAAAAAGGACAAGAGATTTTCTGGCCGACCATCATGCAAAGGTGTCCTCCCAGGTGTGTAGAATAAGGCCCCAAGGTCGGAATCTGGCAACTCTGAAGCAGAAGTCACAACATAGAGCTTGAAGAAGAGGCTCAAAAATGAACTGCATAATTTCTGGCCGACCACCTTCTTTTTGTGTCCTCCAAGATGTGTAGAACAAGGATCCAAGGTTGGAATTTGGCAACACTGAAGCAGGAGCCACAACATTAAACTTGAAGGAGAGGCTCAAAACTGAACTAGACAATTTCTGGCCGACCACTCTTGTTTAGGGTCCTCCCATGTTCCCTGATCACAGATATGTAGCTTTGGTTGGAAGAAAATACCCCCAGGGTGTTCAACATTGGCCCGGAAGTGAGAAAAACGGGCTCCGGAGGAGCGAAACTGGTTATCTGGGATAATTGCTGGCTTCTCACCCCCCAGTGATCTTCCTGATGTTGAAACAGAGGTACCTGCCAAGTTTGAACAAAAACTAATGAGAAATGAACGCTCGGAGCCAAAACCGAGCAATTCGGGATCCCGAAAATGGGCTGCAGGTGCCGGAAGTAGTGTTCAGCAGCGAAGTGGGTATCTGCGACCCCAGTGTCCCTCGGAATGACAAAACAGAGGTTCCTGCCAAAAATCAGAGAAAACCGATGCAATATGAAAGCTCGGGGCCCAAATCACGCAGTTCGGGGTCCCGAAAACCGACTACAGGCACCGAAAGTGGCATACGGCCACGAAGTGGGCATCAGAGGCCCCAGTGTTCCTCAAAACTATAAAACAGAGGTGCATGCCGAAAACCGGAGAAAACGGATGCGAAATGAATGCTTGGGACCAAAACCGCGCAATTTGGGGTCCCGAAAATGGGCTGCCGGGCACCAGAAGTGGCATACGGCCATGAAGTGGGCATCAGAGGCCCCAGTGTTCCTCGGAACTATAAAACAGTGGTGCAAGCCAAAAACCGGAGAACTCGGAGATGGTTGGGCGGTCCCAAACCGAGGCACACGACCTGACGGTCCCGAAAACCGGGAACCGGGCTCCGAAATGGGCAAAATGGCCTACGGCCACAAAAAGTAGCTCACGGCCACCGGGAGATAGTCTACGGGACCACTCCCTTCCCTTAGGAAAGAAAACAGAGAAAACCGAGCCTGGTTCGCAAACCGAGACAAGGTAGAGAAGAAAGTTCGGAAGTCCGGAGGCAGGGCGCACGGCCGCAACTCTGAGACTTCTGAACTAGCACAGTATGCAACATCACCGAGCGCTCAATCGGTGACGTCTGAGTCTTGAGGACGGTCAAAAATGGGGTGTCTACACATTGCCTCGATTTGCATGCCCGCGTGCACGCATTTCGAGGCATTTCATTTTCCTAGCATTATGTATGTTAGGTTGCATATTAGCTGCATTTCATGCATATCATGCATATTGCATCGTGTTCGGGATAGGAGTTAGACCGAGCACGGGAAACGAGGTACGTTTCGTACTCCGAGTGACAGAACGGGTCTCAATTCCCAAGTCACCGACACTCTGGATTACCAATGATGGAGTTAGGTTTTGTTGTAGCATTCATCTGCATTCTTCCTATATTGAGTTATGCAATTCGACTCCTCGGCCATCATGCATTGATATGTGTGATTGGTGGCACGAGGATCGAGGCATGCATATATTTGTGAAATACATTGCTATGCCCCTTTCCTGCTCTCTGTTGCAGCAAAATGAGGGATTAGCAACTTTTCGGAGTCTGGCACGCATTTCGAGAAACATCGCAAACAGAGGCTAATTGGGGCATCCCAGTGGATTTCCGCGCAAGGCAGCCCAACATGAATCATTTCATTTTCCGGAGCAGAGTCAAGGCAGCCCCTGGCCTACACGCCAATTTTACAGCTTTCTTATTTAATTTGATAATTAATTAGGAATTTGTACATTATTTGAACTTTATTATTCGGACTGTATTATTCTTTTATTTCGGACTGCATTATTATTTATTCGGACCCTCTGCGCGAGGGCATAATTGTAATAAGTGTGGGTGAGTGTGATGTATGTCTTCCAACCCCACGTCTTTCTTCCCTTTTATTTACCCGCTTACGATGGTTAGATATAGGGCATATTTCAATTAGCATACAGTATGACAGCATGTTTGCATCATTCATCTGTTTTGCACGCACCGGGCTCGACGCATCATACAAACTGCATTTTATTTCAATCCTAAATTGAATACTTGATAGCTGTAGCATTTCATATGCCATGTTTAGAATAGCCGAGCCTGCTATAGTTTGCATTTTTGCATGTGTTGCATTAGGCATTACAGTATACTTAGGATCATGCATGATTTCTAATCAGTTTTCTGTTTTGGCTTGGAGTACTCGGTGAGTTTTATGCTTTAGCATCCTTGCATGCGTGTGAGTGACTGCCATGATAGCATGCTTACCATGAGGCTACGTGCTTATGTGATATAACTGCCTTGAATGCCTGTGGGTGGAGGTTGAGTTACTTGAATTGGGACAATTCATCAAATTCTTGTTTTAAGCCCACTAGATAGTGGCAAAATCATATTTTCTTAAGCCCACTCGAGGGTGGCAAATCCACGTCTTAGCCTACCTGTGGGTAGCACCATCAAACCATTTTCAAATAAACAGACATGAAGTGTTTTGTTCCAATTCAAGCGGCTCAGTCTATACTTGTATGCTATGCGCATCACATAGTAACCTAGGCTAATAACTGGAATAAGAACTCATAATGTTTTCAAAATCAGATATCATGATTAGTAGAGGCCGGTCTTTGACCGGGCGAGCGGGGGTGCTCACGAAGTGACCTTCCCCAATCGTACCTAAGTTCCCGAGCCGAGGCAACTTTGGTGATAACGGACACGTGGCCTTTGGCACCGAGTCAGGGTTTCCTAAATTTCCCATTTTAAAACATTTAGGTGGCGACTCTATATCTGGCGAAGTAGTCCATGTTTGGCACTTCTTTCAAAAAATCTGTTTTCAAAACGATTTGCCAGATTTGGACTCTTCGGTTCAAGATTGAGAACCGTGACATTTGAGTCCTTCAAACTGTAGTGACCCAATATCGAACCAGAACGGGAGGGACTCGCACTCCTCTCCCCGGGATGCGTT